>CAJGYO010000010.1:92813784-93134134 GCA_904845875.1 Miscanthus lutarioriparius | reverse complement strand
TTATGACCTTAATGACAAAAAGGGTCGGAATGCACTAACCTTTTTATACAAAAAGGGGAGAAGAGCTAAAAAAGCTATTTGCTATAATGAAATTTAGGAGCTTGTCCATTTATTACAAGTTCTCCGCCTGGTTTATCTGCCTAACTAAAATTCTTGCACCGGATGTCCTCATCCTCTATCTCCGTAGGAAAATCTTGTCTCAATAGGTAACAAAAGTCGATCGGACGACTTTGCCACTATCGAGAAATGGGTAAGGAGCAGCAAGATGCCCTACGTGGGTTATGCCGATCCCATCATGAACGACGGACCCACATCCCACTTGATCATATCCGGTAAAAGCTCCCTGAACCCATCACTCTTACCGTCGAGGTAAAACCGGTGCCTAGGTCGATCGAACGGCTCAAAGCCGCTGCCGATAGACAAGCACCCTTACTTTACTCATTAATTTTTGTTATCGAGCCTCCGACCCCAGCAACGACAGGGGTCAGACATTGCTCAGGGGCTGGCAAGAGTGTCCATTCAGTAGACATTCTCTGTGCCTGACCCCTCCTTACGTTAAAAAACTGGAGGCAGGGTGTGCGGGCACAAACTCTGAGTAAAGCTGGTCGGACTGCGAGAAACCTATGCCTCGACGGCTATGGCGTCTTTACTCACCAGCGTGATCAGAGTTTTTGTCCCCGCACCCCGAGCTTTAGCCTCCACCTTCTCGGGAAAGGTTTGGAGGGGCCCACCTGTGGAATCTCCATCGAGGAGAGGCCGACGGGTCGCCCAAATCGATCGAATGGCTCAGGCCACTGCCGAGAGATGGATAGGGAGTAGTGGGATATCCCATGAGGTTACGCCAGCTTCACTATGAATGTCGGACCTGGATCCCACATGGACATATCCGAGAGCTCCCTGAACCCATCACTCGAGCCATCGAGGTAACTTTACCGACGCCCACTTTTCTTTTCCATTGCATTATCATTCATTCATCCATTCTCATGCATGCATTCATACATTCATTCATACATTCATTCATCCCATACATCCAAGCATTGTATATGCAATTGCAGCATCACAACGCTTCATGTCGCGTCACGAAGCGGTTGTCGTCTCATTTGATATGAGCGGTGATCGACCGAGGTTCAAAAGTCGGCCCACGAAGGGCTCGAGGACGCCTCGCGTCAAACAGAGCCAGGGGAGAAAAAACGAGATGAGCCTCAATGGCCTTGCCCGACCCTACTCAGAAGCGGACAGGGACGTCTCGACCTTTCTTGTTCGATTCTAACCTCGAGCCAATCCCACAGAATCTCCATCGAGGAGAGGCCAACGGGCCACGCAAGTCTATCGAATGGCTCGGGCATTTGCCGAGAGGCGGGTTAAGAAGTAGTGGAATGCCACATGAGGGCTCTGCCAACCCCATCAGCGGATGACGGACCCGGATTCCACTCGAATATGCCTGTTAGTGAGCTCACCGAGCGCGACACTCGAGCCATCGAGGCAAGTGTCGTTAGCTTAGCCCCTCTGGTTGTGGAAACCGAGGACGGGGTGACGCATGAAACATGGCCGACCCCTACCGAGCCCCATGGGGCTTGGGGGCTTGAGCCGCTCGATCCTAGATCAGGAGACCAGGGTTCGAAGGCTAGCCCGTGGAGGGCCCAAGGCTGCCTCGCGTTGAACAAGAGCCAGGGGAGAAAACGTAGATGAGCCCCAGCGGCCTTCGCCCGACCCGCCTAGAAGCGGATAGGGTCATCTCAACCGTCTCGTTTGATCCTAACCTCTAGCCGATCCCATAGAATCCCCATTGAGGGGGCATCTGTTGGAAGGTGGGTTAAGGAACAGTGGAATGCCATGTGAGGGCTTTGCCAACCCATCACGAATGACGTACTCGGGTTCCACTAGAACATGCCCGTTAGCGAGCTCATCGAGCACGTCACTCAAGCCATTGAGGCAAGTGACGTTAGCTCAACCCCTTCAGTTGCGGAAACCTCGGATGGGGCGACAATCACAAAGACGAACCGACCCTCGATTGAACCCCTGCTACGCATGGGGGCTCGAGGAAAGTTGGACTTGTAAGGAAACCAAACATGCGGTCGCAGAACGATTGCTCAGATCCTGGGGAGGGGGGACGTGCGAATACAAGAGATGCTTTCTCCTACTAGTTTCGCTATCCTCTCCTCAATTTTTAGTGACATCCGACCCTAGCAACGGCAAGGGGTCGGATCTCACTCGAGGGCTGATAAGGGTATAAATACACCCTTTTCTAAAATAGTCGCCGCGCCCAGCCTCTTCCTCATGTTAAACCTAGTGGCAAGGTCTGCGGGAGCAAACAACTGAGCAAGCCTGGTCAAACTACAAGAAACCTATGCCTCGATGGCTACGGTGTCTTTGCTCACCAACGTGAATAGAGTTTCCCTCCTACACCTTGAGCCTTACGGTCTTAATGAATGAAAGGGTCAGAATGCGTAAGCCCCTTTTCCACACACAAAAAGGGAGGAAAAACGCATTCAATCAAACAAAACGAAATAACAAGTTTGTTTTTCAATACACAAGGGTCGGCACTTGTCCACTAATTACAACAATGATCATCTGACCTACTTGACTAACTAGCCCCTCCAGGGGAGAACTATGTCTTCTATTCTATCTGCTAGGTCCCATGAAAGAGGAGCCACCACCGTCTCTATCTCATCTGGCTCAAGGTCTTCATAGCCAGGCGCGAAGCTGAGGCTCATCGTCTCTAGGTCAATGCTATCCCCATAATGAGAATGAGCAATCACAAAGGCTTGGTTGACCCTAGTGTGAAGAGCTTCCCTCTCGAGCTAGCGCATCTACACCATGATATCAACGGCATGGGCCATGAGCTAACTGGTCCCCTCTGACCGCACCACCTCCAGGTCATTGCAGACCACTCCGAGGACGGCGCTCAGGATACCGAGCTCGTCACTCTCTGCCTAAAGGTTCTTCCTTGCCTTGGTGAGGTCCGCGGCCAGCTCGGCAGAGATGCCCTCGGCCTCCAGCCTCTGGGTTGTTGCAGTTCCAAGCTTGGCCTAGAGGGAGCTGATCTTCTGCTGCGTGTCGTCGTGCTCTTGGACGGCCTGGTCATGCTCCGAGCGGGCCACGCCGTGCTCCGAGCGAAGCCTCTCCGTGGTTTGGAGTAGCTTGTCATGTTCCTTGCGCAGCCGGGCGACCGCCTCGGCATCCAGACTTGCCCTCCGCTCTAGGGCCGCGAGCTTCTCCTTGGCTCCCAGCTTTAGCTCCCGCTCCATCTTAGCCTCAGCCAGAAGGTCGAGGATCCACCGGTGGGTCTCGATGTCCCTCTAGAGCAGCTCGTCCCGCTCCCTCCAGACTTTGGCGGCCTCCTTGTCATCTTGCCGTGCCCTCGTCGATAGGGCCTCAAACGCCCTCTCGGCCTCGTCCGCATGCCAACGGGCCTCGGCCTCCCCCAGTCAGAGACTATCCGCCTCCTTGGCAAGGGGAGTCAGCTCGGCCACCCTCTACTAGGCAGCAATGAGCTAGGCATTCGCATCTTCGCGTAGCTGTGCCCCTTCGACAAGGTGGTCCCAGCTCTCCTTCTGCTCGCGAAGGAACCAAGATTTCTCCTGGCTATGAGCAATAAGGGACTGAAAGGAGATGAGGGCCAGAACAAAAAAATACATAAAGGAAGAAGAGGGTGAGAGGCAAGATCAAGCGAATACCCGGCCAGTGGGAACGATGACTTCGCACAGGGCACCCCTGGCATGGTCCAAGGTATCCAGCATGGCCGCAATCCCCACGTCGAGGCTCTCCCACTCCATGCTCTTGGTGGCATCGTCGAGGGTGAAGAGTGTTGACGTCGGTTCCTACGGATTTGTCCACTAGAGCAGAGGCTCGCTCCGCGTAGGCGAGTGGCTGCCTCCCGACATCAGGGCCAGGGGTGATTCCCTGTAGGTCCTCTATGCCACCACCACAACATCTGGAGACCCCTCGGCCGCGTCACCCTCCGTCCAGCCCACGTCGGTTGCCATCGCTTGGGCCATTGGTGGCGCGGGTCGCACCACTGCCTCGGGCACCGCCACAATAGCGTCCGGCTATGCCCCACCCATCACAGCCACTGCCACCAACACCTGCGTTGGTAGGCCTCGTCCAGCTGCATCGCGTTCGCTGCGGTCGGTGCCACGAGCGCGGTCGGAAGCTCCGTCCGCTCTGTCGTCAGCAGCGGTTTCACCTCCATCGCTGGTTGCTCAGTGACCTCCGAGGGCGTCCTTCGAGCCCCTGTGCCCGCTTGTCCCATAGAGGGCACGGGCACCACCGTGGACAGCACCTAACTGGACGGCTACACAGTAACACTGGTGCTGCTCCCATCCGAAACGGGTGCGACGTCAACCGATGGCTACTGCCTCACTTGAAGGGCGACACTCTTCTTTAGCGCTAGCGCCAAAGGATTACGCCGCCTCAAGGCGCTGCAAGAAAGAAAGGCATAAGTCACGATGAAAACAGAGAAAAACAGAGGAGCTAGTGACTAACATCGGCGTTGTTGGGTGGCAAATACGTTTGGGGGGCGAACCCCCAGACCCCTGCTCCGCCTCGTCGGGGCAGGGCCATTTTGAGCCTGCCCCCTGCTCCTGAGTAGAGGGGCTCGTTCCCCTTGCATCTTGGGGCATGACGGCGGAGCCACTCCCTCCGCTGGCACCTCGGGCATGGCGGTAGATCCGCTCACCCCTGTTGGCCCCTGGGGTAGGCCGACGGTCCAGCCCGTCTCCATCGGTCCCACGGGCGCGCCCTACCCTCCATGGAACGGGAAGGGTCCCGACCCCTGTAAAGACGAGCGGATA
This sequence comes from Miscanthus lutarioriparius, assembly GCA_904845875.1. Lineage (NCBI taxonomy): Eukaryota > Viridiplantae > Streptophyta > Magnoliopsida > Poales > Poaceae > Miscanthus > Miscanthus lutarioriparius. The sequence continues at coordinate 93,129,341 of CAJGYO010000010.1, read as the reverse complement.
CCTATCAGCACATCCTTGCTCTCTAGGTCATCATGCTCGGTGTCATCAACTACCTCATCATCGTCTTCCTCATCATCGTCGTCGTTGCTGTCGGTGTCCTCCCCTCACTCCCGCGCCCATAGTCTCTGCTGCCTCTTCTTCCTCTCGTCCTCCTTCACCTTCTCAGCCACTCGGCCTCAGCATGATTCGCCTCCCTCACGGACAGATCCCTCGGCAACGAAGCTAGGTGATCCATGAGGATGAGATCTCTCGGCTGATCCCCCAATCTCAATGTTAGTATCAAGGGGTCGGGGGTTCAATTGAAGAGGAGGCATGAGGAGGGAAAACTTACAAAGACGATGTAGCCTTGTTCTGGCCGCATCGAAGGGTGCCCCAGCACCGGATACACGAAATCAAGGGGAGCGCCCGCATCATCCCGTGAAGACTCCATCGCCTCCTTGATGCACTGCGCTACTTTGGAGGGGGAGAGCGCTCCATCAGTGAGTGCCGTCCCATCGAATGACGCCTCGGGAGCCATCGCGTATAGCAGAAGCGCGTGCCTCATCAATGGCACCACCCTCCTCATGTGGTAGGCCCCGATGATGCTCGACCCCTTTAGGCCCCTCTCCTTTAGAATTTGGATGGCGGCGAGGTGGTCCCGGATCTTCTTCTTGTCCTTCTCCAGGACACCCCACTTCCTCCACTAATCCGGGGCCTCTTCGATTAGGCGCCCGGTGAACTCTGGCAGGGGGGGCGGCTGCATCGTTCTTGAGATAAAACCAATGCAAATGCCACCCTTGTTGGAGGTCGACAGACGCATCGATAGGTACTCGCCAACCCGGTTGTTCCAGAGGTGGATGCCGGTGCATCCCATCGGCGTGTTTAGTTCCTGCTTCTTCTCCCTCTTCTTCTAGAGGGTGACAGTGAAGAAGTGCCACCACAAATCAAAGTGGTGACTGATCCCCAGGAATCCCTCACATAGGGCGACGAACGCCACCAGGTGTTGGATTCTGTTGGGATTGAGGTGCTGCAACTCGATCTTGTAGTAGTGCAGCAGCCCCCAAAGAAATATGTGAGCAGGGGTGGTGAGCTCGCGCTCATGGAAGTGCGTGAACGACACGATGTAGTCATCCAGCGGCGACGGCACATCCTCCTCATCGGGCAACAGCCACTCCTCGGCAATGGTCCGCGCGCAGAGAAGACCGCTGTGGACAAGGCCCTCCATGCGCAGGAAGGTGATGTCAGAGCGGCACCACGGATCCATTGGAAGATGGGGGCGGGTGGATGCGAGCTCGACGGTGGCTGGGATATGGAGGCAGGAAGACTGGGCGATTGGCGGTGGAGGTTGTAGATGCGAAGGCAAGGAGGCAATGTATGAAACCCTGTGGGCAAACCATTTGGTTTTATAGGGCAACGGATGCGAGGAAACCAACTATCCGCCTAGATCTCCACGCCTGGCACGATCTGCCACAACATCACACCGTGGGATATGCGCATGCAATCCCTATCCTTTTCCTTGGAAGACTCGCCGGATGTTTCGCCACCCTGGGTGGGCCATGACTCGTCATACAGATAAAAAAGCACCTCTACGGCCCGTCTATGCCCAGGAGTTCGAAGGTTAGGCCCATAAATGGGCTCGACAACCGCTCCAGGCACCCTTAGGATAAGGGATGGGCCCGCAAGCAACCAGTACTTAGGCACACAAGCACGACAGGCATCTCGGCCCTCGATCAAGGCACAGCCAAGCTGATCTCGGCCGGATCCCGGTGAATGGGATATCGGGACCCCAATCGAACTATCCAGCTAAATGAACCACCAAATCTCACGGCCATACCCGCGAAGGGTCCGACCTCAGCAAGAAGGAATCACCATTCCCAGGACACGCCGTGGGTGACAAAAGAAGGCCAGGGCCCTCAGAGTCCTCCCTTTTGAAAAACCTCCGAAGGAGTATTCTACGCCTCCGCAGGCTCGGGGGCTACACCCACTGGGTTAGCTCACGCGCACCCACTGGCAAGTTGAAACATCCCCCAGGCGATTCTACCCGAATCACCCGGGGGCTCAGGGGCTACTGTCGGGGACCAATACTAGGATACCCAAAAAGGAGCTGATAACCATCAACGTTGATTCATCCGAGCGGTCAAGAGCGCGACTACATATCTTGCTGGGCTCCACCTCATCCAACCACTGAGGCCATGGGCTCCGCCTCGTTCGACCCCAGAGGGTTGGCTCCACCTCGGTGGACACTGAGGCCATGGGCTCCGCCTCGCCTGACCCCTGAGGGTTGGCTTCGCCTCGGTTGACTTCCAAGGGTTGGCTCTGCCTCATCCGACCCCCGAGGGCTAGCCACGCCTTGTTCGACATATGAGGGCTGGCTCCGCCTCGTCCGACCCCCGAGGGCTGGCTACGCTTTGCCCGATGTCTGAGGGCTGGCTCCGCCTCGCCCGACCCCCGAGGGCTGGCTACGCCTCGCCCGATGTCTAAGCGCTGGCTCCGCCTCGCCCGACATCTGAGGGCTGGCTCCGCCTCACCCAACGTCTAAGGGCTGGCTTCGCTTCGCCTGACGTCTGAGGGTTGGCTCTGCCTCGCCCGACATCTGGGGGCTGGCTCTGCCTCGCTCGATCCCTCAAACACGGTTCCTAACGGAAGCTCAGGCCGTCGCTAACCACTATGGGCCAGAAGGTACTACCCAAGGTCAAACTTCTGGCATCGTGCAGGGAGCGGTGATGTCCCAGCACGACCCGTCCCCATGATATGTCATTCCAGGGGACTCACATCGCCCACAGTGACGGACGCATGATCATTATGCTACCCACTCCCTGTACGGCCGCTGACCAGCACGCCGGTTCGCCGCATCGTCCGCCGGGGCGGAGCAGGACATTACGACCCGCTGACAACGCCAGGGCATGGCAGTGTCAGCGGGCAGGCGCCCCACGTGGGGCTGTCCCTGTCGCCACCTGCCATGTCAGCGTGGCCCGCACGGAGGAAAAGAAAGGTCCGGTGATCCTGAAGGACTTCTTTCGCCTCACGTTCTCCTGGGCTCTCCCATTTGTAACCTGTGCTTTCCCTTGGCCTACAAAAGGGAAAGCAAGGCGTCCCACTAATGGGCATTAGTTCATCGCACATCACATACCGCACCGCATCAGATCAAGAGCACTAGCGTCAAAACTCAAGCACATAGCTGAGCAGCGACGGAGCTGTGGGCACCCATTCGATCTTTCCACCAGAGACTTGGGATCTGTCTCTCTCTCGACAGTTTGTAACCCCCTACTACAAACTCATTGCTAGTAACACGAGCAGCCCGAAACTGGACGTAGGGACATTCAGCCTGAACCAGTATAATCCTTGTGTCCTCTTTAGCACACCATCCGGGTCAGATGCGCAATAATACAAATTTACTCGTTGGTGCTTACTCGAAACACCGACAAACGTGTAGTAATAGTTTTCTGTAACTTGTTGATGCTGTAATAACAATTCATATTCATTCAGAATTCATGGGCATGACTAATGTTCATTTGACTGTAAATATACATCACACATAGTCACATAAACATTAACGTATAATCTCCAGCTTGGCTAGGAAACCATTTTATTTTTGTTTGGTTCAATCTGCACGGGACGCGGAATTGCTACTTACTCTTACCAATCTATTTATCGTTTTGGGGCTGAGGGGAACCTTGAGGAAGCTGGAGGAAGAGGACGCGAATGGGAGGATTTCTGAAGCTTCTCAAGACAGTAAAGAAAAAAGTTCTATCTAGATAGGTCTATCAGTACCCCTGATGGTGCATTCAGTAACTAGGAGTGCGTGTATTTCTTGTTCTACTCAACTAGTTAGTAACGAGGTTTTGGGTGTAAAAAAATCTGGCCAATCTGCTTTGTGCATATGCTGAGAAAAAACAATGTATATTTACCGCATTTCTGTGTAGTTGTAGTCTCCAGTTACGCTATTCTGAGTTGTTGCAGTGTCCAGCTTGTAATAGGCAATGGTACTACAACATCCATCGGGGTAATTATTCACATTCTGATTCTGAGTGCTTCAACGTGATTACCTGGTCTGAATCTTTGCTCCTATATTTAGATTCAGATAGCCTGCTGGGTACAACATTTTTTTGGGGGCTTTGTCCGGTAGTTCATATCATCTTGAAGCTGTGTTATCATGGTTTGCATGGACCCAGCTGTTGATAGTAGCAGAAGATTACTACACTCTAGTCTACTCTGAAGCTAATACTGATGCCGGAATTCGGTAAGACAAGCTACCGTACATGCTGCACATATATATGTATTGAACCAACACTACTAGAGACATCACTTGGCATGTGCTTGGCCATGCTACTTGTGTGTGTGCTTCAACCCATTACAATGTATCAATGCCAATACGCATGTGATACTCATCTTCGAAAATTTTGTATGATGTTTTGGGTTTAGACATTACGGCATCAATAAATTGGTAATTGTTGCCTTGCTTAAATAAAATTCAGATTAGAGTTCATACAAATAAAATACAGAAATAAGCAGATTTAGTGAGTTTGATGGTGAGCCTGATGTCCAACTAGAGAAAAGCAGTGTCATGTTAATGGGGCATGCTTGCTCTGCTTTGGTTGATAGTTAGATCATGTAGTAGTTCATATGGTCACACATGGCATTGTGTCATCAGATTGAGGGTGTAATACTTATTTGGCCAAGGGAATATGTGACTTTTTGTTGAGACCTGTTTGAAAATTGTGCTATGAGCTTTTCTTTAGTCCAATGGCTTTGGTAATGATGAAATGGGAGCAATGCAATGCACCTTATTTTTAGGTTTGAGTCATGATTAGTTCCAAGGCTCTGGGATGCTCGCAATTTCATGTAAACTCTGTTAGCTCTGCAACAAGTTATTTCAGCATTATTTCTTGGACTCCGTATGCGGTTGTCGGCCATCGTGCCGTTGGTTTGTTGCAGGTTTTGGTTACCTCACCGTGCAGGGGAGGTGCTGCTGAAATTTACAATTGACACTATTATGTTTGTTTGTTGCAGGAGAGGCTATTGCAAGGATCATTCCCTACCGTCCTCGACTCGTCACTTTGCAGGACAACAAGATGAGGCATCCTACACCCCTCTTTCCAGATCATGTTCATATATCACATAACCTAGCTAGGCTTCTCCTATTCGAAAGAGATACGGTTGGAAATATGCAGATCATTGCATATCTATAACCGTATCTGTTTCGAATTATCCATGTTTTTTGGACAGCCTGAGGATGTGTAGATGGAGTTAGTTTCCATGCTCTACTCGAATCCAAGATAGAGTTTCAGCAGCATCTCCATGTTGTTCTCCGGATACACAATCTCCCTGCCAGGACGTGTATTTGGAGAACAGCGGGGAGGTGCTGCCGAAATTCTGTCTCGGATAGGAGTAGAGCATGGAAACTAACCCCATCTACACATCCTCAGTGGGATTAGGACCTATCTTCACCTATTAGACAGTATAGGAACCTATAGATGCAATTGATTTTTATATTACTTGCTGATATGTTAGAGGATGGATGACCGTGAGTAGATGTACACGGGCCACTCTAGTCAGGGTTCATTGATCTATGAATGGATTGAGAAGACCGATGCTTTCTTGGAACTAGCATTTGCAAGGGTTAAAGGAGCGCGTGCCACTTGGTGTCCCTGCAACATTTGTGCAAACACGCGTTGACAAACAAATGTGGTCATGGGTAAACATCTTTGCAAGAATGGATTTATGGTGGACTATACCCAGTGGATCTACCATGGTGAATCCAATCGTGTGAGAGACAAGGTCGTGAGACAACGCATCGAGGATTATGATGCTGATACTAGGGTAGGCGACATGTTAAATCACTATCATGAAGCACACTTCGATGAAGAACGTAGGGGGGAGGAGCCAGAGCCAACCACAAAGGCGTATTATGATATGTTGTCTGCGGCACAGCAACCCCTTCACGGGCATGCCAATGTTTCTCAACTGGATGCCATTGCACACCTAATGGTCGTAAAGTCCCAATTTAGCTTGAGTCGAGAAGCCTTCGATGTTATGCTGACAGTTGTTGGTACCCTGCTCCCGGATGGTCACATCCTACCAAAGAGCATGTATGAGGCACAGAAACTCCTTCGCGCACTTAAGATGCTATATGAGCAGATACATGCTTGTCCGAAGGGATGCATCTTATTTAGGAAAGAACATGCGGAAGCAAAGTACTGTGTGAAGTGTAAATCGTCTAGGTTCCTAGAGGTAGACTCTGGTGATGGTCAGAAGAGGCAGCTCACCATCCCCGTGAAGATCCTACGGTACCTTCCATTCATACCGAGGATCCAACGGTTTTATATGACTGAGGAATCCACGAAATAGATGACATGGCACAAATACAGACGTTGATACAATCTTGAGAAGTTGGTGCATCCATCCGATGGTGAAGCATGGACAAGGTTTGATATGATTCATCATGAGAAAGCTCTAAAGGCTCATAATGTACGTGTTGCACTGGCAACAGATGGGTTCAATCCTTATGGAATGGCGGCTGCCTCATACACTTGTTGGCCCATGTTCGTTATCCCTCTCAATCTCCCCCTGGCATCCTCTTTCAACGACAGAACATATTCTTGTCGTTGATAATTCCTGAACACCCGGGGAATAATATGAGTGTGTACATGGAGCCTCCGAATGATAATTTGGTCCATCCTTGGGAGGAAGGGGTATGGACATACGACCGAGCTGCAAAGACAAACTTCAAAATGCATGTTTGGTACCAGTACTCCCTGCATGACTTTTCGACGTATGGGATATTCTACGGCTGGTGTGTTCATGGGAAGTTCTCATGCCCAGTATGCAAGGCGTCTCTGATGTTCATTTGGTTGACGAAGGGTGGCAAGTATTCTTTGTTCGACAAACATCGACAATTCCTCCCTCTTGACCATCCATTCCGACGAGACATGAAGAACTTTACGAAAGGTGTAGTAGTCAAAGGCCCTGCACCCCAAATGACGATTGGTGCCGTGGTTCATGCTCAGTTAGACGCTCTCGATGTCAATGACCAAGGAGATCATTTTCTAGGATATGGTGAGCAACATGCATGGAGTCATAAGTCGTGCTTGTGGAACCTCCCCTATTTTGATGACCTTCTACTTCCACATAACATTGATGTAATGCACACTGAAAAGAATGTCGCCGAGGCAATTTTTGGTATAATCATGGACATTCCTGATAAGACAAAGGATAATGTTAAGGCTAGAGTGGATCAAGTGAGGTTATGCAATAGACCAACATGGCGCCTCCCAGAGCCGGGAAGTCATGGAGAAAGCCTAAGGCCGATTTCATTCTGACGAGGGCCCAAAGGAGGGAAGTACTAGAATGATTTCAAACGTTAATGTTCCCTGATGGATATGCAGTGAATCTGAAGAGGGGAGTGAACTTAGCTACTTTGCGAATCAATGGGCTCAAGAGTCATGACTACCACATATGGCTTGAGCGGCTACTGCCGGTGATGGTTCGAGGCTATGTCCTGAGCATGTCCGGATAGTGCTGGCGGAGTTGAGCAATTTCTTCTGCTAGCTTTGTGCTAAGGAGTTATCTCGTACCGTGGTTGCAGACATGGAAAGAATGGCGCCTGTGTTGCTCTATAGGTTGGAGAAGATCTTTCCACCTGGCTTCTTCAATCCGATGCAGCATTTGATTTTGCACCTCCCGTATGAGGCACGAATGGGGGGCCTATGCAGGGCCATTGGTGCTATTCAATTGGGAGATTTCAAAAGGTTCTTCGAACTAAATGTAAAAATTAATGCAAAATTGAAGCATCCATAGCAGAGACATATATTCTGGAGGAGGTGTCAAACTTCACAATAAAATACTATGCTAACAACCTTCCTAGCGTGTATAATCCACCCCTCGTTACAATGCTGGCGAAGATGAATCAAACCTTAGCATTTTCCGAGGGCAACTAGGAAGTGCAAGTGGTGCGACTAACAAGACCTTGAAACATGAAGAGTGGTGCACTATTATGCTATATGTGTTGACCAACCTATCCGAAGTGGAGCCGTACATGTTATAAGTTCTCAACAAACTTTTTCTCAAGTAGTCCAACTCCCTTGTTTCTTGTTGGTACAGGAAATTTCATGAACAATTCTGGCATGAATCAAGGGAACCTGCCCTGCAGGAAACTTCGACCCTTCTTAGAGAGGGTGCGGGAAATGGAATGTCTAATTTTATTTCTTGGTTCAAACAGAAGGTACTGTCCAATTTGTCTCGTACTTAGTTTGACATCACAAGTTGCTCATACGTGCGACTAATATAATGAACTACCCTGCTTGAACTTGTAGGGACAAACCGATGCGTCTATGAGTGCCGAGTTGAGACAGGTTGCCGATGGTTGTGCCTATAGGGTCAGGTCATTTACCGGTTATGACGTGAATGGATATCGCTTTCACACAACAAGCCATGAGCAGTGTCGGCCCAATCGAAGAACCACAAATACCGGAGTTTTTACGCAAGGCTTAGATGGGGTTGAGTATTACGAAAGAATTGAAGAAATATACGAACTCATGTTTCATGGTTGCAAACCTCTTAATCCCGTTATATTCAAATGCCATTGGTTTGATCCTAAAGTAGTGAGGCAAACCCCTAATCTTGGGCTAGTCTAAATTCGACAATCATCCGTCTTACCAGGAGACGATGTCTATGTTGTGTCTTAATAGGCCATGCAAGTTTATTATCTCTCATACCCGTGCCAAATTGTAGACCATCTTAAGGGTTGGGATGTTGTGCACAAGGTATCGCCACACGGTAAACTACATGTCCCAAACAATCTAGATTACAACATAGACCCCAACACATATGACGGAGAGTTCTTTCAAGAAGATGGGCTCGAAGGGAGTTTTGAGATAGACTTAACTGAAGCTTAGGGTATGGAAGTAGACAATGAAAGTGGTGCTGACGAGGACGCTGGAGACGAGGTTCAGAATGTGAAGGACTTAGAATTACTTCAGCGATTACATCTAAGTAATGATGGTGATGACGACATTCCTCCTTCGGAGCACGGGGATGATTATATCGACATGTGTGATAGTGATGGTGAGACTTATGATCCAGCTAATCCCGATCATGATGATTATTTCTAATACATGTATGATCCGTACTAATTGATTTATTATTTGTCATACCATGTTATTTTCTAAGTATGTTTTGTTTATTTTGCATCTATTTTGATGTATTATCTGTGCTAATTGGTTTACTCTTTTTAATTACAGATGATTGAACAATGGTGGGCAGTATGAGGAGGATAACGTCGCTTTACTCAAAAGCGACAGCGACGCGTAAAGGGTCTGATGCAGCTGAGGGGTCCGGGAAGAGACCACGGGTAGACCCAAGGGTCGAGGGAAGGGTGGAGGCAAGACAAAGCCACCGTCGCCGTTTGAGTTACCTTCTGCTCACTCATCCTCTGAGGAGGAGGAGGTACAGGTGGAGGAGGAGGCAGGGGTGGAGGAGGAGGTAGGGATGGAGGAGACAAGGGGTACCTCTTCCTCTACTTCGTCGCGTGTGTGGTTGCGAGGTCCATCGACCCTCCCGAGGCGACCGATACCTCTTGAGAGACAAGTAAGTAACTTTAGATGTTATCACTAATTTTTCGTTTGATATGTTCAAAATTACAATAGAAACTAATAATTTATCTTAATTACTTGGGCAGGGGTTGGAGGAAGGTTGGTGGGGGTGATCACGCATGCCATGTGAACCGCATCCTTGGTCTTTTGATCAAGGAAAAGTTCCCTAGACTGGTGTAGTTCGGCGGAATTATCGAGCCGGCCTACACGTGGGCCCACTATGCTGCCATCCCCGACACCCCTAATCGGGATGGTAGGGTATTTGCCGACAAGGCTCAGCGTGTCAAGGCCGAGCTTTGGGTAAGTCTTTCTCGCACTACATTGCTCAATACATCGCATTGATTGGACATTCTTGAAATAATGACTGGATACATCGTGTCTATATGCATGATTTCTTTAGATGCGAGGAGGGATACGAGGCCAAGGCGGATGTTGTGGCTGACAAAGCCACCTAGAAACTCGTCAAGGACATGCACTATGAGGTGCGCATCCAGGCCGTGATCCAATACCATGCGGAAATTCTTAGAGTGAGGCTCCCTAAAAATGCGGCAAGAACCATGAGTCTGACCTCGGAACAATACCTGAAGGTAAATATAGAACATTAATACTTATTTTTTCTGAGATTAATTACGCTTAATTTCATCTTCTTATATGTCATATACTTGATGACATAGGTGCCTCCATGGTGGTGCGCCTATGATTGGCAGTGCTGGGCCCGGATGGTGGATAGGTGGATTGGACCTCCGACGTTGCCTACAACCTGAAGGACCCACCCTCGGAGTACAGCAATGAGTCCATTCACAGCCATCTCGATGGATACACATCGATGGCAAGGATGGTCCATGGCCCAGAGTACGATCCGAGCGCCCATGACCTTGATGGAGAAGTGGTCATGAGGGCAAGAGGAGGCAAGAAGCATGGCCGGTTCTGGATTGGCGATGGCACAATCGACACGGCCAGTACTCCCACTCTCTCCCAGATTCGAGCACGGAGCACGAGTTCCAGCCCGACGATATGCCCACGGCTGAACTCTACATGGTTCCAGATGAACACACTCTAGGTTATTTTTGTTTAATTCATCGTTCATTGATTTTTACATACTTTTGCATTGCATTGTAACATTGGGATGAAATATTGTAGGCTCAGCTAGAACAAGAAACGAGGCACCAGGAGGAGCTAGAGGCGAAGATGGAGGCAGAGCGGCAGAGGATGGAGGCAGAGCGACAGAGGATGGAGGTAGAACGACAGAGGATGGAGCTGCAGATGTTTGAATATATGAGGGGTGTTTACGCTGCAATCGGTCAACCTCCACCACCGATGCCAGTCCCTCCTCCTCAACCTGCTCTAAATACTGTTTCAGGCACTGTGAGTCGCTTTACAACTTTATAATCACCGTTTCTAGTTTATGCAGAATCAATCTTACAAAGATGTCCAAACACTAGAAACTTAGTGACTAATGCTATTTGTTTGTTACCAACTAATACTTAAGCAATCATACTAGAGCACAATGCAACTGAGAAGATATTGCTGATAGTTGCAAGGGTGATACTAGTTAGGTAGCAGAGAGACCATACATGTTGTTCAATCTTGTCTCACACATGCAATCTCTTCTCATTTGTGCATAATCAATCGGCGGCATCGAATGAGCCTCATGACCTAGCGTGGTCACAGTGGAACTCGTGGCCTAAGTGACTACTTGTGATTTTATTTGCATTTGCATTTGTGGAATACCTGTGACTACTTGTGACTATTTGTGGTTGTGAATGAACCTACTAGTGATTCTGAAGTTTATTTGCATTTACGTGTTGTCGATATATCTATATGAACTGCCTGTGATGCTTATTGTGAACTATGTGTGATGCCTGTAATGTTTATTTGAGTGGGGTACGTTATACGTGACCGAACAATAAAAATAGGGAATATATGGTCGTTTTGCCGAGTGTTACACTCAACAAAGAGGCCTTTTGCCGAGTGCCAAGGTAAAAACACTCAGCAAAGAGGACACGTGGCCAAAATCTATGCATTCTGGGACTAAAATGGCATCTTTGCCGAGTGTCTACGCTGTGACACTCGGCAAAGAAGCCAACATTTGTACGTTCTGGGCCAGTCTTTGCCGAGTGTCCAGTATTTGACACTCGGCAAAGAAGGCAGGTTTGCCGCGATTTGACACTCGGCAAAGGAGGCAGTTTGCCGAGTGTCAGGTTCAAGACACTCGGCAAACGCGCCGTGACCGTCTCCGTGCCGTCGCGTTACTTTTTTTCGTCGAGCGTCGGTTTCAGCTCTCGGCAAAGTATTTGCCGAGTGCCCGATTGAAAACACTCGGCAAAGAAACGTTTGCCGACACTGTAGATGTCGTGTGCTGTTTGTCGAGTGTTACACTCAACAAAGCTTTTGCTGAGTGTTTTGTGGGCTTTGCCAAGTACCTGTGGCACACAGCAAAGTCACTGTTTCCGGTAGTGCACAAGGAGCAGCCGAATATGCCGAAGCCCACCTAGCGGCTGAGATGAGCCGTTATGACGGACATACATTCCATAGCCAGCGTTGTCACCGGAGCAAACCACTCTACCACCCTCATGAAACAACACTAACTCCGCAGCTAGGGCCGTGCATGGGCCGCCCCCTCAGCTCAACATGCCGGCCCTGTCCGGCCCGATCAGGTGCATTTCTGTAGCTGGCCATAAAATAACTTATTCTGTGGACACTTTGAGTTACGATAATTACCATGCTAATTTACGAGATTACTGTAACTTCTTGCTAAGTGATTTACTATAACATTATCGTAAATATCACCGTGAGTTGTAGTAACACGAGTATCGTAAATGCATATTTATATTATCATAAATTAGTACAAATATTATCGTAAATCAAGGTGGCTATAGAATAAATTATTCTATGGCCAGCTGCAGAATAGCCTTACCCTATATATAGATATAAAATAACTTATTCTGTAGTCACTTTGAGTTACATGAGTTACGATAATTACTACGTTAATTTACGAGATTATAGTAATTCCTTACTAAGTGGTTTACTATAACGTTATGGTAAATACCCCATGTGCTATAGTAATTCAACTATCGTAAATATGTATTGATATTATTGTAAATTAGTATATAAAATTATTGTAAATGGAGGTGGCTACAGAATAGCTTATTTTGTAGCTGGCTACTGAATATACTCTCTCTCTCTCTCTCTCTCTCTATATATATATATATATATATATATATATATATATATATATGTATATATATTATCAAACACCACAACCCTAAAGTTTATCCCAACTCCAGCCGCTGCCGCACACACTCTTCCTCAACTACTAGTGCGCGCACGGAGATGGTGAGGCGACAGCGCGGCCCCGACTGGCCCGCCCTGCCAGCACGTGTGGAGGATGGGAGGCGGCGACGCGACCCCAGCCCGTGGCGCGCAGAGGAAGCGAAGCACCGTGAGCCCGACCGACGCGTGTCGAGCAGCCGGCGGCGCGGCCTCAGCTCCAGGCCTCCAGTTCTCGGGCGTTGCTCGGGCCCAGCGGGCTATCGAGCTGGCCTAGCCTGGCTAAACCCTATTAGGGTCGTGCCTGGACCGTTGATGACGCCCGTGGGCTGGAACGGCACGACACGATGCGCCTGACAGGCCGTGCCAGCCCAATGACCTTCGAGCCGTGCCAAGCACGGGACTGTGCCGGGCGAGGCAGCCCGAATGGCCATCTATACCTAAGACGCCCCTGCAGATGTCACGAGGATTCACCCAAAGCCAAGCTTTTAGGAAGGGGAGGGGGAGATGCTCAACGGAGTTCGGAGCTCCTCTAACGGGAAGTGACAAACGGTAGCGAGGAGCCAGCGGTGATATCTAGCAGATTTCTGCCTGTTCCACTTCTGCTCCTCTTGATGTTTGCGCCGTGTCTGTTCACACCCAATCGGTGATTGTGTGCGGCAAAAAAGAACACCTATGCTCTGGGAAGTACTTGGGTACTCCCTTTCTAAAATTAGCAGTAATCCTAAAGCAGCCAATTATCGCAAAAAAGAATTCAAAACAAGTATTATATTTAGTTATCAGCCCAGCTCACGGCCCCACACCCGTACAGCCCAGCCTAGCCCCATTTCAACCCACCGCGTCGACCCATTGCAATATGCGCGGTCCCACAATGTCAGCGAGAGCCCAGTTTGGAGATGCTCGCGGTGCCCGGAGTCCCGATACACTTCCGTGTTTGGTGTGTGGAGTCATCATCATGACATATCATAAGTTTCTATATACTATATAAATTTTGATATAATCAATTTATTCCTCATACATATACTTAATTATTAGCTTATGAGTAATAAAGTAGTGATGGACCAACTTATTCTATTTCACCAACTAAATAAAAAAGTGAGAAATGAGAAGAATATGCACCGTCTCATTTCTCAAAACAAACACGCCCAATCCTCAGTGCTGGACGGAGATGGGCCAGAACTTAAAATCTAATAAATGAATTTAGTTAATTATTCTGCTGCTCCGAGATTCTTACTATTTTTTAGGAAAGGAGTACTGGAGCACTTCTCCTAAGCTTTAGTTGGCTGGCGCGCTAGTCCTTTATACGATACATAGCTGAGCCACCATGCATCCTCCATGCTCCACCAACCTGAGCCACTGGCTGTCAGCATCGTCGCCCTACGCCCATGGGCGGAGCTAGAGTGATTCCTGGGTATTCTCAGGAATACCCGACAATTTTTCAACAACATTAAGTATATATGTATAATGATGAATATTAGACTTGTTTTATGCTTCTTCAACTAAAATGCAGCCATGAAGCCACTAAGGGCACACGACCGTGCACCCCTTTAGCCTTCTCCCAACTCAGACTCACAACCCCGACCGCCTCCAATTCCACGTTCGGCGGCAATTACATCCGTCCCTAATCCTAGTCCCTTGTATGTGGCGGCGGTGGCGGGGCTCCTGGCGTAGCGGCCGGTGGGGCTCCACGATGGGTGCCTCCATGCCTAGGCAGCTAGCCGACAAGGTAGAGTGTCACGGCAACCGACGTGCCATGACTGGGAGAGGCCGTGGCGAGATGCTTGAGTGGCTAAGGGGCGGTGGCAGGCCCCTAGCCGACGGTAGCGAGGTTTGTTGATTTGGTGATTCACTAATTCAGTTGAGGTTGAGGATTTAGTGATTGAACGAATTCGGTGATTCACTTGATCAAGTTGATTTTTGATTCACTGATTTAGTTCATTTCTGATTTATAATCTTTAAAACACAACTTGGTCAGATTTGTTAAGCGGGAGTTCTGAGCGACATCATCAACCGCTTCCAAGCTAGAAAGGATAGCAAAGTTAAAGCAAAATCAGCTCTCTTTAAGTATTTTATAAGTTTCCTATGAACTACTTTCCAAATTATAAGACGTTTTGGTATTTCTAAATTCATAGTGTTTACTACGCACCTAGATATATATTATGTCTATATACATCATAAAAGTTATGGATCTAGAAATACCAAAACGTCTTATAATTTGGAACGGAGTAGTATATGTTTTTCATTTTGGATTGGACTTTTTTTAAGGAGGTGGGAATACCCAAGTTAAAAATACTGGCTCTGTCTACGCCCTTGTGTCGGGTATCGATATTAGAGATACCCAAAGCAAGGAAGTTAGCGCCAACGCTGACTTCCCCGGATGGCTCGAGACGTATTAAAAGGTCTCGTCCGACCCCAAGGCCACGGGCTCCGTCTCGCCCGACCCCTTGGGTGCGGGCTCCGTGTCGCCCGACCCCAAGGACACGGGCTCCGTCTCGCTCGACCTCGAGGCCGCGGACTCCGTCTTGCCCAACCTCGATGCCGCGGGCTCCGTCTCGCCCAACCCCAAGAATGCGGTTTCCATCTCGCCCAAGGTCGCGGGCTCCGTCTTGTCCGACGGGGACCTATACCGCCACCAACCACTCCAAGTCCAAGCATATGGGCCTAGGTCAAAACTCTGACGCCAGGGAAGAGGCTGGCACGCCTCGATGTAACCCGTGACCATGATGGGCCATACCTGGGGATTCACATCAAGAACGGTGTTGGACGTGCCGGTGCTGTTCTGCCTAATCCTTGTACGGACGATGACAGGCGCATCAATTCACCACGACGTCCGCCGGGACGGAGTGGAACGCCATGACCAGTAGATGACGCCTGCGCATGGCGCTAGCGATGAACAGGGCCGCGACATGGAGCCATCCCTGTTGACATCTACAGGATCGGCGTGACCCGCATGAAGGAGAAGAAGGACCTGGCAACCCTAGAAGCCTTCTTCTCTCTTGTTCTTCTCCTTTTTCTCCTCTGTAACCCGCGTTTTCCCTTCGCCTATAAAAGGGGAAGCAAGGCGCCCCATAAAAAGGGGAGATCTAGGGGGATCTAGACACAAGAGCACGACACGATCACACGGCTGAGTGGCAAGCGAGCTCTCAGCACCCGTTCACTCCTTACACTAGAGACTTGGGATTCTCTCCCTCTCTCGTCTGTTTGTAACCCCTACTGCAAACTAAGTGTCGGTAACACGAGCGGCAGCAAACTAGACGTAGGGACGTTCCGCCCGAACAAGTATAAACCCGTGTGTACTCCGAGCACACCATCCGAGCCAGACGCGCAAATACAAATTTACTCGTCGGTGGTCCGAAAACACCGACAGTTGGCGCGCCAGGTAGGGGCTTTTTGCGCGTCTCGACGTCCACATCAGGCCTCGTATGGCTAGTCACGGCGTCAGCTGGGTCCCGGGCGCGCACGTGCGCTTCGAGAACCTGGACTTCATTGCTACGATGGAGGGAGAGGTGGCGCAGGTTCCCGCCACCATTCAGCCTCTCCACTCCGCTGGCCTCGATGCGATCGCTGAGACGCTTGAGGAGCTGCAACTGCACGCACCGGAGGCCCACGCCCCCAGGAGCGACCAGCTCCTCGGCTTCGATTACCAAAGGCTAGAGCGCCAGCTTGGCGCCTTCCTAGGACCCCGACCGTCTCGAGAGGACCTACGCGCCTTACCTTCTCATTCACCAACGTCATGACGTAGCTTGCTAGAGGAGAGGCGCTCTTCATAGAATACGTCATCCGTAGCGCCCCGACAACGCTCCCGTTCGGTCTGCGCAACGCTGCAGAGACCATTGGCCACATTGTGGCGCAGCGCACGTCCCATCCCCTACGAACGATGAGTTCGTGGGGATGATCGAATACGTCGCGGAATCTTTCCACGACCTTCTCGCGAGAGAATCAGAGTCGCCGTCCAACTCTTACTCCAGCAGGGGGGACATCACCCCTCACGAGAATGTTTCATGGCAGGTACCCCCGAGGGATACATCGAAAGCATCCACGAGGGAGGGGCTACTCCAATAGATGACCTTGACGACAAGGTCGTGGGGGATGCAGGGGCCCCACCTCACCTACGGGTAGAGCAGCTTAGGGCGTGGCACCAAGACCTCGAAGAAGCGCGACTCCAGCTCGAGCAGGAATGCGTGGAGCTCGAGCGAGAGATCGAGCGCTATGAAGACGGTGGACATGCGCGCGTCGTGGCCCGTGACGTGAACCGGAGGATCATCGAGGATGACGAAGCCCTCCCACACTTCAACCGGGCAAACCAGAACATCGCTGCCGTGCCGGCCTTGCTCCAAGGGCTTCCGGAGCTTGTGACACCCGAGGATCGTCGGGCCCATCACGAGATTCGCATGCTACTCTAGCGTAAGGCGGTGCAGCAGGTTGAGAGCTCACTGCCCAACGACGCGAGCTCGACGCCAACCAGCGCGCGCCCTCATAGCGACCTGACAGGGACGTGTTAGTCCAACAGGCACAGCGAGGTGGTAGGCCGCGCACCGTGGCCCTGTTGCATGAGCGTCTTGGCCTCCACCGTGACGTGTGCAACACCCTCAATGCCCACGGCGATGAGAGGGAGGACTCTAGCCGCGGCTACCACCCTCGTCGTGGCAGACGCTACGACAGCGGCGAGGACCGAAGCCTGAGCCCTGACTTGCTGGGACCTCAGGCCTTTGGCCGACACATCCTCAACATTGTCTTCCCACCACAGTATCGACCGCCGACCAACATTCTGAAATACTCTAAGGAAACCAACCTCGGACTATGGCTCAAGGATTATCGGCTTGCTTGCCAAGCTGGTGGAGCGAATAGTGACAATTTCATTATCTACAACCTTCCATTGTTCCTAGCCGATTCGGCACGAACGTGGTTGGAACACCTTCCGCCCAACCGAATCCAAAGTTGAGCGGACCTAAAAGAGATCTTCGTGGGAAACTTTCAGGGCACATACGCGTGTCCTGGGAACCCATGCGATCTTCAAAACTGCCGATAGAAGTCCAGGGAAACTCTTCGTGGGTACATCCGGCGCTTCTCTCGGCAGTGCAACGAGCTGCCCGATGTCGCCGACGCCGACGTCAAAGGAGCTTTCCTATCTGGGACCACCTGCGAGACCCTGGTTTACAAGCTAGGACATAAGGGCTCACAAACCACCAAGGAGCTCCTCGACATCACCACCAGCCACGCCTCAGGTGAGGAGGTGGTCCGGGTGATTTTTGACCGCCCTAAGGGCAAGGCAAAGCGGGATGAGGACGCCGGTGAAGGTTCCCCCAACCGCCCCAACAGGAAGAAGAACAAGCAGCGACGTGAGGGCTCGCTCGTGGCCACTACCGACCACAAGGGGGTTGGAAGAATGCTGAGGGTACCGCGGACCACTTTGAGAAACTGCTCGAAGGGCCATGCCCGAACCATGCTTTCCCCGTCAAGCACCTATACAAGGACTGCGTCCTCATGAAGCGATTCTTGTCCAGAGGCTCCAACAAGGGGGAGCATAGGAAGGAGCCTCAGCCAGCCACAAACGACGCCGAGGGGAAGGACGGTGGATTTCCGACGCTGGATGGCTGCCTCATGATCTTCGGAGGGTCGGCGGCCAACGACTCCAAGCACCGCTAGAAGCTTGCACGCCGCAAGGTCTATACGTCCGAGCCGGCCGTGCCTTCCTTCCTCCGATGGTCGAAGTCCGCCATAACCTTTGATCGGACCGACCATCCAGAAAGCATCCTACAGCCAGGAAGATACCCGCTCGTGGTTGACCTGATCATCAGCACAAAGCCACTCACCAAGGTGTTGATGGTTGGAGGCAGCGGCCTCAACATCATGGACGCTGAAACGCTTGACACCATGGGCATCAACCGATCACGCATCCAGCCGACTGGGGCGCCTTTCCACGACATTGTGCCTAGGAAGCAGGCCATGCTACTTGGGCAAATCGATCTGCCTATCACCTTCGAGAATCTAACCAATTATAGGACAAAGACCCTTACCTTCAAGATGGTTGGGTTCCACGGGACCTACACGCCATCCTGGGATGTCCATGCTACACGAAGTTCATGACCGTCCCCAACTACACCTATCTAAAGTTGAAGATGCTAGGTCCATGCGGGGTCATCACCATCGGCACCTCCTTCCAACGCGCCTATGAGTGCGAGGTCGAGTGCTGCGAACACGCCGTGGCAATTGTCGCCTCCAAAGAGCTTGCGGCCATCAGGGAGGAGGTCGTTGAAGAAGCGTCCAACCCCAAGCGGTCGGCCGGGTCTTTCGAGCCTATAGAGGGCGCCAAGGAGGTCCTCATAGACCCTAGCGGCTCCGAGGGCAAAGTGGTGCGCATCGGCACCACGCTTTCCTCCAAATAGCAAAGCGCGCTTGCCGACTTCCTCCACGCCAACAGAGACATCTTTGCATGGAGACCCTCGGACATGCCAGGCATTCCGAGAGAATTCACCGAGCACGCCTTGAAGATCAGGCCAGGCTCCAAGCTAGTGAAGCAGCACCTACGTCACTTCGACGAGGAGAAACATAGGGCCACCGGCGAGGAGATTGCGAAGCTTTTGGCGGTCGGGTTCATCAAGAAAGTATACCACCCCGAGTGGTTAGCCAATCCTGTTCTTGTACAAAAAAAGAGTAGAAAATGGAGAATGTGTGTTGACTACACGGGTCTCAACAAAGCATGTCCAAAGGATCTGTTTCCTTTCCCACACAAAGACCAAGTAGTCGACTCGACCTCAGGGTGTGAAATCCTTTGCTTCCTTGATGCATACTCCAGGTACCATCAAATCGTGATGAAAGAGTCCGACCAGCTCGCGACATCTTTCATCACCCCATTCGGATCGTTCTGCTATGTCACAATACTATTTGGCATGAAGAACACGGGGGCTACGTACCAACGCTGCATGCTCAAGTGTTTTGGGGATCTCATTAGGCAAACCATCGAGGCCTACGTCGACTACATTGTGGTCAAATCCAAACCGACTGACCAGGTCATAGCCGACCAAGAGCAGACCTTCACGAAACTCCGAGCAAATGGTATCCAACTCAACCCCGAGAAGTGCATTTTTAGGGTCCCAAGGGGTATGCTGCTGGGTTTTATTGTCTCTAAGCGTGGCATCGAAACCAACCCGGAGAAGATCTCGGCCATCATGAGAACGGGCCCGATCTAGAACATAAAGTGGATACAACGAGTTACAGGGTGCCTCGCCGTGCTCAGCTGCTTTATCTCACGCCTTAACAAATGAGGTCTCCTCCTCTATCGGCTTCTCAAGAAGGTCGACCGCTTCAAATGGATGCCCGAGGCCCAGTAGGGACTTGACAAGGTCAAGCAGCTCCTGACAAAAGGCCTCGATCCTGGTCCCCCCAACCGATGGGGAACCACTTCTGCTCTACATTGCGGCCACCACACAAGTGGTCAGTGTTGCCCTGGTGGTAGAGTGAGAAGAAGAGGAACACGCCCTCAAAGTGCAGCGTCCTGTGTACTTCATTAGCGAGGTCTTGTTTGATTCTAAGACTCGCTACCCCCAAATATAGAAACTCCTATACGCCATCCTTATCGCCAAGAGGAAGTTGCGTCACTACTTCAAGTCGCATCCGATGATGGTCACGACGTCCTTCTCTCTCGGTGAGGTCGTCCAAAACCGGGATGCCACAGGAAGAATCGTCACGACGTCCTTCTCTCTCGGTGAGGTCGTCCAAAACCGGGATGCCACAGGAAGAATCATGAAGTGGGCACTCGAGCTGATGGGTCAAGGCATTTCATATGCCCCTCGGACGACCATCAAGTCCCAAGTGCTGGCTGATTTCGTTGCAGAGTGGACTGAGGTCCAAATGCCACCAGCAGTCATCGACCAAGAGTACTGGACGATGTACTTCGATGGATCGTTGATGAAGAAAGGCGCCAAACCGGGGCTGGTCTTTGTTTCGCCCCTCGGGGTATGCATGAGGTACATGATTCGCATTCATTTCCCCTCCTCCAACAATGTGGCTGAGTATGAGGCACTCATCAACGGCCTGCGCATCGCCATTGAGTTGGGTATCCGACAGCTTGACATCCGAGGTGCCTCCCAGCTAGTCATCGACCAAGTCATGAAGGAATCAAGCTGTCACAACGCCAAGATGGCTACGTATTGCCAAGAAATCCGCCAACTGGAGGACAAGTTTGACGATCTCAAGCTCAATCACATCCCAAGGCGTCTCAACGAGGCAGCCGACACACTGGCGAAAATGGCGTCCGGCCGAGAGCCGGTGCCGATGGGCATCTTCGCCAGCGATCAGTACAAGCCCTCAGTTCGCTATGAGGAGCCGGAATAGACTGGTGATGGGCCACCTTCCCTGGGCTCGGGGGCTAACCAGCAGGCAGCTCCATCCGACCCTAAAGTCATAGAGCTTGATGAGGATCCAGCGATAGAGCCCGACCCTCTAGCCGACTAGAGGACGCCTTACCTCGACTACCTCCTTCATGAGGCACTACCGACGGACAAAATAGAGGCTCGGTGGCTCACGCGTCGCGCCAAGTCCTTTGTCGTTATTTAGGGCCAGCTCTACAAGTGAAGCCACACCAGGATCCTACAGCGCTGCATCCCCATCGAAAAAGGGAAGCAGTTGCTGAGAGATATCCACGATGGGGTCTACGGGCACCATGCTGCACCTAGGACCCTGGTTGGAAACATGTTCCGATAAGGCTTCTACTGGCCGACCACAGTAGCCAATGCTAAATAGATTGTGCGTCGGACCTCTCAAGAGGAAGCCCGGGGCTATACATACTTGCATGTCGCCGTAGATAAGTTTAGAAAGTGGATAGTGAAAGCTCTAGTTTGGTTTTGGTTAATTGATGAAACCCTAAGTGCTAACCTAGTTTATCAAAGTGATTATGAGATAGGTAGCACTACTCCAAGTGATGAAGCAATGGTGAAGATCATGACGACCGTGATGGCATGGTGATGATCAAATGCTTAAACTTGGAAAAGAAGAAAGAGAAAAACAAAAGGCTCAAGGCAAAGGTATAAATTGTAGGAGCTATTTTATTTTAGTGATCGAGACACTTAGCGAGTGTGATCACATTTAGGATTGATAGTCGTACTATTAAGAGGGGTGAAACTTGTATCGTAATGCGGTTATCAAAGTGCCACTAGATGCTCTAACTCATTGCATATGCATTTAGGATCTAGTGGAATGCTAACACCCTTGAAAATAATTTGTGAAAATATGCTAACACATGTGCACAAGGTGATACACTTGGTGGTTGGCACATTTGATCAAGGATGGTGAAGTTTGGGTGCAAGGGTAAGAAACTCCACCAGCGGAGTGTCCGCCCGCAGAGTGCGAACAGTCCGACGGTGCCACTAGCGCCCTAGACAGAAAAGACGGAGGTCACTGGAAGTGACCGGGACGCTAGTTCTCAGTTGGACCGCACGCGTCCGGTCGAGCGTAATAGCGAGACGCCGCATCGGTCAAACGAATAGACTGCTGGAGTCACTCTGTGACGAGCAACGCCGGCGAAAAAGCGTCCGGTCGATCTTGACGATATCTTGGCGTGAGGCACACAGAGGAGACGTTGAGTGACCGGACGCTGGGTGTGTCCGGTCATGAAAATTCACATTTGGAACCTTACTGGAAACGACCGGACGCTGAGGTCCAGCGTCCGATCACTTTCTAACTGACGCATCCGGTCATCTCTTGACCGTTGAGATCGGGCGATTAGCGTTTGAAGCCGATGACACATGGCAAAGATCTGAGGACCGAACGCTGGGGTCCTACGTCCGATCAATATGACCAGAGCGTTTGGTCTGCCCGCGTTGTGCCCAGTGAAGGGGTACAACGGCTCTATTTTGTGGGGGCTTCTATTTAAGCCCCATGGCCGGCTCAAGCTCACTCTCTTGGCCATTTTCATTGACATAGCAACCTTGTGAGCTTAGCCAAAGTCCTCCCACTCATCTCCATCATTGATTCATCATCATTGTGAGATTGGGAGAGAATCCAAGTGCATTGCTTGAGTGATTGCATCTAGAGGCACTTGGTGTTCGTGTTTTGCTACGGGTTTCACTTGTTTCTCTTGGTGGTTGCCGCCACCTAGACGGCTTGGAGCAGCGAGGATCGTTGAGCGGAGGTTGGTGATTGTCTCTGGCTCTGATCGTGGTGATTGTGAGGGGTCTTGTGCCTTCCCCGACGGAGCGCCGAAAGGTAACTCTAGTGGATTGCTCGTGTCATTGAGTTACCTCACTTGTGGGTAGGTTCTTGCGGTCTCCAAGTGTGTGGATGAGGTTCGTGCAACACCTCTTAGCCGCCGAACCACCAAGTGTTGGTCGGCACAATGGGGATTAGCGTGTCGGCAAGCACGTGAACCTCGGGAGAAAAATTGGTTGTCTCTTGCCCTTTGGTATTCTCCCGGTGATTGATTTGGTTTTCATATTGTGATTGGTTCACTCCTCTACACGATGGTATAATCACCCTACTCACTCATTTATATTCTTGCAAACTAGTTGTGACAAGCTCTTTAGTGTAATTAGAATTGAGAGCTTGCTTTGTTAGTTTAAGTTCATCTAGTGGAGCTCTTTAGAGTAGCATATTTGAGAGCTCTTAGTGAGTAGTAACATTGTAAGTTGTGTGCCTAGTAATCATCGCAACTAGAATTGTTGGATAGGTGGCTTGCAACCCTTGTAGAGCTAGAGCAAGTTTGCATTTCGCTATTTGTCATACTAATCAAATTGCTCTAGTTGATTTGTAGATTTTTTAAATAGGCTATTCACCCCCCTCTAGCCATATTAGGACCTTTCTAGTGGTATCGGAGCCGTGGTCACCGTTTGATTGAAGGTTTAACAACCTCGGTGTCAAATTATGGCTCAAGTTGTGTTCAACCATATGGGGGGCAAACCACCGTTCTTTGATGGCACATGCTATGATTATTGGAAGAGAAAGATAAGGATGTATCTTGGTTCAATCAATGATTAAGTATGGGAGGTGACCGAAAATGACTATGCTATCATTGATCCCGATGATCCCACCAACCAAGATAAGATCAACAAGCAATGCAATACAATGGCTCTCAACACCATATACAATGCCATTGATTCCAAGGTGTTTGAGAAAATCAATGATTGTGAAAGAGCAAATGAGGTGTGGAAGAGGTTGGAGGAAACATATGAGGGCACACCGGCGGTGAAGAGTGCCAAGTTGTATATCCTCAAGGATAAATTAACAAGCTTCAAGATGAAGGAAGATGAGAGCATTCCGGAGATGTTCCATCATTTGTAAGTGATTGTCAATGATTTGAAGGCATTGGGAGAGAAGATCAAGGATGATGATGTCTCTCATCGGTTCTTGATGTGCCTACCTCCAAGATTTGAGATGTTGAGATTGCTTATCATAAGAGGAGGATTGAAGGAGATTACCCCCAACCAAGTACTAGGTGATGTCATGACCCAAGAGACATACCGTGTGGAAAGGGAGGGGGATGACAAGGATGACAAGAAGGAAGAAGAAGACAAGAAGAAGAAGAGTATAGCATTCAAGGCTAGTTCATCATCATCCAAGAACAAGGGTAAGTCTAAGAAAGAATCAAATAATGATGATGATCTTAGTGATATTGATGATGAAGCTATGGCCCTCTTTGTCTACAAGATGGGAAAATTCATAAAGAAGAAGGGCTATGGTGCAAGAAAGAGAAGAGATCACACCAAAAGCAAAGAATATGTGAGAAGATGCTACAATTGCAAGAGCCCCGATCACGTTGTAGCAAATTGTCCCTACAATAGTGACAATGATGAGGATGAGAAGAAGAAGCTCAAAAAGGATAAGAAAGAAAAGAAGGAGAAGAGAATGACCTTCCAAAAGAAGAAGAAAGGTGGAGGCTATGTGGTCACGTGGGATAGTGATGGCTCTTCGGATAGTGATAGCTCTAGTGATGATGACAAGAAATCTATCAAGAGAGCACTAGCAAGCATCGCCATCAATGACAAGCTCTCCATCTTCGACACTCCATCGACATGCCTCATGGCAAAGCCTACCAAGGTAAAATATGATGTGAGTGATGATGATGAATGTGAAAGTGATACTTGTAGGAATGATGATAATGATGATGAGGAGGATGAGGAGTACACCAAGGAGGAACTCTTGGACATGTGTGAGCAAGTGCACGCTTGCAATGAGATGAAGAGAAAGGAGTGCAAAGAATTGCGCAAGAAAGTAAAACTTGTTGAGCAATCCTTTGATGAGCTTAATGCCACACATGAGAGGCTAATGGAAGCCCATGAGAAGCTTGGCAAAGCTCACTCTAAGCTTGAAAAGGCTCACTCCTCTCTCATTGAGCAAGTCAAAGTGGAGGAAGCCAAGAAGGAGCAAGTAATTGTTTCATGTGATGTGGGACTAACTTGTGATCTTATTGATGAATCTTTTTATAAGCCCATTATAGTTGCTCCCACTAACTCTTCTTGTAGCACTACCACTTCCACTTCACCTTTGAGTGATGGTCTCTCTTGTGATGCCTCACTAATGGTGGAAAATGAGACCCTCAAGAAGGAGGTGAATAAGCTCACTCGTGCCTTAGGCAATGCCTATGGTGGAGATGCCTGCTTGCTAAAGTGCTTGGGTAGCCAAATATTTTCTCTCAACAAAGAGGGATTAGGCTATACCCCCAAGAAAGGCAAGGCTGCCTTTGTCACTCCCAAAGTTAGCTTTGTGAAGGGCAATGGTCGGTTTTGCAATAGATGCAAGCAAGTTGGGCATATAGAGCAATATTGCAAGATTAAAAAGAACAAGCTACCTAATGTATCATCAATTAAATTTGATTCTTGTTACATGCTTTTTAAGGGTGCCAATGGTGTGAAGGCTAAGTTCATTGGTGCACCAATTGTGGGCCCAAAGAAGAAGGCCATTTGGGTACCAAAGACCTTGGTAACTAACCTACAAGGACCCAAGCAAGTTTGGGTACCAAAAAAGAATTGATCTTCTTTTGTAGGTCAATTATAAAGCCGAAGGAAGGCATTGGGTGCTTGATAGTGGGTGCACACAACACATGACCGGTGATCCAAGAATGTTCAATTCAATCAATGAAAACAAGAGCAATGGGATTGATAGTATCACATTTGGTGACAATGACAAAGGCAAGGTCAAAGGGCTTGGTAAGATTACAATATCCAATTATTTGAGCATTTCCAATGTGCTACTAGTAGAAAGCTTGAACTTCAACTTATTATCGGTAGCTCAATTATGTGATCTTGGTTTCAAGTACATATTTGGTGTGGATGATGTAGAGATCATAAGTGTAGATGGCTCTAACTTGATATTCAAAGGATTTAGATATGAGAATCTATACTTGGTTGATTTCAATGCTAGAGAAGCTAAATTGTCAACATGTTTGATCACTAAGTCTAGCATGGGTTGGTTATGGCATAGAAGGCTTGGTCATGTTGGAATGAAACAATTGAACAAGTTGATCAAGCATGACTTAGTTAGAGGCTTGAAAGATGTCACATTTGAAAAGGATAAGCTATGTAGTGCATGTCAAGCCAGAAAGCAAGTTGGTAACACACATGCTAAGAAGAGCATGATGAGCACATCTAAGGCATTTGAGTTGATGCATATGGACTTGTTTGGACCAACCACATACACTAGCATTGGTGGAAATAAATATGGATTTGTGATTGTGGATGATTTCACTAGATACACATGGGTATTCTTTCTAGTGGACAAGAGTGATGTGTTTGCAATATTCAAATCATTTGTCAAGGGCATTCATAATGAGTTTGAAACAACCATCAAGAAAGTTAGAAGTGACAATGGTAGTGAGTTCAAGAACACAAAGATTGATGAGTTGTGTAATGAATTTGGAATTAGACATCAATTCTCGGCCAAGTACACTCCACAATCAAATGGTCTTGTTGAGAGAAAAAATAGAACTTTGATTGATATGGCAAGATCAATGTTGAGTGAGTACAATGTGAGTCATTCATTTTGGGCCGAAGCAATCAACACGGCTTGCTACTATAGCAACCGGCTCTATTGTCACCCCATGATGGACAAGACACCTTATGAGCTATTAAATGGAAGAAAGCCCAACATAGCATACTTTCAGGTTTTTGGATGTAAATGCTACATTTTGAAGAAAGGCACTAGATTGAGCAAATTTAAAAAGAAATGTGATGAAGGTTTCTTACTTGGTTACTCCACTACTAGCAAGGCTTATAGTGTTTGGAATTTGGCTAGTGGTACTCTTGAGGAAGTTCATGATGTGGAGTTTGATGAAACAAATGGTTCCCAAGAGGAAGATGAGAATCTAGATGATGTAAGAGGCACTCAATTAGTCAATGCAATGAAGAACATGGACATTGGTGATATAAGGCCTAGAGAGGTGATTGATGTTGAAGATGACAAGAATCAAGTGCTCTCTAACTCAAATGTGTAAGCTAGTGGTTCTCATGATCAAGTTCAAGCAAGAACTAGTGATGGCAAAGTGCAAGATCAACAACAAGTGGCTAGTTCATCATCTCAACCAAGTGATCAATCAAATGCAAGCAATCAAGTGTAAGTGCTCCAACCAACCAATGTTGCAAGAGATCATCCATTGGACACTATCATTGGTGATATTTCAAGAGGTGTGCAAACTAGATCAAGATTGGCTTCATTTTGTGAGTATTTCTCATTTGTATCATCCATTGAACCGAAGAAGATAGATGAAGCTTTGAAGGATGTTGATTGGGTCAATGCTATGCATGAAGAGCTAAACAACTTCACAAGAAACCAAGTATGGGAGTTAGTTGAGAGGCCTAAGGATCATAATGTGATTAAAACCAAGTGGGTCTTTCGAAACAAGCAAGATCAAGATGGGATAGTAATAAGGAACAAAGCAAGATTAGTGGCTCAAGGTTACACTCAAGTTGAAGGTCTTGACTTTGGAGAAACATATGCCCCGGTTGCAAGATTGGAAGTAATTAGGATCTTGTTAGCCTATGCTTGTGCCCACAACATCAAGTTGTACCAAATGGATGTGAAGAGTGCATTTCTCAATGGGTACATCAATGAGCTTGTGTATGTTGAGCAACCTCCCGGTTTTGAAGATGAAAAGAAACCCAACCATGTTTACAAGTTGAGAAAGGCTTTATATGGATTGAAACAAGCACCTAGAGCATGGTACGAGAGATTGAGGGATTTCCTACTCTCTAACGGATTCAAGATGGGAAAGGTTGACACCACTCTCTTCACCAAAAAGCTTGGAAATGACTTGTTCGTAATGCAAATCTATGTTGATGATATCATATTTGGGTAAACAAATCAAGATTTTTGTGAGGAGTTTGGCAAGATGATGGCAAGTGAGTTTGAGATGTCCATAATTAGAGAGCTTAGCTACTTCCTTAGTCTTCAAATCAAGCAAATGAAGAATGGCACATTTATGAGTCAAGGCAAGTATATCAAGGACATGCTCAAGAAGTTTGGAATGGATGATGCTAAAGCTATTAGTACACCAATGGAGACAAGTGGAAGCTTGGATAGTGATGCTAGTGGCAACATGGTGGATCAAAAGATGTATCGGTCTATGATTGGAAGCCTACTCTATGTGACCGCATCAAGGCCGGATGTGATGTTTAGTGTATGCATGTGTGCTAGATTTCAAGCCTCACCAAGAGAAAGTCATTTGAAGGCAACAAAGAGAATATTGAGGTACTTAAAGCATACACAAAATGTTGGATTGTGGTATCCTAAAGGAGCAAGATTTGAGTTGATTGGATATTCGAACTCCGATTATGCGGGATGCAAAGTTGAGAGAAAGAGCACATCGGGCACATGTCAACTATTGGGAAGATCACTTGTGTCTTGGTCATCAAAGAAGCAAAATAGTGTAGCACTTTCAACCACCGAAGCGGAGTACATTTCGGTTGGTAGTTGTTGTGCTCAATTACTTTGGATGAAGGCTACTTTGAGTGACTTTGGAATCAAATTCAAGCAAGTGCCATTGCTATGTGACAATAAGAGTGTCGTAAAGCTCACTAACAACCCGGTTCAACATTCAAGGACAAAGCATATTGATGTCCGCCATCATTTCATAAGAGATCACCAACAAAAAGGGGACATTTGCATTGACAGTGTGGGCACCGAAGATCAACTTGCCGATATCTTCACCAAGCCACTTGATGAAAAGAGGTTTTGCAGGCTAAGGAATGAATTAAACATACTTGACTTCTCCAATATGTGTTGATGCACCCCCAATTTATATGACATGCCTCTCCTTCGAGCAATCCAAGGTAAAAGTTGATTGGCATGGCATACATCCTTGCTAAGGACATGATTAGTGCATCTAGACATATTTCACATTTGAATAGGCTCATTCATGAAAATCAAATGAATTTGATGCTTGTATGGTACCACTATTGCTTGTATGTTTGAAATGATCTAGTGGTAGCATATGACATGTTTGTGGGCTTGTAAACCTAGTGTTTGATCTATAAAATGAGCTATAAGTGTTTAACTCAACATGGTACAAGATAACCCTTATTTGGAGGTGTGAAGAAGCTTCCTTGGATCAAACCGAGTTAAATAACTTTTGCAAGTAATCAAGATTGAACCAATTTGGGAAAATGATCCTCGCTTCACATGGTTTCACCCCAACCTATCTAAAATTTGAGCTCACCTTTTGTGCTAATTGTTGGCAAAGGGGGAAAGAAACAAAGATATGCGTGATAGGGGAGTATTTGACATAGGGGGAGAGATATGAGATATATGATAAAGGAAAGGGATCAATTAAAATCTTGAGCACACAAGTAGGGGGAGCAAGCTCATAAACTTATATGTTGCATTTGAATGTGCATTTCATATATTTGTTTGCATGGCACAAGTTTTAAAATCTCAATATCCATGTTTGTGGGGTGTATGATAGTTATATGCTTAAATGATGAAATGAAAAACTAGCAAGCGTAGGTAATCTAGTGACTTTATTTCCAAGTGGTATCAAACTAAAGTAACTAGACTTATGTTCATCATATGGAAACTAGACCCTTGCTTGTAATATTGATCTCATGAGGTATTCTAGTTTTTGTGAATGTCTAGTTACAAATGGTGCTAAGGATGGTATATTGGTGCACTCCGATTGGTATCATGCTTCAAAGGTCCATCTCTTATACCTTAGCATCATTTGGTAGAAATTGTCTCCTATATTTCCTATCTAAGCATATGTGCAAGCTTCAATCCAAACTCTTAGCACATATGTAGGGGGAGCAATTGCTACCATATGGGTTTCATGAAACTTGTCCATATTCTTTTACACATGGTAAATATGCTTAGGCAAGCAACATGGATTCATCTAAAATTCAATTCATATCTTTGTGAAAGGGTTGTCATCAATTACCAAAAAGGGGGAGATTGAAAGCTCTAGTTTGGTTTTGGTTAATTGATGAAACCCTAAGTGCTAACCTAGTTTATCAAAGTGATTATGAGATAGGTAGCACTACTCCAAGTGATGAAGCAATGGTGAAGATCATGACGACCGTGATGGCATGGTGATGATCAAATGCTTAAACTTGGAAAAGAAGAAAGAGAAAAACAAAAGGCTCAAGGCAAAGGTTTAAATTGTAGGAGCTATTTTGTTTTAGTGATCGAGACACTTAGCGAGTGTGATCACATTTAGGATTGATAGCCGTACTATTAAGAGGGGTAAAACTTGTATCGTAATACGGTTATCAAAGTGCCACTAGATGCTCTAACTCATTGCATATGCATTTAGGATCTAGTGGAATGCTAACACCCTTGAAAATAATTTGTGAAAATATGCTAACACATTTGCACAAGGTGATACACTTGGTGGTTGGCACATTTGATCAAGGATGGTGAAGTTTGGGTGCAAGGGTAAGAAACTCCACCAGTAGAGTGTCCGCCCGCAGAGTGCGGACAATCCGACGATGCCACTGGCGCCCTAGACAGAAAAGACGGAGGTCACTGGAAGTGACCGGACGCTGGCCTCGGTTGGACCGGCGCGTCCGGTCAGGTGTAACAGCGAAGACGCTAGCATCGGTCAAACGACCGGACGCTGGGTCGCTCTGTGACCGGACGCTGGCAGGGTGCGTCCGGTCAGTGCTGACGTATGCTGACATGAGGCACACAGAGGAGACGTTGAGTGACCGGGCGCTGGGTGTGTCCGGTCATGAAAATTCACATTTGGAACCTTACTGGAAATGACCGGACGCTGAGGTCCAGCGTCCGGTCACTTTCTAACTGACGCGTCCGGTCATCTCTTGACTGTTGAGATCGGGCGATTGGCGTTTGAAGCCGATGACACGTGGCAAAGATCTGAGGACCGAACGCTGGGGTCCTACGTCCGATCAATATGACCGGAGCGTTTGGTCTGCCCGTGTTGTGCCCAGTGAAGGGGTACAACGGCTCTATTTCGTGGGGGCTTCTATTTGAGCCCCATGGCCGGCTCAAGCTCACTCTCTTGACCATTTTCATTGACATAGCAACCTTGTGAGCTTAGCCAAAGTCCTCCCACTCATCTCCATCATTGATTCATCATCATTGTGAGATTGGGAGAGAATCCAAGTGCATTGCTTGAGTGATTGCATCTAGAGGCACTTGGTGTTCATGTTTTGCTACGGGTTTCACTTGTTTCTCTTGGTGGTTGCCGCCACCTAGACGGCTTGGAGCAGCGAGGATCGTTGAGCGGAGGTTGGTGATTGTCTCTGGCTCCGATCATGGTGATTGTGAGGGGTCTTGTGCCTTCCCCGACGGAGCGCCGAAAGGTAACTCTAGTGGATTGCTCGTGTCATTGAGTTACCTCACTTGTGAGTAGGTTCTTGTGGTCTCCAAGTGTGTGGACGAGGTTCGTGCAACACCTCTTAGCCGCCGAACCACCAAGTGTTGGTCGGCACAATGGGGATTAGCGTGTCGGCAAGCACGTGAACCTCGGGAGAAAAATTGGTTGTCTCTTTCCCTTTGGTATTCTCCCGGTGATTGATTTGGTTTTCATATTGTGATTGGTTCACTCCTCTACACGACGGTATAATCACTCTACTCACTCATTTATATTCTTGCAAACTAGTTGTGACAAGCTCTTTAGTGTAATTAGAATTGAGAGCTTGCTTTGTTGGTTTAAGTTCATCTAGTGGAGCTCTTTAGAGTAGCATATTTGAGAGCTCTTAGTGAGTAGTAACATTGTAAGTTGTGTTCCTAGTAATCATCTTAACTAGAATTGTTGGATAGGTGGCTTGCAACCCTTGTAGAGCTAGAGCAAGTTTGCATTTCGCTATTTGTCATACTAATCAAATTGCTCTAGTTGATTTGTAGATTTTTAAATAGGCTATTCACCCCCCTCTAGCCATATTAGGACCTTTTAGATAGAGGCTCGATAGATCTCCGCGATCAAGTCTGAGCAAGCCGTGGTGTTCTTCCTTGACATCGTCCATCGCTTTGGAGTCCCGAACTCCATTATCACGGATAATGGTACGCAGTTCACCAGGAAAAACTTCCTCTGATTCTACGATGAATACCACATCCATGTCGATTGAGCCGCCATGGCGCACCCCCGCACGAATGGGCAGGTTGAGCGCGCGAACGGCATGGTCCTAAAAGGCCTCAAGCCTAGGATTTTCAGCCGGTTGAACAAGTTTGGCAGACGATGGGTCGTGGAGCTTCCTGTGGTGCTCTAGAGCCTGAGACGACCCCCAGCTGGGCCACCGGCTACACGCCATTCTTCATGGTCTACAGTTCTGAGGCTATCCTCTTGACTGACCTCGATTATGGAGCGCCGAGGGTCAGGGCGTATGACGAACAGGGAGCTGAGGTCTCCCTTGAGGATGCCATGGACCAGCTAGATGAAGCACGCGATGTTGCCCACCTCCGCTGGGCCAAGTACCAGCAAGCGTTGCACTGGTACCACAGCCGTCGAGTGTGGGGTCAGGCCTTCAACGTCGGGGACCTGGTGCTCTGCCTCGTCTAGAGCAACAAGAACCGCCACAAGCTCTCTCCACCATGGGAGGGACTAGACATCATCACAGAGGTGCTCTGACAAGGCACCTATAAGCTCAAGACCATCGACAGCGAAGTCTTCATCAACGCTTGGAACATCAAACAGCTACGTCGCTTTTACCCTTAATCTACGCACGCTTTCTCTTATCGGTTTTGCTATCGACTCCTCGATCTTTACTGACACCCAACCCCAGCAATTGCAAGGGGTCGGGCCTCACTCGGGGGCTGATAAGAGCGTATCTATCCGGTAGACATTCTCTATGCCTGATCCTTTCTCGTGTTAAGATCTAGAAGCAAGGGTTGCGGAAACAAACGCTGAGTGAAACTGGTCGGACCGCAAGAAACCTACGCCCCAGCGGCTACGGCGTTTTTGCTCACCAGCGTGATCAGAGTTTTTTGCCCGCACCCCGAGCTTTTTAGCCTTAACTACGGAAAGAGTCGGAATGCATTAAAGAGTATATCTATCTGGTGGACATTCTCTATGCCCGAACCTTTCTCATGTTAAGATCTAGAAGCAAGGGTTGTGGAAACGAACGCTGAGTAAAATAGGTCGGACTGCAAGAAACCTATGCCCCAGTGGCTACGGCGTTTTTGCTCACCAGCATGATCAGAGTTTTTTCACCCGTACTCCAAGCTTTACAGCCTTAACAAAGGAAAGGGTCAAAACGCATTAACCTTTTTATAAAAAAAGGGGAGAAGAGCTAAAAATCTGTTTGACCATAACAAAATTTAATAGCTTATCCACTTATTATAAGTTCATCGCCTGGCTTATCTACCTAACTAACCCTTTGGGGGGATGATTTCATCTTCTATCTTGTCAGAAAGGTCATGCACCAGGGGGGGCACCTCTTTCTCGATGTCGTCTAGCTCGGCGTCGGTATAGACGGGCGCGAAGCCTTGACTCATCATCACCTGATCGATGTTCTCGTAATGAGAACGGGCCTCGATGAATGCCAAAGCGAAGCGCGCCCCTTGCCATATCACGTGCCCGGTCCATGATCCAAGTGGTGCGAACTACGAGCGAGCTTGTCTCCTGCTCTGGGGCCAACTTGAGCTCGTCGTAGACCAATTGGACGGTGATGCGTAGGTTGTCGTGTTCATCCTCCTTCTAGAGGGTGTCCTTCACCTCGCTGAGCTCCTTCTCTAGGCCATGGCTCTTCACCACCTTCGCCCCGAGCTTGTCATCGAGACCTGCCCAAGTCACGTACCGACTGTGTCAAAACGCTTACCATGGATTCTAGGGAGAAAGACAACAAGGGAAACCAGAGACTTACCGTTCACATCCGCTCGAAGCCTGTGCACCTCATCGCGCTACCAGGTCACCTCAGCCTCTAGGCGCCGGACCTCTTCTTGGCGCTGACCGACCTCCGTGGTGAGCCTGGCGGACACGCCCTCGGCTGCAACCTTCAGGTCCCTCTCCCCCTAAAGCTCATCCTCAAGGTGGTCGATCCGCTGCTGAGCGTCGGCGTGCTCCTGGCGAGCTAGGTCCATACTCGTGCGAAGCTCCTCTACGGCCGAGAGCAAATCGTCCCGCTCCCTCCATAGCTGCTCGACCTCCACAGCGTCTGTGCGTACCCTCTCGATTAGGGCCGCGAGCTTCTCCTTGGCCTCGCAGGCATTGTTGCCAGCATCCTTCTCCTAGACTCGAAGGTCAGTCACCTCCTGGGTGGCAGGGGCAAGCTCAGCTACCTTCTGACGGGCGACAGCGAGCTGTGCGGTCAACACCTCACTCTGCCGCGTCTCCACGGCAAGGAACTAGGACTTCTCTTGGCTATAGGCCATAAGGATCTGCGAAGAAGGCAAGACTTAGAGGCGCAGAAAGAGAGCATGAGGGTTGGAAGCATGGTCATATCACACCTGGCTAACCGGGGCGACAATGTCACGCATCGAGTTCAGCATGGTGGTCAGGGCACGAACAGCGTCCCCAACCTCCATGTGGACGCTCCCCCATTCCCTCTCCTCTGCTGCATCATCGAGGGCAGCCACCCGGACCAGAGACCGAGACGTCCCCATGGCAACCTCAAGTGGCATCGACCTCTCTTGCGGCGACAGCTCCTCCAGAGCTGCTCCTCTAGCGATAGAGGGGGTGGGTGACGCGGACACAAAGGCCTGCCTATCGCCACATCCACGAAGGATGCCTCGGGTGAGCCCCCATCCATCCACCCCACCATGGACATGGCCACCTGCATGAACGATGGCTCCAGCCATGCCGCCTCTACCTG
Source organism: Miscanthus lutarioriparius (assembly GCA_904845875.1). Classification (NCBI taxonomy): domain Eukaryota; kingdom Viridiplantae; phylum Streptophyta; class Magnoliopsida; order Poales; family Poaceae; genus Miscanthus; species Miscanthus lutarioriparius. The sequence goes on along the minus strand of CAJGYO010000010.1, from coordinate 93,094,312 downwards.
CGACATCGAGGACACGACCGACCATGCCGCGCCCGCCACAGGCACCTCAGACACGGCCTCCTCCACCTGCTCTTCCATGGATGCAGCCATTGGTTGCGCCTCCCCGGTCGATGTCGTGGCCGCCCCAACGCCACTCACGCTCACCACAGGCGCGGCACCAGCCAGCTCCTGGCGTGTTTGCTAGAGGAGGACCTTTTTCGGAGCAAGACGTAGGAGAGTCCCATGTCCTTCGACGCTGCAAGGGACATCGCGGTCAGATCGCAGCAAAAATTTGTTACGACAAAAGGACAAAAAACTCTTGACTCACCCTGACGCCATCATGCGAGGATGTTTTGGGTCTGGCTTGCTCGACCCCGGCTGCTCCTCATCGGCACATTGCTGCTTTGAGACCTCCCTCGGTTTGGAGGGCTCGGACGAATCAGAACGGCCGCCTCCAGTCAACTCCGGAGGTGCCACCGAGGGCTCGGACGGAGCGGGGCGACCTGTTTCCGTCGGCTTTGGGGCCACCATAGATGGCCCAGATGAAGTAGGATGGTCTAATTTCGCCGGCTCTGGGGCCACCGTTGAAGGCCCAGACAAGGCGAGGCGGCCTGATTTCGCCGATTTCGAGGCCACCGTCGAATGTCTGGACAAGGCAGGGCGGTTTGATTCTGCCGGCTCTGGGGGTGCGTCCTACCCCTCCTGCCCCATGGCATGCCGCAGAAAGGGCCCCGCCTGCAGTGAAGGCGGGTCCTCATCCCCGGTGGCCAGATCATCCCATGGGATGGGCGACCCAGAGCCATCATCCTCCTCCTCCTCCTCCTCTTCTTCTTCCTCCTCTTCTCCCGACGAACCTTGATGCCGCTTCCCTCGCTACAGCTTCACTCGCTGCTTCACTCGCAGCTTCAACCGCCATTTCTTCTCCTCATCATCCTTCTTCTTCCTTTGTTCATCTACGGCATGGTTCGCTACCCTCACGGCCATGTGCTTTGGCAGCGGCGCGACAGAGTTCTAGGAGACTAACCCCGCCGGCAGCTCGATGAAGCCCACGTCCGGCCACATCACGGGATGCCCCGGGATCGGGAACACAGCGTCGGCCTCCCCCATGGCCTCCTTGATGTGCTGCATGACCTAGCTGTCGTGGAGCAGCCAATGGGCGAGCGTCATCCCGACAAGCTGCGCGTCGGGCGTCATACCGTACAGCGGGAGGACATGTGCCATCAGTGGCGCCACCCTCCTCACGTGATACCCCTCGATGATGCTGGCCCCGCGGAGGCCGTGGGTATTTAGGAACGTGATGGCCTCGAGGAGGTCACGCATCCTCTTCTTCTCCTTGATGGGTGGCCCCCACGCCCATGACGGTGGTACCTCTTCGACCAGGCGCCCCGAGAAGACCAGCAAGGGAGCGGCCGGGTCGTTCTTCAGGTAGAACCAATGCGAGTGCCACCCCTTGTTGGATTTGGAGAGCTAGCAGGACATCTACTCGGCTGCCCGCTGCCCCCGGAGGTGGATGCCCGCACATCCCATCGGCACCGAAGTCTCCTGGCCTCTCTCCTTCTTCTTGATCAAGGAGATGGAGAAGAAATATCTCCACAGCTCAAAGTGGGGCTCGATCCCTAGGTACCCCTCGCACATCGCGATGAAGGCCACAATGTGCTATATCTCGTTGGGGTTCAAGTGTTGCAGCTCGATCTGATAGTGGTGCAGCAGACCCCAGAAGAATAGGTGGGGAAGAACCGTGAGTCCGTGCTCGTGGAAGGGCGTGAAGGAGACGACGTAGCCGTCGAGCGGCACCAGCACATCCTCATGGCCGGGCACAAGCCACTCCACCGCATCGGTCCTCTCACGGAGAAGACCACGCTTGACGAGGCCCTCCATGCGTGCATGGGTAACATCGGAGCGGTACCACAAATCCATGGAGGATGGAGGCGGCTGAGGAGAAGCAAAGGCGGCAGCGGAGAAGCAGAAGCTACAGATCTAGGGTTCCGGTGGCGGATTAGCAAGCACGGCAGATCTGAACGGCGGCGGCGGAGAAACGGAGAACATCAGGCTATGGTTTTGGTGTCCAAAAACATGAAGGGGGAGGCCGTTATTTATAAGATGGAGCGGAGCAAGAAGGCAAACCGTCCACCTAGGTTCACGCGCCCACTGCGCCGCGTCATGTTACCTCCCTCCAAAGATCGTGCGCACGCTATCTCTAGCTGTGCCCTCGAAGGACACGCTGGATGACGGTTCACCCGGTCGATGGGCCAAGAATTGTCGTAGGTAAGGAGGGATATAGAGCTGAAAATGCTCCTACGGTCCATTCAGGACCAGGAGTTCGAAGGCTAGCCCGCTGATGGGTTCACAGCCACTCCGGGGCACCCTTAAGGCGAGGGGTGGAAAGGGATGGGCCTACTAGCGGCCAATACCCGGGCGCACGAGCACCGTGTTTATCCCGGCCCACGTTCGAGTCTTGGTCGGTTCCCAGTCCATAGTTTTTCCCTGAAGAAAGGGAACGAGCCCTTGGGACTGGCCGAACGGACCTAAGAACTATATGAATTGGCCTCCAAGAGCCTAGAGTTGGTCACCAGCTGACCCATGCCGGACCCCCATGAATGGGAAACCGAGGCCCCACTCGGACTAGTCCGTTAATAGCTCACCGAGCACCATGTTTCGTCCATTGAGGAAGAACGTGGCACGGCTCAACCCCTTCGTTTTATCGACAAAAACGCTTGAGGGATGACGATCACAAAGACGAGCCAACCCTCGACCAGACCCCTGCTATGCGCGGGGGCTCGAGGGAAGTTGGACTCTCAAGGAGACCGAACGCACGGTCGCAGTACGACGGCGGGCCGATCAGATCCTAGGTGACCGGAATCAAGAAAAATCTTTCCGACCTCCCGAATCCTATGGTTACATGCCCCCAAGAAGACCGATCACGACAAAAGGGAATCGTCGTCCTACCAGGACATGCCGCGGGCTACAAAAAGAAGGCCAAGGCCTTCGGAGTCCCCGCGTTCGAAAAAGCCTCCAAAGGAGTATTCTACTCCTCCGCAGGCTTGAGGGCTACTGTCGGGTATCGATATTAGGGATATCCAAAGCAAGGAAGTTAGCGCCCACGCTGACTTCCCCAGATGGCTCAAGACATATTAAAAGGTCTCGCCCGACCCCAAGGTTGCGGGCTCCGTCTCGCCCGACCTTGAGGCCATGGGCTCCGTCTCGCCCGACCCCTTAGGTGCAGGCTCTGTCTCGCCCAACCCCAAGGACGCGGGTTCCGTCTTGCCCAAGGCCGTGGGCTCCGTCTCGCCCGACCTCGAGGGTGCTGGCTCCGTCTTGCCCGACCTCGAGGCCACGAGCTCCGTCTTGCCCGACCCCTTGGGTGTAGGCCCCGTCTCGCCCGACCCTAAGGACGCGGTTTCCGTCTCGCTTGACCTCGAGGATGCGGGTTCCGTCTCGTCCGACGGGGACCTATACCGCCTTCAACCACTCCAGGTCCAAGCATATGGGCCTCAGTCAAAACTCTGACGCCAGGGAAGAGGCTGGCACGCCTCGATGTAACCCATGGCCATGACGGGCCATACCTGGGGTTTCACATCAAGAACAGTGTCGGGCGTGCCGATGCTGTTCTACCTATTCGTCGTACGGACGATGACAGGCGTGTCAGTTTACCACGACATCCGCGGGGACGGAGTGGAACGCCATGACTGACAGATGCGCCTGCGCGTGGCGCCAGTAACGAACAGGGCCGCGACATGGAGCTGTCCCTATTGACATCTACAAGATCGGTGGGACCCGCATGAAGGAGAAGAACCCGACAACCCTAGAAGCCTTCTTCTCTCTCGTTCTTCTCCTTTTTCTCATCTGTAACCTGCGCTTTTCCTTCGTCTATAAAAGGGGAAGCAGGGCGCCCCATGAAAAGGGGAGATCTGGGGGGATCTGGACACAAGAGCACGACACGAGCACACGGCTGAGCGGCAAGCGAGCTCTCAGCACCCATTCACTCCTTCCACCAGAGACTTGGGATCCTCTCCCTCTCTTGGCTATTTGTAACATCTACTGCAAACCAAGTGCCGGTAACACGAGAAGCAGCGAACTAGACGTAGGGACGTTCCGTCCGAACCAGTATAAACCCTCGTGTCCTCCGAGCACACAATCCAAGTCAGACGCGCAAATACAAATTTACTCGTCGATGGTCAAAAACACCGACACTTGTCAAACAACCAACAAAGCAACCGGCCACCGTGCCCAAGAATCCAAGATATCCAGCTTTCGAAAAAGGGTGCCCCAAGAAATTATATATTATTTTCACTATATTTTTTAGTCATGGAATATTTGCATATAACCCACCACAAAGTTGGCCCACCTGATGCGCGCCATTCCCGAAGCTTCTAGACGCTACGTATATAAGGCTGGACGAAAAACTCGAAGCTCGTTAGCTCGCTCGGCTCGTGGCTGGCTCGACTCGGCTCGGCTCGGCTCGTTCGAGCCGAGCCGAGCCGAGATTTTAGCTCGTTAGCTATAACGAGCCAACTCGAGCCAGCTCGTGAGCCGCTTGCGAGCTAAACGAGCCAAGCTTTCAGGAAAAAAAGTATCAAAACTTGTATTAGTTTTTATATTACTTCATGTCTTGCACTTTACAATTGACTGGTAACTGGTCTAGACCCTATAAATTGACTGGTAACTAGTCTAGATGCAATTCTTTTGTATTATTATTATTCTCAAACTTTAGATAAATGCAAATATTATATTTTATGTATTTTTTATACCTGGCTCGCGAGCTTAACGAGCCAGCTCGAGCTTTTAACGAGCCGAGCCGAGCTGGCTTTCTGGCTCGTTAGGATAACGAGCCAAGCCGAGCTCCAGAACGAGCATAGCCCAAACGAGCCGAGCCAGCTCGTTATCCAGCCTTATACGTATAGAGCACTCTTTGAGTAAGTTGTTTTTCTTCACCTAATAATTTTTTACAACCCAAAAATCTATTTTTTAGCTTCTTTCTTTTGGACACTCGTCATTTGACATCATCTTATCGCTAAAGCCACTTTGTGGAGTTCACGGTGCTTCTCATATTTTCTCTCTTTTTCTTTATATCCAGATGTTCTTAGATCATTACGCACTCCATCCATTCTAGCACATCTTTTTTTTAGAAGTCTAACATTTTTAAGTTTGATTAGACTAAAATATTATTAACATTTATATCTTCTAATATTTTTATTTTGAAAACACATTTAGTCTAATAATACATATTATGTGTCATAAATATTAATATATTTCTATATATGTTTGACTGAACTTTAAAAAAGTTTGACTCTTTAAAAAGCGAGATGTTCATAAATACTAGTATATATTTTATATGTACTAGCAACCGCCTTGTCCAGGACCATGCGGGCGCCTAACCAGGCATCGGCCGCAAAAAGGGAGACCACCATGACGTGCGAGTCGACACCAATGTCCTGGCGACCGCGGAACATGACGTTGGGGATCACGGAACGACCGGTGCAATGCATACAAATCTCGCATGTGCACCCGGCGGGAGCAGAGGGGTGAAGAGCGGGGAGGGGCTGGCGGACGAAGCGGTGGCGCGTACCTAGAGGAGCTGGAGTCGTTCGAGACCGTCGCCGGTGACGATGTCGATGTCCTCGCAGCCGCGTGGCTGGCAGTCGTGTCGCAATAGAGTTCGGATCCTTGTTCCCAGTCCTGACTGCAGATGCCGGGTCTCGACGGGCGGCGGATTCGTAGGGCCCCTCACTCCTCAGCCCGAAGCATGCTTGAATCAGCCTCCACCGCCTCCGCCTCGAATCGAGGCCGCGTCGCCGAATCCACCCCAAATCGAGGCCTCGCCGGCGACGAATCCAGATGGCCACCTGACTTTGACGGCCCTCTTCGCCTCCACGTTGACGGGGAAGATCAATTGGGGCCGTGGATGGGGAAGATCAGTTGGGGCCACCCAAATCGAGCCTGCGGTGGCGGCGTAGGAGCTTCCGCCTCCTGCTAGAAGAAGAAACGCTCGTTGAGCGGAAAGAAAGGAGAAATAGGCGGTGCTGTTTGAAATATTTAAATGGCGACAACGTTTCAGATATCCAGAACAAAAACGGAAGGTGCCAGATGTTAGAAGAGGCAGGTGCCGAAAATAGAAAACGCGCGTTGCTAGCTCGCTCGGCGCACGCGCGCTGTATAAGAATTTGGTCCCGAAGGCGCGCACGTAGGCGGGCGGAGTCGGAGAGGTTGGACGAGAACGGATTGGCAGACTAACAGACACTTCCTTCTTCGTATAGTAGAGATTTGACTGAACTTAAAAAGTTTAACTTTTGAAAAGCGAAATGTGCAGTTATTTTTGGACCAAACAAGCAACTTATCATCCTATTGCCACTAAGAATCTTTTATAAGAAATGCTATTTCTCAACAGGTTGATTCTTGGCCTCCATCAGCTGAATTGGTGTGCGCTCGATCCGCATAGAAAGCCCGATCTGCCATCCATCCGTTGCACATCTCTACACTCGCGGCTTCCTCCCCGCTCCGCGCTCTGCCCCCAAGCTGCCGCCCCCGGGGCACCGCACCCAGGACGTCGCCAGGCCGCCGCCGCCGCCCGGCGCGAGCGCCGCTGTCCCCGGTGCGCCGCCGTCCTCGATCTCTTCCTCTCCCTTGTTCTGCTGCTCCAAGACGAGATCTTCTCTGCTGTCTGTCTATTTGTAAATTTGTGAACAATTTGATGACATTTATAAATAATTTGACATATATTTCTCTGGTACATGGAATCTATTGAAAAAATTTATAATTTTTTTTTTAAATTTAGCATATATTTGTTTGAGATATTGTGTTATCCCCAAATTATATCACCATGTCCAACAAATTACACTAAATAAATTATTATAAATATAGTAGTAAGACAGTGTAAATGTAGCTAGATGATAGTGTAAGTGCATGAAAAAATTCGACAAAAGAGGCCAAAACAACTAAATGTCACCTAGACACTTCCATCTTTGCTTGAGCTTTATTTCCACTAAATAAATCTCACAACTGAATGTCATTGGGATGTTCTTGACCTTTCAATGATAGGAAAAAATTCATCAGTTCTACTACAACACCACATGTTTTAAAGTCATTTTTCTTTCACAAGAGACCGCTTGTCTATAGAACAGAAAAAGGAGCTTTTTAAATAAAAAAAATACTAATAATCCCCTGCACGCATCAGCCACTTTAATAACCCGAAACGGCAACGGTAGAGTCAAACAGAAACAGCCGGCCGACCAGGAACGGAGTCGCACACACGTCTGCCGCCGGCCGCCCGCGCGTCCGTCCGCCCGCCCGCCCCCAAGGAGCCATTGAGCCAAAGATTGCCAAAGTCATTGTCATTTCCCCCAAATTCCTTTCCCCTCCGGCCCTCCACCTGCAAACCAACGAGCCTCTCAACGACCATGGCCGCCTCCGCCTGACCGCGGCCCACTGCCCCAGGCGACGTCGCCTAGATCCATGAGACTTCCCGATCTTCCTGCGGCCCGAGGATGTCCCAGCGCGACGTCGAGTACAGGTGATTTTTACCACCGCTCACTCGCTCGATTCCACCGTCAATTGATCCATTTTCGGTCGTTCTGGTGGGAGGCGAGGAGTCTGGATCCGGTTCTTGCCTGTGGTTACGGGTGAATCGGGGTGGGCCATGGATGGATGCTGTTGGGTGATTGAATTATTATTATTCTTTGCTGATAGCTGTCCTGGGGGTGATACCTTGCTTTTGGAGTGGGAATCTTGGTGTCCTATTCTAGTTTCTGAACCAAGAACAGGAAATACGCAATCCATAACCCTTGTGCTTGGTCAGAAATTGGGCACGGTCTTGGCCTGTATACTGTATGTATTCTACATGCCTGATCAGAAATTGGGCACGGTCTTGGCCTGATGAAGTAATCCTTAGTCTAATTGAGCTGATTTACCAACCAGGATACAGGTTGTTTGGGTGATGCACCCACGATGTTTGTTACTTAGAATGTCTAACTTGATGGCCATCTATTTGTTGCCGAAAAAAGAGTCATGCTGCTGGAATTTGGGGGGCTACACTAATTTCCAGAAGCTGTAGTGAGCTCATCCGTGCAACGGTTTCGTGCGATGTCTGAATTTGTCGGGATTCGCCTTGCAATATCCTTTCTTGTGGACAGCCGTGTGAGCACGCTACACCTGGGCTTGCTGCTGGAATGACCTTGTAAAACTTAGAGTTTGTGTTGTCGTGGCGCTGCTCCTTGAAACTGAACATAAAGCAACGTACATTTGCACGGTAGGTGTCATCCGTTGTCGGATTACAGTTAGCCAATGGAAACTTGAAACATAGTAAAAGGACGTTACAAGGGTTTTGCGTTAGCGTCAGCTGTTTTGGTTCGATGCTCATCAGCAAGTGTAGTGATGTAGTTTGTTTACACAACTGATTGAAAATTTCTATATACATAGAAATCTGGACGCTGGACAACACCCCATGTATTTATATACTGCCTCCGTCAAGTGTCATACTGGTTTTGTCCTAAGTCAAACAATCTATAAGTTTACTAATCTTATACGAAAAAATACCAATATTTATGATACCAGATAAATATCATTAAACTTATCATGAAATATGTTTTCAAGTAAATCTATTTGGTGTCATAAATGTTAATAATCTTCTCTATAAACTTGGTCAAGCATATGATAGTTTGACACCACTCTTTGCGGGTAGTAACTTGTTAGGATTCAACCATTGATAATATTTGGAATCATAAATGTCATTACGGTTGCTATGTAATATATAAAGATGATAAAAAGCATTCATTTCTCATTTCCTCATTAACACCAAGGAAAATCTTCATGTGAAATGATATTTTCTTAGATAGGTAAATTGTTTGTTAATTTCTTTTCTCTGTCATGGCATTAATGATACCATATTTTTCTCGTTGCTGTTTCCCTCAGCTGCCAAATGCAGTTTTTATTTTATTTGATACAGTTTTCACTAATAGCAAGATGAGTTCAATGTAATACTATTGGCTTCTAAGTATCAGCTCGATTGGTCAAAAAACTCTTTAATGCAATGTCATCTTCTGGGTACCATATATTGTATCTATGTCCTGACAACAATTACATTTGTATTGACAGTTGTGGATCTTGTGGATACCCTCTAAACCTTTCATCTTCTAACCGAAGCACATCTGAAGTAGGATCCTCATATAAGAAGTCTCTGAAGAAAGGACTGATTTCATTCATTTCTGTTGATCTCAGCCGATTTACTCAGGTGGACGAGGTATCTTGCTTTCCCCTCGCCTGGCGTAGTTACAGGCCAAAAACTAAGCTTCTCTGCCGAAAATGTGGAGCATCTATTGGCTACGGATACGGTGAGCCAGCTGTTTTGTGTCATTTTGATCCAGCAAGTTCATCTTCCTCCAGTACATCCCAGAAGTATTTAATAAAGATCCAAGCACTCCAACCTTCAGACGGGACTCAGTAAGTCAAATATGGAAAGAGAGACAATAGATGTCAGCTTAGAGAACTCCATCAGTTACCTATCTGATGATTGCTTGCTTTCTATATTTAACAAGCTAGAAAGTGAGTTAGAGAGGAGTGCTTTTGGTTTAACTTGCAAGAATTGGTTCAAGGTTCGAAACCTTGGTCGGAAATCACTAACATTCCATTGTTCTTTTAACCCTACAATAGACAAGGAGCATGCCAAGTGCATCCCCAAGATATTGGCTCACTCACCTTGTCTTAACCGGATATCCCTTGCTGGACTCACAGAGCTACCTGAGTCAGCTTTGAGCACACTGAGAATGTCTGGATCATCTCTAAAATCCCTTTCATTCTACTGCTGTTCTGGTATAACAGATGATGGTCTAGCACAGGTGGCAATTGGGTGCCCTAATTTGGTGGTTGTTGAACTTCAAAGCTGCTTTAATATTACAGATGTTGGTTTGGGAAGTCTTTCAAAAGGCTGCCACGCTTTGAAGAGTGTAAATATTGGTTCTTGCATGGGCATTTCAGACCAAGGGGTTTCTGCAATCCTTAGCAATTGTTCAAACATTTGCACACTAATCATTACAGGTTGCAGGCGTCTGTCTGGTGTTGGATTCAGAGGTTGTTCAAGTTCATTTTGTTACCTTGAAGCTGAGTCTTGCATGTTTTCTCCAGATGGTTTGTTGGACGTAGTTAGTGGCAGTGGGCTCAAGTACCTGAACTTGCACAAGTTAGGAAGCTCAACTGGTCTGGATGGCCTGGGTAACCTTGCTTTTGCTAAAAGCCTCTGCATCCTGAATCTCAGGATGTGTCGCTACCTCACAGATGATTCCGTGACAGCAATAGCCAGTGGGTGCCCATTGCTTGAGGAGTGGAACCTTGCTGTCTGCCACGGGGTCCATTTACCTGGCTGGTCTGCAATCGGGCTGTACTGCAATAAGCTAAGAGTGCTGCATGTGAACCGCTGCCGACACATATGTGACCAGAGTTTGCTGGCCCTCGGCAATGGCTGTCCGCGCCTCGAAGTTCTGCATATAAATGGCTGTGCCAAGATCACCAATAATGGCCTGGCTTTATTTACCATTTCCAGGCCCCATGTGAACCTAAGGGTGGACGAAGTTTTGTCCATTGGCCCTTCCATTGAGAATTTGTTCCGGCTGCATTGAGGAGAAATTGTAGTTAGATTTTTCTAAGTTTGGGGCTAAAAGTTTAATAGCCCGTCCCATTACAGGGTGATTGGTTCTTCGGTCATTATGTGGATTCTGTTTGCTCTGGTGCATACTTATTGTAAGATAACAATAGTGAACCATAAATGTACAGATGAGTTGAACTTATGTAAGGTGTACTTTTGTTACAAATATGCTCTGGCTCTGGGTTACTGGTGCAGCAGATTGCTTCCGAATTTATAAATTTTTTTCAATTGCATTAGTACTGAGATCTGCTCTGTCCGTTGAGTCTGCTACGTTTTTTTTTGGCTGCTGCTGACGAAGCACAGTTTTGTGGAGAACTGTCTGCAAAACCTAGCGATAAGCAGGTTCCTGTAGCAGAACCTGCAAAAGATTAGCCTTGCTCAACCAGTCAACCTTCATCTTGACAGTAATAGTGTCATCATCTCCAAATAGGTCCGATGTTCGTTAACTATTTGGTTCAAGGTCATATTTGCTATTCTTTCGTTCACAAGTTTGGTAGCATTGACAGAATTTTGCAAACATTTAATCTGCTGCCAAGATACCCTTTTGTGCTCAGAACACCAGTTTTTTTTCGATTGCAATGTTTAAGTCAATTGGTCACCACCTTGATCAGACAATATTGGTACTCGAAATTGTTCTGGCAGGGCAGTTGTATCGAACTAGGCAACGCCTGAATCAACTGGTTCGAAAGCTTTTGGTTATTCAGGCCGTTGCACGCGCGATTAACCAGAAGCAGCCGCACGAGCTGATCCAGCGTTGGCAGCTACTACCTTCCAAGGCGTAACGCGTCACAGCAATACAGCAATACAGCGTAGGTTCAGACACCATTTTTTTTATAACAACAAGCTTTATTAAATTAAGAACAACGAAAAAGAGTTTTGCCTTTTCCGTAAGTCCAAATATAAGCTAATACATTAGAGATGTTCCCTGTTCGGTAGTTTTTTTTATAGAAACAATGAAAAGAGTGCCTCACAACCGATATATCTCAAGGAAAACAAAGGCTAATACAAAAAATGGACAACAAAACATAAAAGGATGGTCTCTAAAAAATAAGAGTATATTAAAGACCAAAATGGTCGCCTTCTTCCTTCGATCGTCCACTAACTGCTGGTGCTTAAAGATCACACTATAAAGACAGCAAAGAAAAGAGGAGGTTTTTACCTATGTGCCATTATAAAAGTTGGTAATTACCTCATAAGCCATTAAAAAGTTAAGTTCTCATAGGTGCCACTGCTCTGAACTCTTTTGCCCTCCACGCCACTTCCGTCAGATTTGGCTCTAACGGTGTCAAACTGCAGGTATAAAAAGTCAAAATACCCTCAGGCCTGAATATGCAATTAACTTTTTTGAACATCTTAACCATGTCAAATGAAAAAACTCAAAACTAAAATGTTGTAGATCTCATCGAGATCTACAGTATTATAAAAATTATCTTCATTTGATTTCAAACAAAAAATGTGATTTTTCTAAGACATATTAATCATACCAAATCATTTTTTTACGAAATTAAATGAAGATAATTTTTATACAAAAATTATAGATACTATCGAGATCTATAACTTTTCAGTTTTGAGTTTTTTCAATTGAGGTCATTAAGATGCCCAAAAAATTAATTGCATATTCTAAGGGTATTTTTGACTTTTCACACCCGCCGTTGACACCGTTAGAGCTAAATCTAACAGAAGTGGCGTGGAGGACAAAAGAGTTTAGAGCAGTGGCACCTGTGAGCACTTTTTTAATGACTTATTGGTACTTATCAACTTTTATAATGACACACTGGTAAAAGCCTCAGAAAAGAGACACCTACAAATACTCTTGCCAAACAAGGCTTTGAAGACCACAAAAGCCACTCCAAGCTGACATTGAGATCTAGAACCCACTGAAGAACATCGACTAGAGCCTGGAGGAACCCTCCAAATAACGTAGACTTACAGTCATTCACCGTCAGAACAGAGTGTTGAAGATGTCGAACCTTGTTGTAGAGCAAACAAAAAAATAGGTTGAGATTGTCGCATCGAAAGCCAACTAAATTCATTGCCCTTATGAAGAGATTAAATCCCCGGTCCGCTGTCCACCAGCGAGATCTCCGGTCAGAAGAGAGGAGGGGGGACCGAGGAAATACGGTGGAGGAGGACGTACGGTGGTGGCGGCGGTTGGGAATTTTACCCCTAGCTTGTTCGCCCCTGTACGGCAGCTACCAACACGAAAAAGGTGGCCCTCGTTGACATATCACTATATCAGTTTGCAGTGTCATAATGATCAATATCCACAATTGCTATTCCGTCGCTGTGCCCGATAACGATCCTGTAACCTCATAATAAGAAACCGGGAAACAAGACAACATCAGAAGTTCATACGAAACTATTCTCTTAGTTTCAAATTATAAGATTTTTTTGATTTTTTTCAAGATACATTGTTTATACTATATATTTAGACATAGTGTATTCAAATGTATAGTTAAAACTATGTATCTATAAAAATTAAATATCTTATAATTTGAAACAAAGGGAATAATATTAATATGATGCGATGCAAGCTACTTTAAAAGTACGGCAGCATGTGCGATAATTCTAAGAAAAATGAAACAAATCAGCTTGAACTTATCAGCCTGGTTTATCAGCCATGGAACAATATTTTTCTCTCGCAATAAATCAGTTTTAGCTGGCTTATCAGCCGCAGAAACCATCAGCCGAACAGCTCCGGCCAGGACAAGCTTTATTATTAAAATTTAAAATATTGATGGACAATATGCCTTTTTTGATAATATAACAACCCGTAGGGGATGGGCCTACTTTTTCAAAGAAAAACATATTGAACAATGAAGTTCATTCAAGCTTCAATTGCGATTGAGAACACAGATAAAGTTTATTGTCTGTTTCCTTCAACTTCTACAACTTCTTAACTTGACGCTAATAATATGTTTCGCAGTCATAGTGTCTAAAGCACGGAAAACGTTTCATTTCGTACCTTCTTGAATCCTCCATACATGCTAACGCGTAGACTTTTCTCATAACAAAGTTGAGTATGCCCTGAAGCCTGAACTTGTACGTAAAAACAGAATAAAATATTAATATAATAGCTGTGATCATATAAGAAAATGGAGATGACCAGAATTACTTGTGCTATAAGAGAAAAGAAGAAATATCTTACAAGTTACAATTAACAACCTGTCACTAAAAGATATATACACAGCCACCCATTAATTTCGTGGGCCATTATTAGTGATGCAACAATAACATTTTAAATGAACCATATGAATACACATTCCACTACATCTCATGCAAAGGAATACAATTCTAGCTTCGTTCTAAGTCATCAAATCATATGAAGTTTGACCAAATTTATATAAAAGATATACTTGAAAGCATATCTAGGCCCTAATTCGGTCTTGGCGATTAATATCGTCATAATCATTATGACTGACGTGTGTTTTATAGCGACATTAATTAGTGAGGTCACAATGATGATTGATTGGCAGACAATTATGGTTTTCGTGCCCCTAACAATGGTTATTGTGTGCGTTCTGAAAGATGAGCGACAAGGCTGAGGATGGACTAGTTCTAAGTGCTATTTGATGTTGGGAGACACTTAGAGTAGTTTCCGTTTTGTTTTATCTTTTGACCGTACTATAAAGAGGGGTATGAATGGGTAGCTTGACCTAGGTGGGCCTAGTGAATGGATGTGGTGCTAGGTCATAGCTCAGATGAAGCCCTAAGATCAATTGGAAGTCGAGCCATTTTCAAAAGTGATTGAATTGGATGAAATGGAGGGTTTACATGACCATTGGATTTCAAAAGTGCTAGAATAAGAGGAGCACTAGAGCTTAGGCCATGTGTTAAATGACTATCAGAGTACTGTGCTAATTAAAGGACTATTCTCATGTGGTCACCAGATAAATATCACCGGAGCTTAGGCTCTGAGTCTAAGTGCATAGTGAAGCAGCACAGGGAAGAAAGAGCTCCCAAACCCACGGGAATTTTCTGGTGAGGTCACCGGAGCTTCAACCCTGGCCAAAAAACCTTTTCCAAAATTGTTTTTGGGCCACCGGAATTCTACGATGGTGTCACCGGAGAAGCATCGGAGTAAAGGGCAGATAAGTAACGGCTAGTTGCCATTGGAAATGCATCAGAATCTGGTGCTCATCCAAAGATACCATCTCATCCAAAGACACCATTGTAGCTTTTCAATGAGTGTATTTTGGCAGAGTGGAGTTCCAACGGTTAGTTTTTAGGGTGAGCCCTATATATACACCCTCCACTCGTGCTATTTGGTTCTCTTGGACATTTGAAGTTCTAGCTACGTCCACTGGCATCAAGAGACAGCTTTGGCCTAGTGGAGTGATTTGGATGTCATAATCGAAGATTATGGACTCCATTAGTGCTCCAACGAGGACTAGTCTAAAGTGCCGGCTCTCCGATACATCGGGATACATCGTCATGTTCCTTTCATAGATTGGAGCTTAGTAGGGTGCTAAACTTTTGTAAAAGTAGACATACATATCACTTGGTAGGCATATGGGTAAAGTGGGCTAAGTGATAGATTTAATTTCCCGTGAGAATTTTATATTAGCCCAATTCAACCCTCTAATTTTGGGCATCTCAATCCTTTCAATGCTAATATTTACGGTACTAAATAAGTATTACATAGTACTAAGCTAGGTGGTGGTGTGGGCATTCTCGACATGTAAAAATTTGCACAAGCACTCTGGATGTGTTGGTTGTGGCATGCTTCGGGTGCCTTGTGGGGAAACAAATACTGTTGAAAGACCCTATTTTGGCAATCATCTTGGCTTGATTGAACCTCACCCAAGGACTTGGTGTCAACCACTTTTGCTGCGAGCAGGAGACGGGAAGAATTACATGGAGCACAGAGCAGTAAGCAGGAATATTTTTTGGGTCCAGGCCATCAATGTTTGTTGCGCTCAGCAGTCAGTCAGCACAAACCACCACTTCATTGAGTTTGACTCTGGGAATATTTGCAGGGCATCCAACTCATAGAGGGGGAAACATACTCCTGTTCGCTTGGCTTATAAGCCGTATTTTTTTAGCCAACGAACAGTATTTTTCTCTCCCAACAAATCAGCCAACAGTACTTTCAGCCATGGCTTATCAGTTAAGCGAACAGGGCTATTGTGTGAAACCTTACTGCAAATGGGAGTACTCCAATAGGTACGCATACTTGGTATAGTTCTTTGGTTCAACCAACACTGAGTTTGATCCTATCATTTGGAAACCACTGAAATGCAAGTTCTTTACTTGTCTTGCTACACGCGATGACGGCCCACAGGTGCACGCGATGGCCCAGCAACAGCCCAGGCAGAGTACGTGATTTGTGCCGTGCGGCCCTTTTTCTCTTTTCCGTTGACGCCCGAGCAATACTCGTACGTGCGTCTGTTTCGTTCCGTCGTAGCCGTAGGTGGTTACGTAGTTGCGTTTTTTTTTCTATTTCTTTTCCGTTTTCATTCTTCTTTTCCTTTTTCCCTTTCCTTTTCCTTTTCTCTGTGTTGTTTTATTCTTCTTTTTATTTTTTATTTTTCTTTTATTTCCTTTACGCACTTTTTCTTTTCTTTTTTCCTTCTTTGATTTATTTTTATTTTTTTCTCTTATTATGTGGCCTTTGATTCGTCTTCTCACTTTTTATTCTTATCTTTATTATATTCATTTTTTATTTTTCCTAATTAGTAAATTTTTATTTCATTTTCTGTTTTCATGTTTTTTCCTTTTCTTTTATTTACTTATCTTCTATGTTTTATGTTTCGTGTAGATTTTTCTCATTTTGGTTTTCATTTTCTATTTTTATTTTACTCTAATTATTTTTATTTCAATCATTTTCTTGCTTTAGTTTTTTCATTTCCTTTTCTTATTTAATTTATTTATTTACTTTTTTTTATATATTTAGCATTTGCTATTTATGTTTTAATTTCTATTTTTGTTATTTTACTCTATTTAATTACTCTAATAATTTTGTCTTTATTTATTTACTTTTTTTTATTTATTTACTCTATTTTACTCCATACCGCACTTCGCCTATCTGGTGTTGAAGATGCCCGCGCCTGTAGGAGTTCTGGCTCTGCGGGCCAACCTCTCCATCGCCTGCGTCTGCGAAACAGAGAGTCTCTCCCTTGCCGAAGCCACCGACCTCTCCATCTAGATGACCAGTATGGTCACCGACGCTAAGACGGTGCCCGCCGACAACCTAGAGATCCCAGCGCTGGAGCCTCCACGTGCCTCCGCCAAGTCTAAGGAAACGAAGGAGGCTGGCCTCAGCCTCGACGACCCACCAAGATCGTCAAGATTGGGGCTCATCTCGACCCCAAATAGGAAAGCGCGCTCGTCTCCTTCCAACGTGCTAATGCTGACGTGTTTTCTTGGAAACCTGCAGACATGATAGGGTACCATGGGAGAAGATCGAGCACTCCTTGAATGTCACACCGACCGCTAAGCCGATCAAGCAGAAGCTCCGATGATTCACGCCAGACATGAAGGAGGCTATTAGGGTAGAAATAAAACGACTCCTAGCAGCCAGATTTATTAAAGAAGTGTATCATCCTGAGTGGTTGGCAAACCCAGTTCTTGTTCAAAAGAAGAATAAAGAATGGAGAATGTGCATTGATTACACTAATCTCAATAAACACTGCCCTAAAGACCCCTTCGGTCTGCCTCGGATAGACGAGCTTGTAGACTCCACCGCCGGCTGCGAACTCCTCTTCTTCCTCGACTGTTACTCCGGCTATCACCAGATATCCCTCAAAGAGGACGACTAGATAAAAACATCGTTCATCACGCCTTTTGGTGCATATTGCTATACCACCATATCTTTCAAACTCAAAAATGCCGGGGCGACCTACCAAAGGGCCATCTAGATGTGCCTGGACCAACAGATAGGCCGCAACGTCGAACCTTACATCGACGATGTGGTCGTCAAATCCAAAACCGTCGACAATCTCATCGCCGACCTCGAAGAAACGTTCGCCAACCTGAAAAGATACCGATGGAAGTTGAACCCTTCAAAGTGCATCTTTGGAGTTCCATCCGGCTTACTCCTGGGATACGTCGTCAGCGCCCGCGGCATCGAACCCAGCCCCGATAAGGTCTCCGCCATTACCAATATGAAATGGCCGACCTACGTAAAGGATATACAAAAGCTCATAGGGTGCATGGTTGCTCTCAGCCGCTTTATATCACGTCTCGGCAAAAAAGGACTACCATTCTTCAAACTACTCAAGGCCTTTGAGCGCTTCTCCTGGTCGGAGGAAGCTAATGCGGCCTTTGAGCAGCTCAAGTTGTTTTTAACGAAGCCCCCGATCATGACAGCGCCTCAACCAGACGAAACCCTATTGATCTACATCGCCGCCACTTCTCGTGTCGTTATCCCAGCTATCGTCGTCGAGCGCGAGGAAGTTGAACACGCCTATAAGGTACAACGTCCGATCTACTTCATTAGTGACGTTCTTAATGAGTCCAAAACTCGTTACCCTCAGGTTCAGAAGCTAATATACACCATTCTGGTCACGTCACGCTAGCTCCGCCATTACTTCGAGTACTATAAGATCATCATGGTCACCGAGTTCCCTCTAGGGGACATCCTCCGTAACAAAGAGGCCAATGGCCACATCATCAAGTGGGCAGTCGAGCTCGGCACTTATTCCATTGAATTCAGAAGAAGGTCGACCACTAAGTCACAGGCGCTGTCTAACTTCGTCGCTGAGTGGACTGAGATCCAAGAGCCCATCCCCGCTGCTTGCCCTGAGCACTGGATAATGTATTTTGATGGTGCCCTCAACATCAATGGTGTTGGCGCCGGCATTTTGTTTATTACTCTGACTAAGGACAAGCTCTGATACGTCCTCCGAATTCATTTTCCAGCTTCCAACAACGCCGCAGAATATGAAGCATGTCTCCACGAACTTCGTATAGTTGTCGAGCTCGGCGTCAAACGCCTCATGGTATACGGAGACTCTGCGCTGGTCATCAACCAAGTCAACAAAGATTGGTCCTGTTCCAGTGAGAAGATGGACACATACTGTGCCGAGATTAGGAAACTCGAATGAAAGTTTTAAGGTATCGAGTACCACAACGTGGTACGAGACCAAAATCAGCTCGCCGACCACCTATCTAAGATAGGCTCTTCTTGCGCCATGATTCCACCGGGGGTCTTCGTTCAAGACCTCATTACGCCGTCTATTAAGGAAGAGAAGGAAGTTCAAGAAATTCCCCCCGCCGAGCAGTTGGTACTTGCAGTACCTTCACCGGCCGTAGATTGGAGGGAACAGTTCATCAAGTACCTAACCAACATTGACGTACCCACCGACAAGACTGAAACTGAACGTCTCATCTATCGTAGCAAGCATTACGTGCTGGTAGACATGAAGTTGATGAGGAAAAGCGCCAAGGAAGGGATATTGTAGAAATGCATCACCCAAGAAGAGGGAGTAAAATTACTTCTTGAAATTCACTCTGGCTCCTGTGGCAATCACGCGGCCTCTAGAAACCTGGTCGGCAAAGCTTTCCGAGCTGGTTTTTACTGGCCCACGGCTATCTCCGACGCAGAAGACCTCGTCCAACATTGTGAAGGATGTTAGTTTTTCGCCAAGCAAATACACGTGACGGCGTAGGAATTGCAGACCATCCCAGCTTCTTGGCCTTTTGCATGCTGGGGACTCAACATGATCGGGCCTTTCAAGCCTGCGCCAGGCGGTTTTCGGTACATATACGTCGTCATTGACAAGTTCTCCAAGTGGATCGAATACAAGCCGCTTGTTTCGGCTACTGCAAAGAAGGCAGTCGAGCTCTTCGAAGATATCATCCATAGATTCGGTCTCTCAAACAGTATTATCACCAACCTTGGAACTACATTCACTAGTCACCATTTTTAGGACTTCTACGAAGACCGATGCATCTCCATCAAATACATCTCTGTTGCCCATCCTAGAGCCAATGGCCAGGTAGAATGGGCGAACGGCATGATCCTCGATGCCCTCAAAAAGAGACTATACCAGAAAGAGGAAAAGCATCCAAGCAGATGGCTCAAAGAGCTCCCAGCTATGGTCTAGGGACTGCGCACTCAACGTTATGGCTATGGTTCCTTGGTCACGTCTGCTCCTCCTACACATGCACGGGCTCTAGCGCTCGACGTTATGGAATATGGGCTAGCCAAAGCCAAGAGCCCAAAAACGAACTAAATGCTCGGACACTACTTATACCACGTATAAATCCATTAGGGTTAACAACACGTCTCTTTTTCATCGCAAGCGCTAGCAAGCCACCTGAACACGCATATGTCGTCTACTTACAACATTTATACAAGTACACAAATGTTTGTTTAGGCCCTCGTGCATCTAACTCCCCTTTCCAGTTGTTCCATACAGGTTCCTCCCCACTCAAGCTATTGAGCTTGACCGTCACCGTCTACCTCGTCGAACAGATCGACATTGCCGACCAGCTTCTTCGTCGTGTCGTCTACCTCATTTTTTAGCTGCTCCTCCTTCATCGCACTCGTCCCTCTAGCGAATCCGGCCCCTATCACTCGAAGATTGATTGTAGGGTAGTGAGATCGGACCACCGCCAGGGCATGCATCATGACGGAGACAATGGCGTCTCGGTTGAAGCCTTTGAAGTTCTCCTACGCCGCCTTGCACCTGTCAATGATGGCATCCAGACAGGGCGGCCTATCGTCGAGCTAAGGAGCTACCTCCATATCGATACAATGGAGCACCGGCCTTACTTCGGCCACCACGACATCAAATTTTCCCCTCTGGATTTTTGCCTCTAGCTCCAGCGCGTTGAACTGCGCCTTGGTTTTTCGACGGTATTCTGCAGACACCAAAACGATTCGTCAAACAAAGAAATCATATCAGCAACACCCCAACCAAGAACGACTCACCTTTCAGATCCTCGGCTAGTTTCTCTGCTCGCCCAGATGCTTTTTCCTTCTTCTCTTGGAGTTGACCCATGACTTGATGCAACCGGCCGAGCTTCGCATCTTGCTCTACAAACGAAACGGTCGACAGCAACATCAAGATTGTTCGGCAATGTAGAACAAATTCATCGATCCGCAATACCTTTCTTCTGTTCGGAGATGCTTTTCAGCTGCTCGGAGGTGCGCTCCAGCTGCTCGAAGACAGTCTTTAACTGCTCGGATAAGGTGCACTTTTGGTACTCTAGGTCCTTGGTGTTTGATTCAGCAAGATCCCTGTCGCGCTGGGCCCTCTAGACGTTCTTCTCCATCAGTTTCATTACCTCCCTTAGTTTCTCGTTCTCCTCGGTGAGGGGCTCCATCCTTTTGATCAACTGCTGTCATTGTACGGCAGTCTGCGCTATGCCCTACAAAGCACCAAGATTATAAAAGACCATAGTCTCCAACGCTAAAGACGGACACCACTGACGCAACACTAACCTCAATTTGCTTCATAGCTGTGCAAAGGGTGGACTGTAGCCTCTTCACCTCCCTGGTGGTGTCCTCCCCTTCTACGACCACAATTTCCTCCCCTCGCTTGCAGAAGATACGGATGGTCTGAGGTCGTGATCCTCCACGCTTGATCTCCTCGACCCTGTCCTCTTCCCCCATAGCCGGTGGCCGCACAGAGCGACCGACCACGCCCTTCGTCATCTCAAGGTGCGTCGCTTGCTCCTCCGATGTTGTCGGCCTCTGTGCCCCCAATTCTAGCATAGCTCCGACAGCTCCCGTTTCCACCTTCGAAGACTCAGTGGCTCTCGCTGTTGCTCCTAGCATCTCCGTCGAATCACACGTCGTTGTCGCCGACCGCTCTCCACCTCCAACTCCATTAGCAGCGGTGGTCAAATCCTCCGTAAATCGATGAGCGCCCGGGGACTCTAGGATGGAGTCTGTCCGCAATGTCTCCGCACTAGGACCAGCCCCTGGCTGCTCGCCAGTCTGGCCTGAAGGATTCAGATCCTCCACGCTCCCCATTCTGCATCAGATTAGCCCATCGATCACCGCCACTATAAAGATTGGACAACCACTGATCCCAAAGAAAAGATACTTACACGTCATCTTCCTGATGAACGGTTCTGAATCGGCGCTACCTCCCCGAGCACCTAGGCCCTACTCTAGGATCGACCTATGCGTCCTAGGCTAGTGGTCTTGTGGGCCCCGCTGTCGGCGTCGTCTCCATCGGCTGCTTCTCGGGGACTCAACGCTAGGCGTCTGCTCCTCCTTTCGATCGTACCTCCGTGCGTGTTCCACGCGATGATGTTTTGGTGCTTGGAGGGAGAGCTACCGGCGCCTCGTCGTCGTTTGACCACTCGAATATCACCGCACTCTACGTCTGCGCGGTTCGACTACCATCAAATGAGATGTCAACCGGCTTGCGGGGAGCTACATCCACCGTTCTTCCTTTCTTTCAGGCCAGCTCATCTTTCACCGCCCTTTTCCCCCAAACTTTCTCTAATACCGGCGGGGCTCCACTTTTGACCAACACCTTCGCCTTCGTATTCGGACGAGGTGCTGATGGCACCATCCTCCTGCTGAGTGGTCGGCCTAGCGTCCACTGCCTCTGGCCCTTCCCTCCTCGGCACGCCCAAGAAGTACGCCGCCCGTTCCTGCCAATTGATTTTTCCACAAGCGAATTATTCCACTGCTTAGCGCCGGCACGGGATAAAAAGCACCAGGAACAACAGTCGAGATTTTTACCTGAGGAGGTGAGTTCATGCAGTTGAAGGGTTTTGGCTGCCCCAGCACGGTGTACGACATGTTTGGAGCGAATAGTTCAGTGGCCTAGTGTAGCACAGCCTCCTTCGTCAGGTTCTTCGTCCTCTCCCGGGTGCCGTCAGTATCTCCTTTGAAGTCAAAGCCCGCATGAGCCCTCTCTTTGCAGGGCTGGACATGGCGCAGTATGAAGTTCACCACCACCACTCCGCTCATCTTCATGCCCCTCATTAGCTCGAGGAGCTCCTTCACCTGTTCCATATCAGCACTAGTCGGTTTCTCCAACCAACTCCTTTGATTCTTCGGAATCTGGTCATTGTCACATTGGATGGCAGAACCAGTTTGCTTCATATAGAACCACCTATCATTCCACCCCTTCAGTGAGGTATTCAGCGGCACAGGAATGTATTCACTCGTCATCCCATCGTGGAGCTGTAGATACACACCACCGACAATTTTGGAACCGCCCCCTCCTTTCTTCTTGAGCCAGAAAAAGTGTCGGAAGAGATTGAAATGGGGAAGAATGCCAAGATAAACCTCACAGAAGTGGATAAACACATAAATGTGTAAAATAGTGTTTGGATGAAGATTACATAAGCTCACTCCTCAATACTCCAACAGATCTCGCAAGAAAGGATGTACCGGAAGCCCTAATCCACGCTAGAAGTAATCTTCGAATACAACGAGTTCATCAGTGTGTGGCATCAGATAGGGCTCACCGTCGGTCGGACGCCATTCGGTGGTGACACAATCAGGAAGAATGCCCACCTCCACCATCTTGTTGAGCTCCGTCTCCCCCATGAGTGATTGTACCCATTCCTTATCACGGCTCACCCCGGTGGCTGCCATCTTCGCGTTACCACCTCCCCTATTCGGCGCCATCCCTCAGATCTGGATCAGAACTGGTCCCTTTACGCAAGCCTTTTAGCCCTAGCGGCAGAGCGCGTGTGAATGCGAATGGAGAAGCGAGGGCAATGAGGAAGACGAAGTGACGGAGTGGCAAAGGTGAGAGCGTGGAGTGCGGCGATGCAGTTATAAAGACACCCTCCAGACTTTTTGTATTCAAGGGTTTTTGGGAAACCGCACCATGCTGATTTGCACCCTTCCGAATTCCCCAAAGCGGCGTGCTGGGCCGTTATCTGGGCTTCCTCGCAACTATGGCCCATATTGCCCATTTTTGACGCAACTCGGTACTGCACACCGAATATTCGCCGACCTCTCCGCAATACCATCAAGGCTCAGTAATTTCTACTGTACAGTCATTACTCCGGTTTTTTCTCTATGATTTGAGTAATCGGCACTTCTTGATTTATCCGAGATTTTCACTTGTGGCTCGGGGACTACGTCATCATTATGATTCGGTTTCTCACCATACTAGGGACTTTTTTTTGTTACTGTTGTTTTTGACACTGGCACCACGTGACCACGTCACCTACTGTCAGGCTCGGGGACTAAGTGGGCACACTTCACCTTGCGGTGAATGTGTTTTCTTTAATCTATTCATTGGAAGACTCCGTGCCTCCTGAAGTTGAAGAAGATTATCTCCCTTTCTTATGGTCAGACTCTAAGTGGGCACACTTGGTTCACAGAGAGGAAATTTTTGATTTTGAGCTTGAGCTCCTTACATCCTTCTGGCAAGCCTTACTTGGGTATGCCCAGGCTCGGCCAGACAATTAAGCTGGTCGGTTATGGTCCACAACTGCTCGACGACTCATTAAGGTGGTCGAACTATGAGTCTGACTTCTCGGCTTTGTTTACACCTGTTTAGATAAGCTCAAGACGGCATTGCACAGCGGATACAAGGCGCTCAAGGACTAGCTGTGGGGGTATGACCCCGGATACCCATGACAGACTACATGGGTTGCGCCGCCAGGGGTGGTCCAGCCCACAAGACGAAGACTTATGGTGCACTGTACTGCTCGGCGTGTACCGCAAGACATCAAGGGTGATATCCTGAGGATGCTATGAGATCTGTTAAGATATGCTCGATCCCGTGATTCCTGTAACCTGTTATTACTTGCTAGTTATCTCCTAGATCTAACTGACTTGTAACCCTACCCCCGGCTATATAAGGCGGGTAGGGGACCCCCTTAAAACACACTCAATATCATACGACAGCCAATACAAATCAACAGACCACAGGAGTAGGGCATTACGTCGTGTAGACGGCCCGAACCTGTCTAACTCTTATGTCTCTGTTGCCTTCTTGTTTTTGATTACACGTACCTCTGCCGATCAATCTACCTTCGTGGGATACCCCTCGGGGGACTGCCGACGATATTCTGTTGACACATACCCAGGCGGCGGCAGGCCCCGGTGGCCGCGTGCCTCCCCAGGAGGCTACGGGCCCCTGCGGCCACGTGCCTCCCCAGACGGTGGCGGACCTCGGCGGCCGCGCGCCTGCCCTAGCGAGCCGCGCCCCCGGCGATCTTGTTCCCAGAGAGGTCCAGATGGTGGATTGCGCCAACACCGCCACCAACCATCCACCGGAGGTCGCCATCGCCTGGGAACGTGCAGACGCCATCGCTGGCGCTCCTCGGCAGTCGCGTCCTCGCTGGTCGCGTCCCTAGAGCGGCAAGCAGCACCACCGGCAGGCCGCGTCCCCGCCAGCCACGACCCCGGCGGCCGCATCCCCGGCGGCGGCAAGCAGCGCCCACGGCACTCGTGTCCCCAACGGCGGTGGCGCAATAGGTAAGCCGCGTCCTCAGCAGCCGAGTCTCCGGCGTCGGCAAGCCACGTCTCTGACGGACACGCTCGCGACGGTCCTCACACGCCGACACTCCCTAAGGGCACGCAGTCTTTTTCTCCTGTGAGGCCCACATGTGAGAGATGAAGCTGAGATAAGCTACTTTTTTCCAGCTTCATTCCAACTCATGTCTTCGTGAGAGTAGGAGAAAAACAGCTTCATTCATGAAGCTGTTTTGGAAATGAGTGTTTGGCAAAAAAAAAAACAGCTCATGAAACTGTGGTGAGCTGTGCCAGACAGCCCTAAGCAAAATGTGAGGATTGTCTTCTGGCGATGACATTTGAGCCTAGAGTTAGCAGGAGCACGGTGTTTAGCTAGGGTGTTTAGCTAGGGCATATGACCGAGACAGATTATTCTGGGCTTTGGCGCTGCTAGTCCTGCACTGTGTCGTGGTTCTTTTCCTCTTTCTGTAAATTTGTAAATTTACAAATTTAAAATATCTTCTCTACTAATACTTCCTCCGTCCCATAAAAAGTGTCACAATGGGATTCGTATTGGTCAAACTTTTTTAAGTTTGACTAAGTTTGTAGAAAATATTAACAACATTTGTACCTGCAGATAAGTTTATTGTGAAATATATTCAATTATCTATCTAATGATACTAATTATATACCATAAATATTAATATTTTGTTATATGTATTTGATCAAATTTAAAAATATTTGACTTCTTCGAATATGAGAATGACACTTTCTATGAGACGGAAGGAGTACATATGGCAGATATCCTGCCGGTTGCTTTTCAAAAAAGAAATGGACTCACGTGATGTGCCCATCTCATACCTGTTGGGATATTTGATCTAATAATAGCAAAGCACTCACAAAGTATGATGCAAGCTCCCAACCACATGTAATTTCTCAATGGTGCTGTGTGCTGCAGGTCAAAAGTAGAGGGTGCCGTAATTGTGCCTGAACCCTGTACCTCCATATCCTTAAATTTGAAGGGTCCTGCCCGATTGATCGCATCGAATCACTCCGATACAATTACTCACTACGGGAAACAGGGGCTTTGCCGAGTGTTTCCTACTTTGCCGAGTGCCAAATGTCGGGCACTCGGCAAAGATACACTTTGCCGAGTGCCGCACTCGGCAAAGCCAAACACTCGGTATATCCTTCTTTGCCGAGTGTCAGGCACTCGGCAAAGGATAGCACTCGGCAAAGCCTCCCTTTGCCGAGTGTCGGGCTCTCGGCAAAGCTAAACACTCGGCAAAGGCTAACCGAGGTGACGGCGGCCACCCACCGTTAAGCTTTGCCGAGTGGTCGCCATCAGACACTCGGCAAAGAATTTTTTAAATTTTTTTAATTTTTTGTTTATTTTCTTTGCCGACTGCCCTGTCTCTGGCACTCGGCAAAGAAAAAAAATTTTGCTCCCAGATTTTTTCTTTAGGGTTGCTACGGTGCTTCAAAGTACATGTTAAAATTTGGTTGAATTTGGTGACTCTTTACTATATTTTTAGAATTATTTTTGTTTTGTTGATTTATTTCGCAAAAAACAAGTTTGAACTGCAGGTGCATCGAATAATGAAATCTAATCATTCGAAAAATGATTGTCACGCTAGTGAGTGTGTTTTGAGGCCGTATCCAGGAACTTGCGGGATATTTTTCACATCTTGTTAACGAAACATGAGGACAAAGTTGTGGCCAAAGTGTTTTTAAATTGTATAAAATTCAAACGAATTCAGAAAATCACGAAACTTGTGGATGCATCGTTATATAGCATGTGGAGCCTATGGTAAAAATTTGAAAAAGTTTCATGCACGTTGTCACGTACGGTGATTAGAAACCAGGACATCTCCATATGTCCTGGTTGCACGCGCGCGCTGCCCCGACGCCGGCATCAAGCCCCGCCACGACCCTCCCCACCCCCGATTTGCGCCGCGCCGCGTCCGGCCCCGCTTCCCGCCACCGCGACCGGTGAAGAGCGCCGCACCCGGCCCTGCCGGCCGCTGCCCCGCCGCTCCCCGCCCTGCCACGCCCCACCGAACGACCGGCGCAGAAGGAGGAAGAAGGGGGAGAGGAAGGAGAAAGGAGAGGAAGGAGGAAGAAGGAGGAAGGAGGTTGCCTTCCCGTTCCGTTCCCGGCGCCATCTTCCCCGTGTTCCTGTCTCGTCGACCCCACGCCTCTGCCGCCAAGGTATAATGATGTGCCATTGTGATTGTCGGCCTTCGAGCCGTTGTGATTGTCGGCCTTCGAGCCGTTGTGATTGTCGGCCTTCGTGTCGTTGTTTTTTGCAGGTTTTGGAAACCTCCCCGTGTAGGGGAGGTGCTGCCAAAATTTAGAATTGACCCAAATCTATTTGTTTTTCATGCAGGTGAAGGAAGTGTCTGAGCAGAGCCGGAGCACCTTGGCTACACCGATCGTCTTCCTCGGCGTTGCGGGTCTGCCTGCACCACATCGCCTCGCCACTGCACCGACTCGCCACCGCCCCGCTACCCTGACTCCACCGACACCCTAGGTATAACCCCTCTTTTGCGTACCTTGGTCGTAGATCGCGTAACCAAGTTAGGCGTCTCCCGTCCGAAAGAGATACGATTGGTGGTATGCATATCTTTGCATATCTACGGGCGTATCTTTTTCAGATTGTCCACGTTATTTGGACAGCCCGCGGATGCGTAGATGAGGTTAGTTTCCATGGTCCGCTCCGATCCGAGACAGAGTTTCGGCATTACCTCCCCGTTGTTCTCCGGATACACACTCTCCCTGCCAGGACGTGTATCGGGAGAACAGCGGGGAGGTGCTGCCGAAATTATGTCTGGGATAGGAGCAGACCATGGTAACTAACCTCATCTACACATCCGCGGGTGGGATTAGGACCTATCCTCACCTATTAGACAGTATGAAAGTCGTGTAGATGTAGTTGATGGTTGCATTACTCGCTGGCATTTTAGAGGATGGATGACCGTCAGTGGATGTACACGGGCTGGAAAAGTCACATGGAGTACACAGATGAATGGTTTCGCAAGACCGAGGCTTTTTTGAACAAGGCATTTGGCAAGGCTTCGTCATCACATCTGCTAGAGCCGTGTCCTTGCTCCAAATGTGCAAACAGGAGAAGGATAAACAGGGTCGACATGGGTAAACATCTTGTGAAGAATGGATATATGCCGGGCTACACCCGGTGGATCTACCATGGTGAAGCCCATCGTATGAGAGAGGAGGTGGTGAGACCACGCGTCGAAGCTTTTGATGATGATGCCGGTGTACCAGACTTGTTAGATGATGTTCACCAAGCACTCGGCGTTGACGAACGCGAGAAGGAGGAGATGGAGGCAGCCACAAAGGCTTTCTACGAGATGATGAACTCTGCTCAGAAGCCCCTTTACGATCGGTCCTCGGTGTCTGAACTTGACGCCATTGGACGCTTGATGGCGTTGAAGTCCGAGTTAAACATCAGTCTAGACGGCTTCGATAAGATGTTGATCGTGATTGGCACCCTGCTTTCGGAGGGCCACATTCTGCCAAAGAGCATGTACAATTCACAGAAGCTCCTTCGGGCACTTAAGATGCCGTATGAGCAGATACATGCTTGTCCGAAGGGGTGCGTCCTATTCTGGAAAGAACATGTGGACGCAAAGTACTGTCCAAAGTGTGAATCGTCTAGGTACCTGGAGACAGACTCTGGTGATGGTCAGAAGAGTCAGATGACAGTCCTAGTGAAGATCGTACAGCGCCTTCCGTTCCTATCGAGGATCCAACGGCTATTCATGAACGAGGAATCCGCGAAACAGATGACATGGCACAAAAATGGAAAACGATACAGTCCGGAGAAGATGGTGCATCCAGCCGATGGTGAAGCATGGAAACACTTCGATGACATATATCGTGAAAAAGCTGGAGAGGCTCGTAATGTACGTGTTGCGTTGGCAATAGACGGGTTCCATCCTTATGGAATGATGGCTGCCCTATACACATGTTGGCCCGTGTTCATTATCCCCCTCAATCTCCCCCCTAGTGTCTCCTTTGAACGACATAACATATTCTTGTCGTTGATAATTCCTAGACACCCGGGGAGTAATATGGGTGTGTTCATGGAGCCGGTGATTGATGAATTGATCCATGCTTGGGAGGTAGGGGTATGGACATACGACAGAGCTATAAAGACAAGCTTCAAAATGCACGTTTGGTACCAGTACTCCATGCATGACTTCCTGGCGTATGGGTTATTTAGCAGTTGGTGTGTTCACGGGAAGTTCCCATGCCCAGTATGCAAGGAAGCTTTGAGGTTCATCTGGTTACGGAAGGGTGGCAAGTATTCATCGTTCGACGCACATCAGCAATTCCTCCCTTCTGAGCATCCATTCAGACAAGACATCAAGAACTTTACGAAAGGTGTCATAGTGACAGACCCTCCACCGTGGATGATGACTGGTGCCGAGGTTCATGCGCAGATAGATGCTCTCGTGTTCGCTCCAGATGGTGGGTTTGTGGGATATGGTGAGCAACATATGTGGACACATAAGTCAGGCTTGACGAGGCTCCCCTATTTCGATGACCTTCTTCTTCCACATAACATCGATGTAATGCACACCGAGAAGAATGTCATCAAGGCACTTTGGGGAACACTCATGGACACTGAAAAGTCTAAGGACAACACTAAGGCTAGAGTGGACCTGGCAACATTATGTGATAGATCAAAGCAAGAGATGTAGCCTCCTAGAGGCAACAAGACATGGAGGCGGCCTAAGGTCGATTTCGTCTTGACCAGGGATCAGAGGAGGGAAGTACTTCAATGGATCCAAACGCTAATGTTCCCTGATGGGTATGCAGCGAATCTGAGGAGGGGAGTCAACTTAGGCACTCTGCGAGTCAACGGGATGAAGAGTCATGACTTCCACATCTGGATTGAGTGGCTTCTTCTAGCGATGGTTCGAGGCTATGTCCCTGATCATATATGGCAAGTGCTTGCAAAGTTGAGCTATTTCTTTCGCCAGCTTTGTGCAAAGGAGCTTGACCGGTCCGTAGTTCGTGACTTGGAAAAAGCGGCACCTGTGTTGGTCTGTAAGTTGGAGAAGATCTTTCCACCTAGCTTCTTCTTGCTGATGTAGCATTTGATTGTGCACCTCCCCTATGAGGCACGTATGGGGGGGCCCGTGCAGGCCCGATGGTGCTATCCAATCGAGAGATGTCTGAAGACTATTCGAACAAAATGTAGAAATAAGGCCAAAATTGAGGCTTCTATTGCAGAGGAAACCGTTAGGGAGGAGGTGGGAACCTTCACACAGAAATACTACAAACCAAACCTCCTTCCTAGCGTGCATAATCCACCCCCTCGTTACATTGCTGGCGAAAATGAATCGAAGCTCAGCCTTTTCCAAGGGCAGCTCAGAAGCTCAAGTGCATCGACCACTAAGCAATTGAAAAATGAAGAGTGGCGCAGTATCATGCTGTATGTGTTGACCAACCTTGTCGAGGTGCAGCCATTCATTGGGTAAGTTCTCAACCCCCTTGTTTTGATACGCCGTCACACTATTTCGCATCCAAACCCCTTATTTCTCTTTGGTACAGGGAATTCACTCGTCAAACCTGGCAAGGACAAAGGGATCCAACCCCGCAGGAAACTGATACCCTTCTTTCAAAGGGTGTGGGACCAGGGAGGCCCGATTTCATTTCTTGGTTCAAACGGAAGGCCCAAACTGATGTTACTATAAGTGACGAGTTAAGACAGGTTGCAAATGGCTGTGCCATTAGGGTCAAGTCATTTAACGGCTACGACGTGAATGGATATCGCTTTCAAACAACATGCTACGAGCAGAGTCGGCCCAATCGAAAGACCACAAATAGCGGAGTTTTAACACCAGGCACTGATGAGGTCCAATATTATGGAAGAATTGAGGAAATCTATGAACTTTCATTTCATGGTTCCAAAGCTTTTAATCCTGTCATATTCAAATGCCACTGGTTTGATCCTGGAGCAACGTGACGGACCCCTAATCTTGGGCTAGTGGAGATTCAACCAGATTCCGTCTACCTAGGAAAACATGTCTATATTGTGGCTCAACAGGCCTACCAGGTGTATTATATGCCATACGCATGCCAAGACGAAGAGCTTAAGGGTTGGGCTATTGTGCACAAGGTATCACCACATGGTAAACTACCTGCCCCAAACGATGAAGATTACAACTTCAATCCAAGCACATATGAGGGAGAGTTCTTTCAAGAAGAGGGGCTACAAGGAAGCTTTGTGATAGACTTAACCGAAGCGATAGAAATGGAAGTAGACAATGAAAGGGTTGATGATGAGGATGCTGGAGATGAGGTCCAAAATGTGGATGACCTACAAATGCTTGAGCGATTACGTTTAGGCAATGACAATGAAGACAACATTCCTCCTTCAATTAGTGTTGATGATTTGGACAATGTTGATAGCGATGATGAGACCTATGATCCAGCTAATCCAAATAATGACGATTATTTCTAATAAATGTAATACTAAAATTGATTATCATTTTGCATCTATTTCTAATTAAGTGTTTTGTAAGCATGAATATTATTTCTAATACATGTAATACTTTTCTTTTTTTAGGTGATTCAACAAAGATGGCGGGTGGGCGTCACAGGCCCGTCAGGTCGCTTTACCAAGCGGGGGAGGAGGCCGAGGGGTCGGACACGAGGAGGAGGAACCCGAGGAGCATGAGGCCCTCGGCACGTCTCCAGGTGTCGGAGGAGGCGGAGCCGGTGACGCCCGTGGAGAGGGCGCACGAGGAGGAGGAGCAGCAGGAGGAGGAGGTTTCAAAGACGCCCCCCGACGGTGATGAGGAGGAGGCATCCTTCGACGAGCAGGGGGCGTTGGCGGGAGGCACGGGTTCCTCTTCCTCTACTCCGAGGGTGTACCTGCGAGGTCTCGCGAGCCTCCCTGCTTTTCCGCTTCCTCACCGCCACCCAGTGATTCGCCCTGAAGGGCAAAAGTAAGTAAACTTGACATTTTATTTGCCCCTACTTCATATGATAAGTTCAAACAAAGATGAACAACTAATTTTTCTTAATCACATGTGCAGGAACTGGGTGGTTGTGTCCGGTGCTGGTGCACGCACCCCCAATGGCATCCTGGGTCTTCTGTGCAGGCAACACTACCCCGGCGTCGTCACGTACAAGAACAACACGTTGGCGGCCTGTTCGTTTGACCACTACGCCATCGCCACTGATACGGAGCCGTACCCCAACAAGGCAGCATGGGTCATTGGGGAGTTCTGGGTAAGTCTCCTCGCATAGCATTGCTTCTTTCATTGAACTTTTTCTTTAAAAAATATCCATACAAATATCGTGTTTGTCTGCAGGCTTATTTCAAATGTGAGGAGGGATTTGAGGGCAGGAAGGATCAGGTGGCGACCAAAGCCTACAAAAAGCTCATCGTCGACATGATTCACGAGGCAAAGATCCAGGCCGTTGTCACCTACTACGGGTCGAAGCTTGGACAGAGGGTCAAAAAGGCCGACGCCAGAACCATGGACCTGACCTGGGAGCAGTACATTGAGGTACATGAGAACATCCAGATTGATTCGTTTTGAGAATAAGTAGGTTTAATTCGATCATCTTATATGTCAATTACCGGATGACATGCAGATGATTCCCTGGTGGTGTGGATCGTATCCCGAGGCATGGGAGAAGATCGTGGACAATTGGTTTACGGAGGGGTATGCCTCGACGCACAACGCTGCAAGGGAACGGCGTTTGGAGATGCAAGGACCAGCGCACCATCAAGGCAGCCGCAACCTCGCCGGATACAGAGACGCATGGGTACATGAATTCATTTATCTATTCTGATGCTCAATTATGACTGATTTCTAATCTTCTTGATGTCTTTCTCGTAGAGGGTGGCACATCAAGGCCAGGAGTGCTCGGACTTCCAGGCATGGTGCATGTCCCACAAGGGAAAGGTGACATCCGACGTCTCCTTCAGCCTGGAGGACGGGCCCCAGGAGTACATGAACCCGAGCGTCCACACCCACATCAATGAGTACACGTCGGCGGCAAGGTCAGTCCATGGGCCAGACTTCGACCCGTGCACGCAGGAGATTGATACGGAGCTCGTCATGAGGTTGGGAGGAGGGAAGAAGCACGACCGCATGTGGATTGCCGATGGCACAATCGACTCGACCGCTGTCCCTGACCTCTCCACGATCTGAGCCCGGAGCACGAGCGAGAGCCCGGCCATACGCACACGGCCGACCGTTGCACAGCAGCGGGTCGACGTCCTCGAGGTAATTTCAGTTTGACTCGTCGTATATTGACTTTTACACACCGTAATTAGCTATGCATTACTGAAATATTGGAGTAAAATGTTGCAGGCCTGGCTCGAAGAAGCTCGGCAGCATCAAGAGCTATAGGCGCAGCTGATGTCCCAGCGTCAGACCTATGAGAGTAGGTTGTCGAGCATCACGGGCTTTCTTCAAAGCCTTGGGCAACATACGGGTCTTGCTGTGCCACCTGAGCTGCTCGCTCCACCACCTCCACCTGCAGCCTCACCCTGGGATGGACCTACACCTATGAGTATGAAAGTTAATTGCAGTCTCTTACATGCAAGTAATTTCTAATTAGCTAGCCAAGTACATGTCTAAAACATAGAATATATACTCCTTTGTGCAGCCTCAGTCAGCGGGTTCCAATAATCCGCCTAATCCTCAGGATCCGTATCAGTCACAGCCCGATCAAAGGCGTATTTGGTAATGAGTTTGAACTTGTCCATGTTCATGGAATTGTGGTAATAAACTGGATGTTAGATGATGAACAACTTTTAACTTGTGAATTTCGATGTGATATATTTAGACACATATGTTTGTGACTTCTAAATGGTGTTTGTGATATGTAAGTGATGAATGTGTGATGAATGTCATGGATTTGAAGAATGTGATGAATATCTGTGAAATTTTCTGTTTGAATGTGTGATGGAAGTGTTGGAATGTAAAAACAAGAAAAAAATAGGTAATTATAGACGCTTTGCCGAGTGTCACACTCGGCAAATGCCTCTTTGCCGAGTGCAATGGCCACTGCACTCGGCAAAACTGGCAAAAACTGGAGGAAAACACCAGATTTCCCAGCTTTGCCGAGTGTAATTGCAAGGACACTCGGCAAAGCTGGGCCCTTTGCCGAGTGTCAGGCCATGGCACTCGGCAAAGGGGAAGGCTTTGCCGAGTGTCACCGCAGACACTCGGCAAAGAAACTTTTAAAAAAAATAAAAAAAATTCTTTGCCAAGAGCCGACACTTGGCAAACAATTTCGGGAAAAAAATTATATAAATTCTTTGCCGAGTGTCGTCCTTGAGACACTCGGCAAAGCAACCATCATGATAGCGCGTCGTTAACGGCTACTTTTCTTTGCCGAGTGTCCGGTCGACACTCGGCAAAGGCTTTGCCGAGTGCCCGACAAATGACACTCGGCAAAGAAGGCTTTGCCGACTGTTTTTTCTCCGAGTGGCCTATGCCGAGTGCAGCGCTCGGCAAAGCCTTTGCCGAGTGTTTTTAGGCCTTTGCCGAGTGCCTCGGCAAAGTCCCTGTTTCCAGTAGTGACTTTTACTTATTACCTTTTTCAAATCCTAGTATCTTTTCAATCATAATCTATGTTCTCTCTTTGTCGACATGAGGCATTCTAGGTGCCTTAACGACCCCCTAAATCAACTTTGGTGCGCTTGCACCTGATGGGTCCCTCCATGGCAAGTGTTCATAGGTTTCTATAGATATCCATAAAAACCTGAGGGTCCAATTTCGAAACCGGATCCTCCGGTTTATGCTGGATTCGTCACAACCTCATGGATTGCAATCTGCATGTTCTAATGTTATGTTTTGTGGTCATGTTTTAGCCAACAATATGTCTTGATCCTATTTCTGTAAGGCCCCAAAATAATGCTTACCTGAAGCTGTTGGAGTTCCAAAGACGAACTGTACCATCAGAGGAACCTGTCATTAGTATTGGACGATTTGGATGGGAAATTACAGCATTGATTCTGGCTGTATGTCCTTTGAGTGTTTGAACCCGTTCCTTCTTGTGCAAGTCCCAAATCTGTTTCAACCAGGAAAAAAGCATTAGAGCATAGTAATGCTATGTATCTGTGTCCTTTACAGAAGATAATTCCACACCTCAGCAGTCCCATCGTCGAAGCCTGCAATCAGTATTTGAGCATCACCGTGTCTAAAGTAATCCAAACATCTCACATTGGACGTATGCCCATGCAATGTGAAATTAGCGTTACCATAATCAATACTCCAGACCTGAAATTTCAATGTGCACAAGGAGATTTACGTTCAAAAAAAAAAGGTACACAAGGAGATCACATCAGTCATTCAAACAAGAACCAGTACTTTTGTAATGGATGATGTCAAACTTTTCGTAAGAAAGAACGGGAGGAATTTAAACAAAAACCTTAATCATGCCGTCCTCAGAAACACTCACAAAAGCTTTGGCATCCTTGGGGTTAAAAACTACATGTGTCACCGATCCTGTGTGCCCAAGAAACTTTTGCCTGGACTCATTATTCCAGCCATTTTCCCAGTCCCACAACTTGATTTTTCTCCCATGGGATGCTGACAACACATAAGGCTCATCTGGATGAATAGCCAAAGAAGTGATCTGGTTATTATGTGCCTGGAACGATTTGACCATCTTCCATGTATCATAGCTGTACACATAGATGCAAGCATCACCACCACCGGCCAGAATCCATTCTTTTGGGGGGATAAATTTAACACTCAAAACTGCAGGGGGAGTGAGTAGAAATTATAAAGTGTGTCATCAAGAAGAAAAAACAAACAGGTGAGAATGATAGCAGTAAGGAAAAACAGTGAACTAGCCAAACTTAGATGGCATGCCTTCCTGATCCTTCGTGACTTCAAACGAGTTTACCATTTCCTGTAAATAAGTTTGACATACAGACTTAGTCCAACATGCAGTGGCACATTTAACTTTTCAGTATTACACTCTCGAATTTCATAAATAGTTTTCAGATTTTTTGCATAGCATATATCAAAGTCTATTCTATCCAAACAAAAACCTTGTGTACAGTAACATTTAAAATATCTTTATATGAAAAATCCTTTGGAACAAATTTATCAATGTAGCTAATTTGACTACAATAAAAAAACAAACTCAATGAAGACAAAATAAGGCAATGGCTATTTCATTTTAATAGTCATAAAATATTTTTGTCAGTTGTCATATCGATCTGCTGCATATATAATGTTTTATCTTGGCATATGTACACAACTATATTTTGTTATGATGATAAAAAGAACTATATTTTGCTATCTATTTCTTATTCCTAGATAGTATCCAGCTCTAATTTGCATTGGGCCTCAGATATATAAGTTTGGTATACGATCGAGCATAGACATTCCTATATATTTCATTCTTCATGCACGTAGAAGTGTAGAACTAAACTTGGGCATTTGTGAAGTCTAACCGTGCTGACACTACCTGGTTGAAGCTAATTCGTATGTTTACAGTATATCCTAGCAAAAACATATTAATTGGATTAAATATGCACTTCCATTATTGTACTGGCACATGAGGCCAGCTGCCAACCTTTTTCTGACAGTTCCAAATGTAGACCTGCCCCTTGGAATGACCGGTTACAATCCTGCATTGCAAGCTCAAAAGTAAAGGATGATTGAACATCTTCGTATCATTGTAATGCGGTCATCAGACAAATACAATTTACCGAACTCCTTTGTCGACATGACCTTACCCAACCAAACAAATGATAATCAATACAGAAAAAGAATGTCAATGGGTACTTTTAATTTGAATACAGAAGAACGAATCGTCACAGTTTTATAGTTGAGCTTTGGATCTGTATTTGACCAGACTAACCTCAGAAGTCGTCCCAGCTTGTGGGTCACAAACAGCAATCATACCATGAGTACGCACTATATCAACATCCACCTTTTCAACTTCCATAAAAAAGTTTTTATAACCAAGGCCAGGTTTTCCTTGGCTTGTGTCCGTTATTAGCTCCTCGTTGGTCACAACGCAATGCTTGATTACAAACTCGTCTTCTTGTGGTGGCTGCTTCTGTTTTTTCATTGTCACTGTGAGGGCGTAAGTAGACCTCGGTGGTACAACCCCACAAAGCCACTTAGTGAAGTATCTCTTTCGTTTGCCAGGATAGAGCATGAAGGCAACACGTTGATCTGTCCTGTTGATTAGGTTCAGTGGGCATGGGATCAACTTGTTTGCCTCGAAATGGAATCGAAGCTCTGGGGGCTGGAATTCAAGCAGCTCATTGTCTGCTTCCTTTTCCCGCACCATGTTCTTATCATTTCCACCTACCTATCAAATAAAATTCAGAAGATAACTACAGTAGATTGCAAATGCAGATTCTATCATAATGTACCAATTAAAAATAATGTTTAGAGCAGTGCCGGCCCTAGGGGTAGGCCAGGAGGTGCGACGGCCGAGGGCCCAAGCGGAGGAGGGGCCCAAGCCCAGGTATATAAATCCACAGATCATATAGTTCATTAGGCATTAGCAAATTAATAAGAAGAAAGACGTAGAACCGACCAGACGGCCCAAAAAGATAACATCGACATTTCTTTCCTAGTTTTCTTTCCCCACGGCCCTCGGGTAGAGAGGATGCGAGGAGTCACGCTGCACACAGCACACTCTGATCGTGAGTTCGTGACATGTGTCTTACACACGCGAAGCTGACGAGCCGCACCGCCGTGAAGAGCTAGACTACCGGAGACACGGACACGGCGCACGAGGACGGCGACTAAGCAGGGCTCCACGACGACGACATCTTGATTCTTGGCTTCTTACGAATTGCGATCACCGATCAGTTGTTTAGGCCCAAGGTATTTTTTCTTTTTTATTTTTAATCCAAATTAATTATTTGTATAGTATTTCAGACTTCTAGTACTTTGTACCCATATAGTCATATTTTTCTTCTAATTTAGTTGTTAGAATTTTAGAATGTTACATAAGAAACATTTGTCGTGGGTGAGAAAAGAAAACGAATATATTGCTTTTTTAATCTATATTATTCCTCGATAATTATCATACATCTATAAATATATTGCTTAATCTACATCGTCCCTCGATAATTATCAGACATGTTAAATTAAAAATATGTTATTGAATTTGATTTCGTTTTGCAAGTAAAATTAGTACATATATATTATAAGATTTTATACATGATTAATAGGGGCCGTTGCGACGAGACCGCCATAGGGCCCATAAAATTCTAGGACCGGCACTGGTTTCGAGAGGCATGGCTATTATAGATAACTGACACGAATGGGTCTGTAGCCCTAGTTGGTCATAGTCCCATAGAACCCTTAGGTTCTAAGTTCGACTCCATATGGGAGTGAATTTAAACAGACGTGGATTAAAAAATACGCCTCGTCGGTTTTGTTCTCAAGTTAAAAACATACTGACTATTTAAATTTTAAACTGATATTAACAGGCATTTAAGAGTGTATAACTGTGATGACAGTTGAATGTAAGATATTTACATGATAGCCGAAGGATGTGCTAGGTCTGCATATTTTTTAGGGACGGAGGGAGTAGATTGTCAAGTATATTACATTAACAGAAATAACAAAATACATTATTTCAAGCTTTCCTGTAAACAACAAAATACATGATTTCAAGCTTGCAACCACCAAGTCCATGTATAGGGAAAATTATGGTAAAGAACCATGCATAGATGTTGGTAGAAGAATGTACTGTTTGGTTGTTTCTTTGGATGAAGTGTTATTTTTTAATTTGACACATTTTTTTTGTTTTAAATTAGCTGCAGTGAAAAAAATGAGATATAGGTCTTACCTCTGAAGCAGAGTGTACCGTTCTGTGGTCAGTCTCAAGTAACAGTGTTGAGTCAGAGCTCACCTGCAACGTTTAAGTTATTATGGAATTAATTTGGATATTACACAAAGAATAGGGAAGACAACAGATCATTAAGTATTAATTTCTCATGTACCTCTTCTATTGAAGATCCTAAGTTACATCTCGAGTTGCCATCTAGTGTAATCACGGATTCCTTCTCATTCAGCAAGCCAATTATTTCATCTACAGTGGGTCTTCTACGATGGTCGTTATCCACAGAGAGTTGAGCTATTTTAACGCATCTCTTGACTTGTGGATTGTCAACAACTACTGATTTATGCCACTGCAAGTTTGAAGCTCAAACTTATGACCATTTCATTTCTTTCCTTTTTTTTGCGAAGGGAAGGGGGAACTATATTAAAACTCAGCACAGTATATCCCCAAATTACATATAAAAAAATCTAAAACAAATAAGATACAATAGTCTATCCATAATCTTCCATCGTCTTCTTCGCCGATGGCTTTTC
Source organism: Miscanthus lutarioriparius (assembly GCA_904845875.1). Lineage (NCBI taxonomy): Eukaryota > Viridiplantae > Streptophyta > Magnoliopsida > Poales > Poaceae > Miscanthus > Miscanthus lutarioriparius. Next base: position 93,055,011 of record CAJGYO010000010.1, on the reverse strand, counting down.
ACGGTGCAGCCGATGCTCTCGATGAACTGTGTCCACCAAGTAAGGTTAAGACACACTAGTTCTAATTAAAACTATTTTTAGCATTATACTTTGAAGAGTAAATTAATTTCACTGACGATCCACTAGTACAGAAAAGATTTTTACTAACGGTCAAAAACAATTTTCAGCGATGGTTCAAAGAACCACCACTATTCCATCAGTTGTAAAGATACCGAGTTTGTAGCGTCGGGCATTTAACTGTCCCTGCAAAAGTATTTTTAGGGGCGGTTCCGTTAAGATATCCGCCCCTAAAAATGGTATTATCAGGGGTAATTGCAATAAGAGAACCGCCCTTGAAAATTTATTTTTAGAGGTGGTTTCTATAAGCCAACGACCACCCCTGTAAACTGTTTTTCATTGAAACTGGTTTTCCAACAGTGGATCTGGCAATGCAACCGCTTCTAAACACATTTTCAGGGGCAATTGGCATAAACAAACCACCCTTGAAAATATATTTACAAGTACGGTTCGGCTCAAACTGAACTGCCCCTGAAAATCAATTTTAAACTTTTGAAATTTCTCGCCATATTTAAGTCACGTTTTCCCACCAAATTTCATAGCCTATAACAATTGATTCAAATTAACTTCATTTATACTAGTGAACTAGTTAATTAATTACAAAGTATTTGTAGCATACTCCTTCAAAGGTTCAAAGGGCAAAACCTCCCCCCCCCCCCCCCCTCTTTTTTTGCAATTTCTCGCCTCCAATGGAGCTCAACAATGGCATGAACAGCTAGTCGCGTGACCAGCTATAGTCGCGAGGAGGAAGAAGGGCATTTGTAGAGGGGCCATTTATAGGGGCGGTTGACTAAGAGCACCGCCCCTGTTAGTAAATTTCAGACGTGGTTCTCTTAACAGAACCGTCCCTGAAACTCCGGCCCTTCTAGAGATGATTTGGCAAAGTGGTCCGTCCCTAGACATCCTGTTTTCAGGGCGGCTCTCGTATGTAAACTGCACCTAGAAATGGATACATTTCTAGGGGTGATTTTCTTAACGGAACCGCCCTTGAAAATGGATTTCCAGGTATGCTTTTATAGCTATAGTGCCTCCTGCCAAGACCAAGATTACAGACGGTTTCCTAAGTAGTCCACCTCCATTAGAAATAGGAGTCGTCTGTTGTACTAGTGGTCCTCCAACTTGTCCCATGTTCTTATTCATGTCTCGTTACTTTCAAATTGCACATTCAGCTCTCTAAACTTGTTCCTAATTCTCATCTAGGTGTCGGTACATGCAAATTGCACGTTCGGTTCCCCAAATTTGTCCCTAGTTTTCATCCTGGTCTCGGTACTTGAAAATTGCACACACTCAGGTCCCTAAAGTTGTATTATACAATTATAGTCCCCCCACAGTCCTCACCTCCGCCACACCACGCATGTCCGCCTTACCAGCATAGACACGTAGTGTTGCACCATACTCACCCTAGCTACTACCCCGCATTGTCAGGATAGTAAGTGAGCGGTGTGTTTGTTAGTCAAGCCAATTTTCCTCAGAACTTGTGTGGACGAGTCTAGCCTTGCTACTTTAGAGAGCCAAATTGACCCTCCCAAGCTTGCAAGGTTCTCGTTGCCAGCGCCAGCGAGGCAAGGCAAATTACACGAAGAACCAAGCACGTCCAATATTTCGCTACCACAAGAGAGCTAAGTTGGCTCTCCTAGGTTGGCAAGTTTCTCGTTGCTAGCACCTGCAAGTTGAGACAAACTGCACAAAAACCAATGTTGGCATGTCCAATATTTCCCCATTTCAAATAGTAAATCGTTCTAGCTTCTTTGTTGTGCACCTGAATATAACCTCTGTCTAGAATCTATGTATCTAAAAAAAAGCTAAAGTGACTTACAATTTAAAATAGAGAATGTAACAACGAATCAACTATAACTTAGATTTTTCTCCACGGACACATATTTTGGAAAAAAAAGACAATGTAGATGTAGGTAGTAACATACTGTGCAGTACGCAACCATAGCCCTAAATATTCAGTTAAACTATAGGGCTTTTGTTACGACGATACTCCAGTTACCCAGGGGCGGAGCTACAGGGTGGTCCCTGTGGTCCGTGGACCACCCTGCAGTCCAGCCAAGGTTTATAGAAATTAGTAAGAACTAAGAACTGTAATCATCAGCTTTTGGCCTTCAGAAGGTGAGTCACCCTCCCAGCGCCCAACAGCCGCGCAGCAGCCGCGCGTGCGCCCGTTGGAAGGCAGAAGGCCCTTCGTATTCGTCCCTGCCAGTTGCAACCATGCCCAACCAACAGAGTTCCGGCGGCGAGAAGCACTACAGCTGTACATCGCACACACATTCAGTCCTCCCGTATGTCTACAACTCTCCAGCCAATTAGCCTGCTCGCCTTTCCCTTTTTTTTTGCTCTCAAGCTCTCTCCTAGAAACTAAGCAAATAAGCAGCTGATTAGCGATCGACATGAAAGCATGACAAAAAAAAAATGCACAAGCCACAACCACATGATATGCGACACTGATTTAGGTTCTTGACTTATAGGACATTTTTTTTTGAGGCAAACAGGAGGGGGTTGAAGCCCCCTACTGGACTACTTATAGGACATTATTGTAGGAGTTTTTATGCAGCACTGGATTATTGGAATAATAAATTGAAATATTTTACGATTCTCTTACAAATTTGTTAAGTAAGATATTTTCTTACAATTGAGTGACGGTGGAATAATCAATGGCTTAGAAGGTGCAAGCTAGCCTAAAAGAAAGTAGTGATGTACTGTTCTTCAACTATCATAGATATGTAATCTACAATTCTACATTAAGGAAGCTAGACTAGCTCGTTTATTTTATGATGTTTGTATGTTCACTTTAACTTAAACATATTGCGTTTCATAATTCATATACTTGTGTATCAATATGTTGGTTAAATTTCTTTAAACAATCATTGGACCACCCTATCTACAAATCCTAGCTACGCCACTGCAGTTACCCACTAGGAAGTAAGTGTTCCAACAAATTATATATAGCCCTGGTTTTTTTACATGCATAAAACATTTATTTAAGTAATTAAAATGTCTAAACAATTAAAATCGTGGTCAACAATTAAAGAAACAAATCACCCGAGCTGCCGAGCATGCATCACGGCCATGATGCAGCGCCCTCGCTTCCTTATCTGTTCGGCAGCACAGAAGCCGCATGCAAGAACAAAATTTCATACATGCATGCATGTTACGTATGTGATTAATGTTTCCAATGAAACACATATATTGTATGACTATGTGTGGGATCATTACGTAGAGTTTAGCAAGAAGCATGCATACGTGTGCCACAAAAGGATACAAAAACAATTAGGTGAAATCATGGGGAGGTTGGATGTCGATCCGGTCATCCAATACCCACTAAAGCCAACTGGTATCATTCCACTATGTGCTACCACTGCCACGTAATATTTGAACCCAAGATTTTTAGATAAATTTTGGAAATGGGGAACAAAAAAGTAATATCTAATACCCAGCTATTATGGTAAATAAAAAAATGGTCATATGTTTGTACAATATATTCAAAATAGTAATTGACTAAATGTTATCGATAAAAATTAAGAAGAATCATGTGGAGTAAAATAACATTTGAAAGCTATCTAGAACAGAAAATCATCGTGTTTTAGGATAACTGCATTTTACATAGAGTGTTGGTGTTACCTATGTTGGCTAGCATAGAGTTCAATCCATATTTTTATCATGATTTACACCCTTGTCGTGTCACAGAATTCTAGTTTTTGGGCACATGCAACTATAGTATGAAATATAATGTAAACTATAATAAAATTTATAAAAACTGTTGAGGCCAAATGTCCTTACATTTTGGAAATCAGATATATTGTTGCTTCCCCTTAATAGTTTTACCATCACGATGCCCAAACTATATATGTCCGTCTTGAAAGATATTTCCTTGTTCTTTATATATTCAGGTGCAATATACCCCCTATGTCACGATATGTTAGTTTTAAGCATCAGAAATAAAGCAAGTAAAAAACATAACATTAGTAATAGCAATTGAGTTCTGAAGAGGTTGTGCTTACAGTGTTCCACGGACATATTCAGTGATTTTTCGTGATTGATTCACGAAGCGGCTTGATAAGCCAAAGTCAGTTATTTTTGGAACCATGTTAGCATCCAGCAAAATATTTTCTGGTTTGAGATCCAAATGAATTATACGTTCTTCATTGTGAAGATAACGCAAACCATGGCAAATTCCCTCAATCAACTGATAGGTTGTGTCCCATCGACATCCACTATATTCATCTGACAAATAAATTAACAAAAACATAACCAGTAGTACCCACCGCTTCCTCTCTCAAAACAAGCAAACAGAGGACTTAGACACCCATCTCCCAATCCCAAATAAATTAATGACAACTTAAATTGCAAGACTGTCCACTTCCTCTCTCAAAAGAGTATGCATGTAAGAGGAATAAATATACCTTCGAGATACTCCTTTAGGCTTTTGTTAGGTACATATTCAAAGCAGAGGTACCTCTTTCGGTCTTCAGCCACAACATAATCACCACGATGTTTTACCGCTTTTTTTGATGTATCAGAGCAATAGCCTAAAAATCTCACTATATTTTTGTGTTTAACTCTTATCAAACATAGAAGTTCATCCTCAAACTCCTCAAAAAAATCAAGTGAGGTAAGCTTCTTCACAGCAACTTTCCCATTCTGAAGATTTCCCTATTCAACATGCACAATATTTCGCAGACTGGTTAATGTCTGTAGCTAGTTTCACGGGGCCAAATATTTAAAATTTGGTTTAGGAAGCAAATGTAGAAATTTCTTCATACCATATAAACCACTCCAAATCCACCACGACCGATCTCTTGTGAAAAAACATTTGTAACCTTTCTCAAACATGCATATGACAAAGGGATTGGCTCTGCATTGGCATCAGCTAATACATGTTCCAAAGCTTCAAGTTTTTTCTCTAGATCATCGTCCATGACTGCAAAACATATTGTACAAAGTATATTACTCTTTCAATGTGGATAATATGTAATATATTGATAATTGATATTATCTAGTACAACAACTTACTCTATGTCCATGGCAAAATAAATTGAGTTCTCCGAAACAGCCAATCCTAACCCCGATGGGTCTACTATGTGTGTCACATCTCCCTTCTCAGCCCAAGCATGTACACCCATTTACCATACGTAGAAACTAACTATGCATCAAGTCCAATAATATGTACATTATGTGTAATGGAAATAGGGTGAGTGACACTATTAGTTTTGCCCTATAAGTGACATTTCTCTAACTCCTACCTTGTATCAAGGGAAATTGAGAGGAGGTTCATAGAGTTCGGGACTCATAGAAATCATTAGCTTTGACATATATGGTCCTTTTCTCTATGAAATTAGTGTATGTCTAGTACTTTTATGCCCTTAATTGACTCTCATCATGGATTTATATCTCTCCAATACGTGAATGATCCAAAGAACATCATAAAGGATGGTATAGGAAATCAGCAAGGTTCAATATTGAAGTGAATAAATTCAGATAAAGAAGGGGAGCACTGCAAGGGAATGGAGAGTCCTTGGTCACTTTGCCAACTTGTTTAAGAAAATGCAAGCTACCGAGTGTGGCAGAACCGCCCGAAATAACACGCTTCGGAGGCGCTCGTCTTCCACTAGACACTAAGCACCCCGAAAGCTAGCTACATCGGACAGTTCCGTCGAGGACACCCCACAGGAGAACTCGAATCAATCCATGTTTTACCTCCAGAATCCAATAATGAGTACGAGCTTACAATACTTAGTCTATTTCATACAACAAGAATTCTTGGAAATTATTTATTACAATACCAGGGTTCAGAGTGCGATAATTAAACAGTGGAATAAAAATAAACATCTAGCGGAAATGATACAAGGATCCGTCTGTGCCCACCAGAAGAATCCTCCACCCAAGTGCTGCTCCTCAAGCTGCACTTGCAATAGGGTAAAATAAACCCTGAGTACACAATGTACTCGCAAGACTTACCCGACTAGTGGGAATAGTTTCCCGACTCCAAGGGATATGATAGACAATATGGGTTTGTTGTTTTCTTTTTGTTTACGAAAAGCATTACTAGAAGTACGTCCTTAAAATCAAGTTTAATTAGCAGTCATAATTACTTCATTAGCTAACCATTCTAGGTAAGCACATGTTCTACTTTCAAGCAAGGGTTGAGCAATCAGAACCAATTTACCATTTTTTATATTCTAGTTCTTACTACGATGCTAGACCATAGCCAAGTCATACTGTCTCATGAAAACGGCGATTCATTAACCAATGTATCCCAGCTGGGTACCCCGAAACACACGCCCCGTTTGTACCCCAGGCACAAACAAGACCAACCCATTCCACTCCTGTCATGGGGTCCAGGTCTCCGTCCAAACTTGGACTCTAAGCCCTCACACTTGAGACCCGGTCTCAATATGGTGCTTAGACCTCTACCTTTTCCCGCCTCCAATCAGTCAGTCCGGAAAGAGCCGGAACCCACGACAAGAGCGTAACGAGCCTTCCCGCTCTCATAAGCAAGTATGTGCTCAGGATAATAAGTCTGTGACCTGACTACCATCCACAACAACGGACGGTCCTCAATCGACACGGATAGTGAAAATAGTATAACCAAGCTAAGCTCCATGGTCGCGGGACACAACTCGTTACACCCACCAATATCCATACCATATCCATGTCCGGTTTCCATTTTCCTTTTATCATTCTTATCATGAGAGTAATTATAATAATCACCTATTGTGAGTAACGGCAGGTTACTCACGTTACTGAAAACCTAAGCATAGCAGCTACTCGAACCTGCACTAGTAAGACTTATAGGACAGATATATCTATGCATGTGGTTTCCATAAAATTCCTGTAACATAAATGCTCATCACATATATACATATAGTGATTATCAAAAATAAGGGTTATGCACCGAGGCTTGCCTTAGGCAGACGCGGTATCAGCTGAGTTTGTCGTCGGTGGCTCCGGGACCTCCTCCCTTACGAGGATCTCCTCCTCGTATTCCTCGACAATCTCCTCGAACTCACGATCGTTTGTGGTCACTATCTCCACCAAGTCGTTCTCTATATGCATGCGATGATGATGCAACACTTAGCATTTAGGCAACAACAACTCTTAAAATAAGAATACGCATACTAAGCTACTAAGCTAGCTCTAATGACTAAGATACTAAGCTAACTATCATTTTCATCAAGCAAGATGTTGGGTTCAACTAACAAATATTTAGCTTAGCAAACCAAGGATATATCTTTATTTCTACTAATGATTTAATATATATTGAAACAGAGAGCATCTAACTACCCTAATGCTTAGTCTATTCTAAGGCTACAAAAATTACAGTGAACACATAATAATACAATGAAACTGCTGTAAAAATTTCAGGATCAAAACTATCACCAATTCACCACAAAAATTCCTACAATAATCAACTTAATAATATTAGGCATTCTCATACTATTTAATAGCTCCTAGTGTCCACGCATATAAACATGAACTAAATACACTAACAGATATAGCACAATTTTAGGAACCTAACAAAATTTGTTTCATAATTTTTGGACACTTACATAATTTTATATTAATTACCAAAGATCAGCTCAGCGGCGGCCGGGCCACAGCCATGCCAGAAGCCACTGCGCCCGAGCCTGGTGACCGCATCCACCCGACGAGCCAGTCCAAGAACATGTCGTGCACGCATTTTAAAGCACCTATAACAACTAAACGGTTGCTTCTGGACCTAAACCATCTTCACCATGCTCAAGATGGCATATGAAGCTACAAACCCAATCTAAAACACGACACCACCTTCTAACTCGATTTCACAAAATAAATCGCCAAATATTGCATTGTCTTGCTATTTATAAGCTTGAAAATATTCTAAGTCTTTGAGCTGAACTTGATTCTAAGTTGTATTTCTAGGCTATTAGAAATGTTGGCTAGCACTATTATTTTTCTACGGCAAGTATTTTATTGTCATCTACAAAGTTCATATTCCAAACTTATTTAAGCGCCACATATATGTTCTATAACATTTTTGTTCAATAAAAATTAGTTTTAAACCCTACTTAATACATATGAGTTAAGGAATAGCTTATCATTTAACATTTTTATTGATCATCTGAAGTTACAAAAATGTTATCTACACATTCCATCACATACATTATCACATAAACATGATGCTCATGACATGATTTGATAATTTGTTTAGGGCGTAACACCGAGGGTGTTACACCGAGTATATGACTCATGGCAAACCTTAACATAATGGAGTTCCTATGGAATGTAATTGTACCCTTGTGAGTATGGTTCAAAGCATGCTTACTAATTTGTATGTATTGTCAGTGAGTTTGTGGAAATTGTGGTACTAACGATAGTTGCATACACATTACACATGCACATATTGGGAAACTAGAGTACTAAGCTAATTAATTAGTGCCACAATTTGAATTAGAAGATCATGGCAGCTAGTGAAATCTCAAAAGCCAAGACATTGATCTTGAGGAAGTCCAGATTTATGCATCATTATCGAAAATCTGAAAGAACATTAATCCTGCATGTAAAGCAATTGTAACTCTAATTGAGAACTCTGGGGCTACAACTACAACCTAAAGTTTGAAGATGAGCACCCAAATTGTGAGTACTATATTGAAATTACAACACCTAATGATGAGGCAATTATACTATTAAGCTTCTATAGCCTATAAATCCCTGTGATGACTAATGACTTTGTGAAGATTATAGTGGATAGAAGATTTATCATCACCGACAAGTATTTCATTTGCATTAGTATAAATGTTTATGATGTGACGACGTAGAAGATCTTGTACTATTCAAGGAAGCCATAATGGTTAAGCAGGACCGATGCCGGAGCACCAGCGGCGCTATTACCGAAGACGAACCATGATGAAGAGCATGATCAATCACGCAATGTGCTTCCCATAAACCTTATTCGCCCCCTCATAGTGGAGGACGATCGCAAGAGCGAGAGGTTCCAGAGACTCGCTCTTCCCTCGCGGTGCAGGATCACAAGAGCGAGAGGTTCCATAAACCTAGTCTCCCAATTATCGAAGCACACCGGTGATTGGGGTGGAATAGACTACTTTGGCGGGGGAATAGAGAGAGTGGGGGAAATCTAATTGACTACCTTAGGGATTCCAAAACCTAGGGGCTCCCTATATATAGTATAGTAGTTCTAGTGTGTCTTTTCTATGAGGGTACCTCTACATTAACTAGCAATATAGTACTAATTGATTTTGCACCTTCTACCTCTACTCATGGGCTTCAATATTATAGCCCATTAGGTAACATAGGCAATGGCCAATCTGTACATATGGGCTTAGGTGATCTAGCCCATATAAATTCTAACAATCCCCCACCAAATCTCAAATGCCCAATATATATATTTTTCTTCTCCCACTACTGTTTATATACCAATATTTCACTAGAGACGGTTAAGTTGAACATCCACCTAGAGCTTCAAGGATGTTGTCAAGGTAAATTCATCTTTACTGACGGTTTCTTAAGGCCAACGCTAGTAGAAATCATGTATTGTGCTGACAATTCTCTTAACCTACCTTCAGGGTAACCTCGATTCCTACTAGGGGCATCCTTAAGAGAACTACCCATGTAAATACATGATTTCTATTGGCGTTGGCCTTAAGAAACCACCGATAAAGATGAATCTGCACTGGCAGTTTACAGCCTTGTGCCTAAAGTTTCATTTCTACTAATGCCTATACATTAAAAATCGTAAGTGTCAGCAGATATCGTTTTTGTACTAAGCATCCACAATAGTTGAGTCAAGTCAGTGCCATGTCATGTACCTAAATAACCTTTTTATTTTTTTCAGCATTAAAGTTTTGTTTCATGAGTGAAATGAGAGGAACTAAAGAGAGAAATCTGATAAGTGAAGCTTGCATCCCATATATCTCTCTCTCTCATATGATGTCTCTACTACAGCATGTTTTATCGGAAATGCTGCAACTCGAGCGTCCGGTGCTCCCAAAAATATCGGACTGACTCAAGGCTCATCTCAACCACTCATTCTCTACGTTAATTCTTATCCACTCATTTCTTAGCCTTCCACCGACACCGTCTCATGCTTTGCCTCTTCTTCAGACTCGCATCCGCTCGCCCCACTCCATCCTGCAGCGCCCTCTTACCCCACCACGCCCGTCCCTTGCTGCGTCGTGCGCTTCCTTCACCACGCCACAACCCACTCCATCTCGCCGGTCGCGGTCGTGGCGTCACCGGGCCACCACCAGCCTAATGCCACCAATAGGAGGCCATCACCGGCCTGGACATCGTCTCCTGCGGCTAGCCAAAGACACCACGACAGAAAGGGAAGTCCGACAATGGAGGTGTACATTGGGCCGTTGTTCTCAATGTCCTCCTAATCCGAGCGTGCTGGCTACTGCAATTCCCCACCAGGTAGACCATGGCTGCCAGTGACGCTGTGTTTAAGTGTTTTAGGCATTTTTTTAGACATGTTGCAAGTCTATGTTTCAGTTGTTTCAGATGTATGTTTCAAGTGTTTCGTGTGGATATTGTAAAAATAGGTTGGAATGTTGCATATGTTGCAGTAGTTGCACACTTATGTTGCAAGGGTATGTTCCCAATATTTCATCTGTTTTTTAAACATATGTTTCAAGTGTGCTTATTGGATGTTGCATATGTTTCACACATATGTTGCAAGTGTTTTATCTGTATGTTGCGTATGTTTGCAATGATTTTTAAGTGTTTTCAGGTGTTTTTGCAAGTATTTTAGACATATGTTGCAAGTGTTTTATTTGTTTCTGACGTATGTTGCATATGTTTTATCTATATATTGTAAAAATAGATCGAGATGTTGCACATGTTACAAGTAGGTGAGGGAAGCAGGCGCAGGCGAGGACGGTCCCCACGGAGCGGCGCAAGCGAGCAGCGCGGCAGGCCAGCAGCCGCGGGCGTCTATCCGAATGTCCGGGCGCTAGCAGTTCCGTTGATTTAGGGCATGGCCCTGTGCTGAACCATCCAAATTTGTGTCCGAACCTAAACACAGCGCGTTTGGTTTGGCACACAGAGTCAACTCGTCCATCACCAGATGATTCCCTACAGCAGTATGAACACTGCTCACAGCGTTGTCATTTTTATGAACACGGCCTCCCTATTGATCCATCACAATCCAACACAGTGTTCCCTCATAAATGTACTGGGAGATGGTAATGGGCCACATCCCTAATGATCTATCAATTTTTTGGACTCTTTGTCTTTGGTTCTGCTTCAAAGAATGTGATTCCTAAAAAAAAGATCTTAGGCCCTTTAGGATGCCGTGTTCAAGCACAGGCAGACGACCAATTCACCTCGTAATGACAAGGTTTGCTCAAAAGAAACTCATAATGACAAGGTATATCTTTTTTTTTTTACAAAATGAGGTTGTATGTATTATATTACCGGACTTCTTCAAACTCAACATAGATTTATCTGTTAAAAAGGCCACTAGATACCTAGCTGCGGGATTAGACGGGAAATTAACACAGATGCATGTGTGATGGATTCGTCAAGAAATTAAGCACAGATCCAACTGATACTTGAGCATCGTTCAGTAAGTTCCTACCTAAAAACAGCGATGACCATTTGAGAAATAGATCGATAGCTAACCTGGTAGACGGAGGGCACGTGCGAAGGCGGCTAGCTAGCTGCTGCTATCCAAGAAGGAAACGTTGGCTCGCGTTCGTCGTTGAAGCAGCTCGCGCAGCCAGTGGAAGGAAAGAAGTATTTGGTCTCCTTAGCTATCTGAAGATGAACAGGCCCGAGTGTTTAATAAGGTACACCTCACTCGAGAAGAAACCGTATTAACAGCGTGTTTAGTTCCACCCCAACTTCCAAAAAGTTGCTACAGTACCTATCACATCGAATGTTTGCGGCCCATGCATGGAGCATTAAATGTAGACGAAAAGATAAACTAATTGCACTGTTTTGTGGGAAATTACGAGACGAACGTTTTGAGCCTAATTAGTCCATATTTAAACACTATTTGCCAAATAAAAACGAACGTGCTACAGTAACCCCAAAATCCAAATTCCTACAACTAAACAAGGGCTAAAGAGGGCGGTGCAAGTTGACCCAGGCATCCATTGACTTCACAAAAGCAGGTAGAGGAGAAATGGTATAGGCACATTATTATAAACTAGATAGTTTAGGCCAGCCTCAGCGGGGTTCATGTTCTAGTTTCTAATACACCTATATTTTGCAAACAGTGCAGAAGAACTTCATTCCCATGAAACCTTTATCATGATCTCTCTTCATCAAAATAGTGTCATGTTAGTGTATTTAATACCCATGAAACTCCCATTGAGACTGGCATGGACATTAAATAAGTTGATGTGACGTAATTTAAATGAAGAGAGATAAAAATAGTTTCATGGGAGGCCTCGCAGGCTTATTAGCATCTGAAAATGACCATCATTTTCGTCCCTGCTTATTTGACAACAATATCCCGTGTGATACGTGTCACCACCGGCGGCGTCCGTTCAGATTGCACGAACTGCTCGTCCGCAGAGTGCATATAAGGTTTGCAGGGATGACAAAGTGAGGTGAAAAACCCAGAGCACTGTTCAGAGTAGCAGCAGTGGAGGTGATGACCAGCTGTGCCAGAAAATTTGGAAATTAAACTGTCCAAACAAAGTCAAGCACTTCATGTGGCGAGTTGCACACAATAGCCATCCGCTGAGAGCAAACATGATCCGAGAGGCATGCGAATTGATCCTAGGTGCCCGGTCTGTGGACGGTTTGATGAAGATGGAGGGAATTTTTTTTCAAATGCAAGACAGTCAGACAAGTCTGGGGTCACCTACAGCTGGAAAATGAGAGAGTTTTGCTGGCGTCAATGGAGTCGGCAAGGAGTGCTGTGAGTTTCGTCTCCAAGGTCCAAGCACAAACTGAGAAGAGACTTACAATGGTCTTCCTTCTCTGGGCCTGGTGGTCAGAACGAAACAATGTCAGAGAGGGAGGGAACCGTCGTTTGTCTTCCGGTATTGCTCAGTTCATTAGACTGTGGCTGAATCACTGAACAAGCAGGCAGCGGCATCTGCGGCTGTTACAAGGCGCAAGGAACGTTGGGCCAAACCTCCTGTTGGCAAACTGAAGCTGAACTGCGACGCATCCTTTATCCCGGGTGCGGCCACGGGAAGCTGGGGATTTGTCACAAGGGACAGCGATGGAGACGTTGTCTCAGCAGGTAGAGGAAAGGTGGAGCACCTACTTGGGGCCTTCCAAGCTGAACTTATATCATGTCTGCATGGAGTTCAGGAAGCCATCAGGTTGGGGATCGTTGACATGGTGCTGGAAACGGATGCTAGTGCTGTTGGTGGGCTGCTCGCCGAACTTAAATTTATGGTGCATGTGAACTTCAATAGTTTCAGGTGGGTGGCACATGACACTGCCGCTAGTGGGTACGAGTGTGTTGAGGGATTTGGGGAAATTCTAAACTCTCTCCCTGAACACATCAATGTAATTGTTGCTGACGAGTTGTCAGCCCATGAGTAATATATCTACCCAGTTTCCAAAAAAAAAAAGAGTGCATACGTACCAGTGAACCAAAAAATATTTTACCAGCAATAAAAAGAAGGGCAAATCAATTGAATGCAGGAACTGTACTATTCTGTGGCCGATCCAGCGTTGGCAGCTACGTACTGCCTTCCAAGGCGTAAAAGTACCGCCTGCGGCGCTGCCAAACATTGCAGCCCAAAAGTATATACAGTACACGAGAACCGCACGGACGACATGGGCTGCGTAGGTTCAGACTTTTTTTATATACATATCTTACGCTCAGACTTCAGACACCGTTAACAATGATCGTGCGGAAGGAACTCAGAACTGTGTTTATCATGCACGTCGACTCGAGACCGTATACACCTCAGTGTAAATTAACTGCAGAGAAAAACAAGTTCCCCTCCCAATCAGTTAAAGCAACGGCCAACAGGACTAAGAGAACATCCATTCCGTGGTGGTACTTCGATCTAGTCAGTGTGCCAATCATACAGCAGTACAGCACAGTAAAGCTGCAAAGAGAATTCTCCACAAGGGAGGACAGAGGATATCAGCATCAGTAGCTTCGTAAAGAGAGACAGGTGGTAAATTACAGAGGATAAGATACATGTCATCCAACATGGAAAAAGGCGAGGGGCAACTTCATTTTAGTACCACAAAGCACAATAGGAGCTGATAGATGGTGGCAGGTGCAGGAGGCTCGAATTCTTTCAGAGTATCTCTCTCAAAGATAGCTGTAGCAAGCAATAAGTGACGGGCACCCAGCTCAGACCGTTTTTAGTGGCCCATCCTGTGTAACTCTGGCTCTCCATTCCACAATATGTCAATGATGATGACCGTATAAATAGACAGAGGAAACACTAAATCTAAGAGCTAACAAGGAATTACCACACATAGGACTATTATAACATGCTATAGCTACTTGACCTTTTTTCACAGCATTAAAGGGGTAAAGAGTGGACAAACAATGTGACACATGGCGGAACTGCAACTCCCAGTAAAATCGACAAATGTTATAAAACCGAGGGAGTAACGCACGAGGAGATAGCTAAACTGACTGTTACAGACTTACATGTACCAGCCGGGATGCTTGCTATCGCTTATGGTGCCCTTTCATGGCAGCATTAATGCAAAGGCCCAAATGCTATTGGGCCAAGGGGAGGTTATGGCACCATAAATGTGGATGCTCCACACGCATTGCCAGCAAGGGCAGATGCATCATCACACTGAACTCTATGCTTTCTGGTTGCTCTATTGTGAGGGTTTCCAGTCATATTGAATGTTACTGAAGCTGTTTGCTGATCTAAATCCACCAAACAGCTGGTTTCCTATGTCATGCTGCTGCTGATGCTGGTGTAACTGACCCAATTGCGATAGGTCATGTCCACCCTGATTCATTCCCATCCTTGCACCCATTGCCATCGCATTGTTTGTCAATGCCGTTCTCATCCCATGACCGAACCCACTCATGGCGCCAAATCCCATTCCTCCCATCCCTGAGTTATTCGTGACAGCATTGCCAACTAAGCAATTAACCCCATTGACACCATGGGTTAGTCCATTTGGTGTCTTCATATCATTCCCCGAGTGGCCAACACCATTCATCTGTGATGACATCAGATCTTGCAAGATCTTCTGAACCGAGCTTTGCGAGTCACTTGGCTCAGCCTCCTGAGGTCGAGTAGCAGGTGGCTGCATCGGAGGTATGCTTGATGATGTAGTTGGGGATCTTAGTTGATTTGTATTTTGAGGAGCAGGCATCATGCTGTTATTGGATGTTGTCGGTGCTGGGGAAGGGAAAGAGGTAGATGGATTTGACTGTAGTGAGCTTGTAGAGTTCACCTTCGGAATAGCCACATTGCCTCCATTATATGGGCCACCATTAGTGCTGCTCATTGGATGATCTTGTCTAGAATTCATTGAATTTTGCAAGAGCCCAACAACTGACGGTGAAGGTGCAGATGTAGAAGGTGCACAACTGAGAGAATTATTTGATGTCACATCACCATTGGCAGAGGCAGAAGGCTGCACAGCAGCCATAGGAGCAGAATTTTGACCACTCTGGTTTGAACTCTGGGGAATGGCCTGCTGCTCCTCAGTTTGCTGCTGCTGTGGTTGAAGGGTGCTGACCCCTGAAGGAGTCCTCCGAGGAAAATTATGCAGGCTATCTGAATAAACAGAAACAGTGTTAAAAAAATAAAAATAAAACAGGAAAGCATACCATACAGCTAGAAACTACTACTTCCGTCCTAAATGATAGGTCATTTTGATATTTTTAGACAACTTTTGCTATGCACCTAGATATATGCTAAGCAAAGGCCATAATGTGGCAAGTTACTGGTTCAGATGGGGTCAGGGAAGTTTGAAATCACTGACATTGAATCCCAGTTGTAAATTGTAAGTGGTGACCAGACCAATAAAATGCACTTTGATTTTGCTAATTGACAAGTTATGGTGATTAAGGACATAATACACAGGTTGCTGATACAACCACATTGTTTCGTCAACTCGCCTAATGTTAGATTATCAGATTATATGCCAAAATATGGATCAACTAGGAGAACCTTGCAACAACTTTTGGATACAGGCGTGTGGATCCAGGTTGTTGCAAAAGGAATCTTGCAAGGAACGCAGCTACAGACCAAACTGGCACCTAACATGGTCAAACCCTCCTAATTTGAGTTTCAGCAATTCATTACTATCCAAAGCAGCACCAATGACGATAAAAAAACACAGCACCAAAAAATTTAATAGAAGTACTGTGAAAGATGAGAATAATGAGATTGTCCTCACAAAAAAAAAATCAAAATATCATACCAATGGGTCCAGATCCAGTCTGCCTGCTGTGATCAATCAAATCCTTCATACAATTTACGACCTCAGCAATCTGGAAGAACCAGCATTAAGATGACAAGAATAAAAGTCAGCATCCTAAAATGAGCTCAATAAGATCAAATAAGTTAACAGGCATTAAAATAGAAGAAAACGGAAATCATCATATGCAACAACAATATATCAGAATCATCATATGGACCAAATTAGAAATTTTGCATACATCGCAATATTAACTTCAATTGGATAATCTAAGAACAAGCACAAATAAAAACTGTTCTAGATAAGATTACCTGAAGGCAGCGAACATATCGTTTTGTGTACCCTAAATCATTTACTAAAGGAACCTCCAGTGCTTTGGCCAATTGTCGGGCACATGCAACAAACCTAAAGCACAAGATTAGGTTAAGAGAATTTGTACTAACTCGAAAAGTTCAAAAACAGTGATGACTTGGTGCAAGCAAAAATTCAGCAAGAAATGTATGCAGTTCATGAGCTACACTAAGAAGCACGGATACCTCTACCCAGATAAGACACAAGTTATGATTGTTGAAGCAAAAGATAAATGTGCCCAAATCAAATCATAATCAATTCAAAGCAGGATATCCATAGTGCATATAAGCCAAATATTGTAACAAATGTTTATCAGCTACACTAAGAAGCACGGATACTTCTTTTCTGTTGCATGTAATTACTAGTACCTCCGTCCCAAATAAAAAACTTGATATTCTATGTTTGTCATAAGTACTATCTTAAGTTTAACCAAGTTTATAGAGAAGATTGTCAGCATTTATGACACCAAATAGTCATTCTATGCCAACAGACTAATAAGGGCTGTGGTAATCATTAATCACTTTCTGGTGCGCGTCAATATGGTACCAACTTAACCATGGAAGTCGACAATCATAAGAGTTATCGATGACACTGGTGAGCCCTTTGATCTTGGGTTGGGTTGAGACTCTCAAGAGTGCCTCGTCCTTTCTGAAGTACATGGTATATTACCCTAATGAAGAGTGAGACTATTCTTGGAGATGCTCTTACAGCATAAAGTGGTGTGATGCCCAATTGAAAGCCAATGCCCCATTAATGCTTGGAAGGGTTGCACACTTTCAGCACACATGCATTTACATACCTGGGCATTGGGTGGGTTGCTGACAGACACCTAGGTATTGATTTCTAAATTCTGGACAGCTACCCTTCATATCACAGTATCTCTAGAGCTACTTGACATTTCAAATGCTTTGCTAGTACCATAATAGTCTAGAACCACTACGAATGTTCCGTGCTAACTCCAGAAACAAAGATATTAGTATGATAATACCTGGGAATTGGGCTATCAAAGTTTTCATAACAATGATAATACTATTCTGTTCCAGAAGCTGGTTTAATGTTGACATACGTAAATTTGATCTTACACATCAAAATTGACTATATTATAATACTCAAAGATGAACTTATAATTCTGGGTGCGGGAATAACAACCACCAACACCCACCACAATGACAAATTGCCTCACTAGCCCATTTGCTTCATGTCCTTGTGTTCCAATGAGAAGGTAGAAGTTGAGGGTCTGAACACCCATAACCTCTATCACTAATCTATCCAACAATCAGGCTGAAAACAATCTGAATCAATTGTTGTGTAAGCTAATGCATCTGGAAGTCTAGAAGTATGTCCACCCTTAAATCAACTTCTTCACCAGGGTAAATACTAAGTTTCAGAACCAAGATATGGATGTTCAAAATGGTGGAAAACAATTTGATCGTAGCAAAGCAGCGATGATGGAATGGAAGCGATGATGGAATGGAGTATGTAGCACGGCAAGGGCCAATCTACTTACGAGTTGCAATTATTCTGCATGTCCTGAGCAGACAAACTCGTTGAGTTTTGTGCGGCAGCCTGGTACTTTTGTACAACTGCGCCAAGGTTACTAACCTACATATAAAGATCAGGACGCCAAAGTCTGTGAAAACCCTTGTTACCAAAATCCAAAATTATGAATAAACTATGACCTGAGCTGTCTATATTCTTGAAATACATCTTACCTGTGGTATTATAGATCTCCGTGGAATAAGTTCTTCATGACGCCTAGCACAAAACTCCCAAGATGCTATCTTTAATAAAAAGAAGATAGGAAAGAATGTGCTTTAGCTTCAAAGGTACTAATTTGAAATAATATTAAAAAAAACTAGAAAGCTGAACCACAATACCTTAAGGTCTGGATTAAAAACTATCCTTAGATGCCCCTCTCGCACAACACGCAATTGTTCAAAGACACTTTCTTGGATTGCTTTCGTGTAGTCCAAAATAATCTGGCCTGACGATTCTGGGACTCACGAGGCATGTCGATGTACAAAAGTTCTTCCAGTGTACCACTGGCGATTTAATTTGGCATAATCGCGTAGTACCTCAACCGTTGTTTCTGTCAAAAGCAATACAGGATCAAAATAAAGCATGAGAGAATTAAGAGACGGCTTTGCTGAAGTTTATGAAGCTTACCAAAACCACGGCCAGGTTTCCGATTACAAATCTCACAGTGCCATACATCCTGAAAGATAAGAACTGTATGAAAAAATCTAAAATAATTTCAAAGGCAAAGCTTTCAGATGCTAGACCATTCCCAAGTTCAATAATGAAGATTCAATATTAAAAAAAAAAATCCATGGGAACAGGCACACTAGACCTGAGGGAAAACTCCAGTAGTTTGACGACCACTTCCATAAAGCGAGACACACCACCTCTTTTTAGCATTTGGAGCGAAATACTCATTGACAAAGTTTCTCCAGTACTCAATATTGTTATCCTGAATCAGAACAACAGGTGAGATATACTATGTTGTTAGTACCTGGCTTTCGCTTGGAACACTAAATTACTCCTTCAAACAAGCCACAAAAAAAACTTACTTGCGGTCTGTTTTGTTGATGATACATGTAATGAGTCAATCTCTTTGCACAGGTTCCTGGCTCATAAGGAGGCGACTTTCCTGGAGTTCTCATGTTTAGACTCTGTTGACGAAGTAGCTGCTGCTGTTGCTGCTGTTGCTGATGCTGCTGTTGTTGTTGCTGCAACTGGTTTCTCTGCAACGGCAAGTTCTTAAGAATCTGTTGTTGTTGCTGCTGCTGCTGCTGATGCTGCTGTTGCATATGCAGGATCCGTTGCTGCTGCAAGAGGGTCAGTTGAGCAGCTGCAGCAGCTTGAGGGTTTGCAATTGTGTTTGGTCCACCCATTGATACAAGGTCTGGACAATTTCGAATCTGCTTTGTCAGCTGCAACAAATGACGTTGTTGTTGCTGCTGCTGCTGTTGCTGCTGCTGCAAGAATGCTGATGAATCTGAAGTCTGTTGCTCCATCTTGACTGAACTTAAACTCCTCATCATCTGGGCTTGCAGCTGTTGTGGCTCAAGTTTCACACTAGAACTTCGCATCATCTGGGCAGGACCATTCTGGTCAGGTTGCCCCATCTGCTGCTCTGACTTGATGCTAACCATGCTTCCTCCATTCTCCAACTTCACGGTAGCCTGTGGCTGCTGGAGCTGCTGTGAATGTTGTGGTGGCAACTGTTGCTGGTTGTAAGACATTGGTAGCTGCTGCTGCTGCTGCTGCTGCATATCATGCACTGCATCCATCTGCTGCTGCTGCTGCGAAATCGCCTGCAGATTATCTGACCCCATCTGATTGCCCAAATTGACCTGTGAGGAAGACGGGAACGACAGAGGATCCGACCCTCCCGCGCCAATGAAATCGCCGGCACCATCCAGCCCAGCTCTCTGCTGGAGCGTACTCATCTGCATCCCACCACCCTGCATCGACACTGGACCCGGCATAGGGCCAACGTTCCCGAACGGCGGCCGGTTCAGCAGCGAGGAGACATTCGAGGCGCCTCCAAGCAGACCATTACCACCAAACTGCGTGCGCGGGGAGACAAGGGAGGAGAAGGGCGACTGTGAAGAAAGCGTGCCGCCGCCACCACCACCACCACCACCACCACCTCCGCCGCCCATCATCCCCGGCTGGCCACCGCCACTGAGCAGGGAAGAGTTCGTCCGGAGCAGCGACGCCGCCGCGCCGCCCACCGGCTGCCCGGGCCCCATCGGGTTCGGCGGGCCCGACGGCATCATCTTGGTCGTCGTCGTCCACCACTCGCACCAACCACTAGGAGATCGCAAGCGGCCTGTCTGTACTCACCTGGCCATCGTTTCACCCCACCCCCAGCACGCCCGCGAGATCCGCGGGAATCTAGCAGGGACGGGGGAGCATCATCCTCTGCGAACAAAGTAGAGATTGCAAGTTAGCGACGCAACGCAAGTGTGGGATCTACGCCATTACTACCCCACCTCGCAAATCTGCGAAGGGAGAACACGCTTGTCCCGCACCGCTCCCTCCCCGGAATCGAGCGCTGCCAGCTGGGAAGAACAGCAGCACGAAGAAGCAGCGAGACGAGGGCGGAGTTGCCCTCCCCAAATCCACACCCCGCAACAACGAAGAAAAGCAACACCCGCGAAATCCCCGAGACGGCAAAATAAGCGGAATTAAACGGCAGCCCCCCGGCTCCTCCCACGCCGTCGCCCTCAACAGAAACACCACAAGACAGAACGCCGCCGCCGCAGCAGCAGCAGCTCCAGTGCCAACAAACACGCTCACCTCCGCGGCGCCGTCCGCAGCACGGGCCCGTTCCCCGTCGCACCGGAGCTCGAATCGAGCGGGCGGCGCGGCGCGCGCGCACCTGGCCGAGAGACAGACGAGGTGAGCCGCGGGGCGCCCGCCTTAGCAGCTCCGGCTCCGGCTCCCGGCTAGGGTTTAGGCCGCGGGACGCGCCTCGGCGGCGGCACAGCAACAGGGGCACCAACAGCACCACCGGGCACCACCACCACCACCACCACCCGCAGCCAAAAGAATCCGTTGGCCTGGTTTTGTTATCTCGCGATGGGATTTGGCTTGGTGGGGAGGAAGCGAAGAGGGGGGAGGGGGAGAGAGAAGCCGAAGAAGCGCTAGCAGGCTAGCAGCAGGAGGAGAGAGAGATGAGGGGGGAGAAAACGCAGCGACTTTCTGTCCCTCCCTGCGGACGTCAGAATTCCATTGGATTTGATTAAGAGCGGCGGGCCGCCGACCCGCGCGGCACCCGCCTCCCGCGGCTGACGCGTAGGGCAGGAGGCTGCGCGGCGCCCGCGTGGAGGCGAGACAGTGTGCGTGGGAGAGGGTTCGATTAGGAGGCTGGATTTCTTTTTCCGTTTGCTCGGGTTTTGTTATTATTATTATTATTATAGTTTAATCCTGTGTGCCGGGGTCGCAAAAGGAAGCAGGCCCGGCCCCGACGCTGCTGGTATGGCAATTGGCAAAGGCATGGTGTCCAGCTCCAGCAGGAGTAGTCCTCTGCTCGCTCTCCTTCCGCGACAAGAGGGGAGGAACGGCCTCCTGGTGTACTTGTTGTTCCGAGTAGTGTACTTTTGACGGGGTTTTATGCGGGGCCTTTTACCGCGTGCCGGTACGAAAAATGATCCAGTCTATAGGGCTCCTAAAAATTTCAAACACGTTCAGGTGACATAACGCTAAACTTTCTTACTTTCCACGTCATTCTGTCTACCTTCCGTCGTTTTTCTGCAGTGTAACTGCCCGACACATAGGCAGAAAATACCCTTCTTTGTTTATTCAACATGTCCTTCCTCTTCCCCAAACGCAGCGCCGCATGCACTCTGACCACCGGCCCTGTCTCACCGGCTGATTGATTGGTGGGTTCCACTCATTTTTAGATAAGGCACATGATCTGTGCTAGCGCCCAATAGGATTGTGATTCAATAATCTATAGGAAAGAAGACGAATCTAATCTAATATTCAACGCAGCAGCACGAAATCGAGATAACGCAAAGATCCGACGACTTACTGAGGACTTGCTCGGCGGAGAACCTTCTCGAGACGTCGCGGCACATCATCCGCCGCATCAGGTCCTTGGCCGCCGGCGAGACCCCGGCGAACAGCGCGGGCGGGAACCTGAGGCTGCCGCGCAGCACGGCCGCGAACACGTCCACGGGCGTCTCACTGTCGAAGGGCAGCCCGCCCCCCCCCAGAGGAGCGCATACATCACTACCTCGGGCGCCACGTAGTGTGGGGTGCCCACCAGCCCCTCGGCGCGCCGCCCTCGCCGGCGCCGGCGCCCGAGCCGAGCCATGTGACAGAGACGAAGTCCGTGAGCCACACCCGCGGGGCGCCTCGCCCGCGGGGTCCAGGTCCAGGAGCACGTTGTCGGGCTTACGTTGCGGTGGACAACGCCGCGACGGTGGCAGCATGTGAGCGCCTCGGCGAGTTGCGCGACGACACGGGCGGCGTCGGGCTCCGGCACGGGCGCACCGTGCCGGAGCCGGACCTAGTCCAGCAGGTCGGGCCCCGTGCAAAGGTCCGGGGCGGAGCTAAGCTCGCCCACACGCCGGTAGCGATGGTGGGGGGCCGGTCGTGTTGATCGGGGATGCCCCAGCGCTGCGCCTTTCGAACGTCGTCGATCGACCGCGGTGGCGCTGAAGAGAAGAGAACAAGGAAGGTTTGGGTGGCTGACAAACGGGTCCCACTGTAGGGTAAAATTGTCATTTCATCCGTCTGTTTGACACTGTTAGAGGCCAAAGTGAACGTAATGGCGTAGAAGGCAAGAAAGTTTAGCGTCATGGCACCAGAGCACGTTCGAGAGCGCTTTCGATTTTTTTAATGACCTGTAGACCAGGACCATCTTTTATAATGGTACACAGATAAAAAGCTTTTTTATGCCAGTTGTGGTGGACTTACTGTGGTGTACCACATGTTTGTTTGTTGGACAAGACTTGTAACGAGGGTGTTTTTTTTTTTTACATACTTGAGTTAATCGGCCTGTTCGTTTCGGCTGAAACGATCGTGAATTATTACTGCTGGCTGGTTTGATGTGAGAGAAAAATACTGGCTTATAATCTACGATCACTTACAACCAAGCGAACAGACTCAATATTATTAGGGTGTGTTTTTAGTCATAATTGGCGTCATTTTTTATTTGTTTTACCTAGTTGCGTTTAATCTTTTCTCCGTGGTATGTATATAGAGATGAATGTCCTGTTCGGCTGCACTTATGTGCAGCGCTGCAGTGAACAAGAGAAAAAAAAATATTGTAGCGATGAATTGAGATAAAAAAAAACAGCTAGCTGCAGCTGCAGCATGAAATTCGAACAGGCTGAAGATCAGATCGGATCTAATACAGACGGATATCATTGATCTGCATTCTATCCATGTCCTGCAATCTTTCTCATATTTCTTTCTCGGATCTAAGAGCCGGATACGGATCATGTTAGATATGGATATCTATCTCACATACATATCATAAATCTGATTTTGAGTATATATATATATAGAATGAATGCAAATGGGTTTGTTTCACTACGCCTGGTTTTATCTCTACGGAAACCTAAACAGTATGGCAAGTAAAAGATAGAAGGATGGGAGAATTATGTATTTGGCACCGAAATAAATCAGTCTTTCGCATTTGGCACTAAAAATTTGAACTTTCTTATTTGGCACTAAGTTGAAATTTCCTTCCCTAGATAGCATTGCCGTCTATTTGGGCTAATAACGGCATCAAGTGGCTGGTAAAATGACATGAATGTCCTTCTTTATAGCAGAAATACATGATGCCAAATATATTTATTAAAAAACTAAATTTAAATATCTATCAATGATCGATCAGAGGCGGCCTAACCACTGACTGCAAGAGATCGATCAGAAAATCACATAATTGCAGACACTGCTACACCAAACGGACAGATAAGCACGCTAGCTGACTGGAGCGCACGCAGGACACAAGAGGCCGGCTTGGGTCTGCTCGAGCACGGCACCGAATCGAAACACGCGGACGCCGAGAAAAAAGCACGACGAGCACCGATCGGTCGGGCACCTAGGCAAAGGGCAAGCACCGCTTTCAGTGAGCGTGCATGGCGCCGAGCGCCGCGTCGCTGGTAGTGCTTGCCGCTAAAAAGTCTTTGAGCAGCTGCTCCCAAAGGAAGCACGAATGGATTTAACGACGTCGCCAAAAAAAACAAACAGGCGTCCACAATAATCAAAGAAATCCGTCCAAAAACTCCATGATTCAATCCCAAATTTCTCTCAGATGAAATTCAACTTGCTACAAACCTATCCCCAAGAAATCATCGTCTGGGATTGACCCAAACTCCGGGAAATTCAGATCGTAGCCAAGAACGAAAATAGGGAAAAAAACGAACAGATCGTAGCCGGGAGGGAGGAGAAGGGAGAAGCGCAGCCTCGCCGCCGGGAAGAGTCTTCGCCGGCAGCCAATGGTCGGGCGGACCCGCCGCCTGGGGCACCCGTCGCCCCTAGAGCACCCGCCACGAACTGGGGCTCGAGCCGGGGCAGGAGAAGGGCGACGCGCTGCCTCGCTGCCAGGAGCCGCCTTGCCGCCGGGAAGACGCCGCCGGCAGCCGCCCTAACCCTAGGCTGCGAATCAAGACGGAAAAGTGTAGGAGGCCGACGCGTTTTGCTTCCGGTGCCTGTTCGTGCGATTCATGAAGGAGGAGGGGCAGTGCTGTCACATTAATAAAAAACTGACACGGTTAAAATAGTCAACTAACATATGAATGGATAAAATGGACGGTAGTACCATATAAGAAAGGAAATTTTAACTTGGTGCTAAATAAGAAAGTTCAAATTTTTTAGTGCAAAATACGAAAGACTGATTTGTTTCGATGTCAAATACATGCTAGAAGGATAGGTTGGCTCAATAGAGAATAGATGGCCAGACACGAAAGCAAGATCGTGTAGCGTGGCTAAGGTCCAACGTGACAAATAGGCGGATAGATAGGCATGGCGACGAGATACGAAATCCGGCTGGAGGTTGATGAGAAGGGTTAGCTAAGAGGATGATATAGATAGAGGTGGGCACGCAACTAGATCTTAACGAGCCCGGCGTTGCGAAAGCTGGGAGCACGGTTGCATGGAAAACTGGCCGAACAACTATGAGTCGAGCAGTGTTAATTGATATATTTGGACCTCCACAAAACCAACATGTGGCACCTCTTTTTTTTTGGTTTTACGTTTTTATACTAGTAAATATTGCTCTGTTTGTACATTCAAATCATTGATCACTCTATAAGAAACGTATACGACTAATTAAGTAGCCTAGTCCGAGGGGAAAATGGTTTTGGAATACCTTTTCAGCCAATAGTCGGCATATATACATACCTTTGGGCTGAAACGTGAACTTTACCCCCACCTCAAGATCAATTATGTTTCCGTGTGATGTGGCAGCTTTAATTAATAATTAAGGCCTTGTTTAGTTCATTCACTAAAAGTTTACATCTTATCCTATCGAATATTTAGATACATGCATGGAGTATTAAATATAGACTAAAAAATAATTAATTGCACAGATTACAACTACTTTGCAAGACGAATCTTTTATGCCTAATTAGTCCATGATTTGACAATGTGGTGCTACAGTAACACATATGCTAATAATGGATTAATTAGGCTTAATAAATTCGTCTCATGGTTTACTGACGGATTCTGTAATTTGTTTTTTTATTGGTATCTAAACATCGCACGATACCCTGATTCAACACCCGATGAGAGGCCTCCGACGAGTGTATGTAGCAGACGTTACACGGAGCACGTGTATAAAAAATCACCAGACAGGGCAGAGCAGATGATCGAAACAAGAATGATGAACGGTCA
This sequence comes from Miscanthus lutarioriparius, assembly GCA_904845875.1. Lineage (NCBI taxonomy): Eukaryota > Viridiplantae > Streptophyta > Magnoliopsida > Poales > Poaceae > Miscanthus > Miscanthus lutarioriparius. The sequence goes on along the minus strand of CAJGYO010000010.1, from coordinate 93,028,914 downwards.
CAAATTGGCGCATGCATGCATGCAAATGCAACGGAGCGAAGCGAGCCAAGATGACCACAGGATGAAATGATGTGCAGTTGGCCGCGGGTCATTTCATTTCATTTCCAAATCATATCACTCATGGCGCCGTGCCGGGGCCGGTGCGGGTGCCGCGCAGCGTGGCGACACCCCGGGCGGGAATGGCCTGATCCACTGATCCTGATCTGGGAGGCGAGCAAGCACGGTCGGCACAGGCGCACACAGGTACGGAGTACGTAGGAGTATTCACGAGTCACGAGAGCTCACGTCGCCCGGCCCCGACCTTCTCCGTGTCGTGCTCCTGCAGTCGTGCTGATGGAATGGGGTTGCTGGGTCCCGGGCCCACCGGGCCCCAGGGCAAGGCATGTGTGGCCTGTTGCTCTGCCACTGCCGAATAAGGTGAATAATACAGACAGCTGCTGCAAGAATCTTTACAGCATGTTCTCAGTCTGCTCATATAGTAATTAACTTTTTATTATTAATATATAGTCTATTTATTTCTTTTATAAAATTTTTCTATTCTTATATCTAAGTCGGCTGTAAGCTTTTAACTCCTAAAATTCATGTTACATCGAATGTTTAGATACTAATAAGGAGCATTAAATATAGATTAAGTACACAACCAATTACATAGATGGAGGCTAATTTTCGAGACGAATTTTTTAAGCCTAATTAATCTGTCATCATCATATGTTACTGTAGCACCGTGTTGTCAAATCATATACTAATTAGACTTAAAAGATTCGTCTAGCAAGTTATACAATTAGTTTCGTAATTACTCTATATTTAATACTCTATACATATATCAAACATTCGATGTAATTTTAGGAGGTCATGGAACAAACAGAGCCTTACTTACGACCTCAGGCGTCCCAACAGTCCGGCTAAATCGCCAGCAGACGTGGACGGAGAGAGGAAATAAAAAGTCTGGGAACCCACTTCGTAGGAGAACGCGGGGGCAAGCAGTCAGAGACCATGGATTCCTTGGGCAGTGTGCGAGCTATAGGGCATGTTCGTTGGTTGGTGTTGATGCTGGTTTGGGCTGGCTGGTACTGGTTTTCTATGAGAGAAAAACACTGTTGGCTGGCTGGTTTGGGCTGGTTGAAACCAACAAACGAACAGGCTAGTCGATTTCTTCGTCGCTAGCGTCATGGATTCACATGCTCTCTCTCTCCTCCATGTGTGATAAAAGCTGATGTCAGCTAGCTATTTGAGCACCCGTTGAGGACGCCCTAACACTATCTCCAACAACACCACATAAAATACAAGATCTATTCAGCATTTGAGTAGCGCTATAGTCAATGGATTCAATACCCATTCGATATCTTCTCTAACAACAGGACCCAAAAAAGAATCCTTTCTGTAAATGGGTTTTTCCAGAAGAGAGGATACTCATATTTAAATTGTGCCTCTCAGACAACTCAAAATATGTTTTGCGTATAGGTACTCTGTTGGAGGCTAATTTTAGATCTCCTGCTACCCATTTTGAATTTAGGTGCCCATATAGGTCATCTATTAAGACAGTCTAACAACATAAAACAAGAGGCCCGCTCCAGTCCAGTCCGATCGACGACGGGTGTCAATCTGGACTGTTAAACAGGATTTTTGTACAGATTCCTGGGTTCTGTTTTGATAAAGGTTCATGGGTTCTGTTTCGATAATGACATGGAAGGACGGACGCTTTGTTCCAAAATACGCGTATCGTTTGTGTGCCGTTGCTGCCACCTCCACCTATTCTCTGGGTCATTGCAATGCGCCCACCCCACCCCCTACGCGTTGCCCCCTCCATGCCCCACCTGTCCTCTGCGTCGTCACGCCCACCCCACCATGCACTCTGCGTGTCGTCACCCAGCACCGCCGACATCCGTGCCACCAGCGAGCTCCATGCACCGCCATCGAGCTCTGCGTGCCGATGAGCCTCCGTTCACCCAAGCAGAAGAAGATGTTATCTGAAAAGCCAATGTCGCAAGCCTATGTTTTGAATGTGTTTTCGAGTGCATGTTGCGAGTGTTTTGGGCGCATGTTGCATGTGTTTGTGTTTCATGGAGATGTTGCTCTGCAAGCCTATGTTTCAATTGTTTCAAGTGTTTTGAGAGCATGTGTGCAGGTGCTTCGGGCACATGTTGCAGGTGTTGTGTTTACGGATGTTGCAACAATGACATTATACATGTTTCAACAATAATTTGGGCATGTTTCAGTAGTACATTGCTAATATTGCAGCATCGATATTGTACATGTTTCAATAGTAATCCAGGTATGTTTCATTAGTACATCGGCGATATTGCAACGGTTGGCCCCAAGGGTGTCCGTGCGTAAGCCAATATCCTCCGCGTGTCGCCGCCCACACCTGTACTTTGTGTCATCGCGGCGTGCCCACCCCGCCCTCCGCGTGCCGCTGCCGCCCTCCCCCTCCCGTTCTCTGCGCCGTGGCCACGTCCCATCCTACTCCCTGTGCATCATCGCCCAGCTCCGTGTGCCACCGCCTTGTGCGCGCTGCAGAGCTCCGCGTCACCGGCGAGCTTCACTTTGCCGCCAAAGATCCGCGCTAGGACGCTCCATCTTGAAACACGCATGCTCCTGTCCTCTACGCACTGCTGCTGCTCCCCACCCATATTGTGCGTCGTCGCCAGCCCCAAGGGGAAACAGACTTCCCGGTGCTAGTCGTTCCGGTTCTGTTTTCTTACTTTTCCGGGTAGGATTTTGGCCGCTCCTTTAATCTGACGGGAACGTCACGAAAACTCAAAATCTGAGTGAGACCTTGCCTGCTTGATTATATTTCCAGCTGTGGTCTCTTGATCTTCTTATTACACATGTGTATTCTTACTTTTCCTTGCTTGCTTGATTATTTCCCAACCTTGTGTACATTGGCGTCCCTGGTTAGGCTGTGCCCAGAAAAGGCTATTAGAGATTAAATGAACACCCCAAAAAAAGATAAAATTAAAGTTTTCATATGGTATTATTATGGGAATTTCTAGAGTCAGATTGCAAAGGGACCAACCACAAATTTCTGTTATAAAATAAAGTCCCTATAACTCTCTAACTAGTTGCTGATTTTTTAAAAAAAATATATATATCCTCAAACTTCAATACCGACATTCGCACCTTAACTTTCAAAACCAGGTAAAATGCGCTCGTTGACCATTCAAAAGTGTTTTCACTGACGTGGCGATGTTGCCCACATATCAGGTCTCAGACATAAAAATTATGACTTTTTATATAAAGTCGGATGGATACAAACTTTATATCAAAATTGTAGACCTCGATGTGATCTACAACTGTTAGTTGACAATCTTTTATATTTAGGGGCTCAAATATTTGTTTTAAGTTATCCGATTCTGAAATTCAGAATTTTGAACTTTTTCAAACAGCCAATGGTGTTGACATGGTCAATACCAAAGTTATAGCTCTAAATGTGATCTACAGCTTTATACCTCCTCCATTCCTAATTATAAGATGTTTTGTTTTTTCTAGATTCATAGTTTTTACTCTAGATACATAGCAAAAGCTATGAATCTAGAAATGCCAAAACGTCTTATAATTTAGGATGGATGGAGTAGTTGACAATATTATTTATCTGAGTAGATGTCTCAATATTTGTTTTAATTTCTCATATTTTAATAATAATTTTTAAACTTTCCAAGCGACCTTAGATATTCACATGGTCTATCTAATGTTACAGATCTTAGTAAGATCTATAACACTTTGGTTGAAAACTTATCTGTTTGAGATTGATTAGTGGCCCGAGTAGTCATTTTAAGTTCTTTGATTATGAAATTCATTTTTTTTTTCAAACAATCTCCTATGGAGACAAGCTCTACACCAAATTTGCAGTGCTTGAAGAGATTTAAAACTTTCTAATTGATTTTTTCCCCATTTGATAGCATTTTGGAACACACGTACTCAATTATAGGTCACATGACTAGAAAAACAAAAAGTTATGTGAGGCCTTGATGCCACGTCAGCCAGAACCACCATCAAAATCACTCTAAACTATTTTAGGGCTGTAATTTATCTGGTTTTAAAAGTTAAGGGGGTAAGTTGTCCAATGTTCGTGTTCGAGTGCGTTATTTCAATTCATCCAAAAGTTCCGGGGGCAAATCAGACTTTACTCTATAAAAAAATTTATTCCTTGAATGATTCATTATCTCTAACCAGTCTCGGTACCTGCATTATCTCCGGATGGGTGTGGATGAGTTATGCCCACATGGAACAGCCCAAAAAGAGGTTATGATATTCCAAAGATGCGGTGTGCCACGTCTTCCAGTACCAAAATATAAAAGTTTATTTCATAGTTAATGCTATACGTACGCTAATGCTTCTTACTGTGTACTCGGAGCACTACTAATCACAGATCAGACTGGATTGCTTACGTGGAGCCCAACCTCTACTTAAATCCCTCCCCAACCAACCTCTTTCTTTATAGATGGTATATTCGTTGTATCCTTAAATTTGAGGATGCCCATTTGGAACCCCCAAATAGTACAAGGTTCCATTTGATGTACCCGCCGGAGACCAGTGCCAAGGTCTTTGGGATGTTTCACAATTCAACATTTAGAATGTGTTAAAAAAAAGTCAATGTGTCAAAAGCAAAGGTCGTTACAAGGAGTTGTTTGACATTTGTGGTTGGTGGAGTTGTAAAACACTGGGACATTGGACATTGGTGGTACTTCTGTGGGCTAGCTACCTGCACATGCCATCTCTTGTGTCTTGTCCCTTTCTAACCAAGTCAAGCAGCTGGCTGCTAGAAGACTTCCAATCCAACTTAACTAGTTATGAGAAGCATTGGTTAGTTTTGTATATTATATTAGATTTCCACATGTAGTTGTTTGCGTCCTAAGAATGATTATTCAAAAGGTTGTTTCTACCAATACGGCAGTACCTAATGGACCAGGATACCCCTTTTCTCATAGATTTATTTGGAAGCTGGAAATTCCTCTCAATTTTTTTGATATCTTGAGAGAGTGAGAAAAAAAAGTCTAACTAAGGGTAACCTAGTCCAGACAAATTGGCATGTCAATCAAAAGTGTTGTTTCCGATTGCAACAAAACATTTAAGTACATTTTCTTTTGTTTGTCAACATGTACTTGGAAAATCGTTCATACAGCTATTATTCTGATAGAACCCCTAAGATCCATATCTCATATGCTAGACTAGAGATTTGTCTTGCTAGGGAAAAAAAATAGAGATATTCGGTGTACTATATGGTTCGTTTGAATGGTTGAGACTTAAGACTTCTGTCCGTGGCTCAATTCTTGTTTGTGACAGGAAAACACAATTCTAAGACTACATGACTAAAAGGGGTTTCAAAGTTGATTTTTTTTATTGTTCTGATTCCTGCAATCTTTTTCGAGAAATGCTATATGGATTTTACAGTTCTTTTTTGGCGGATCCTTGTAATTTGCATGTAGAGAAGAAGATTATACCAAAGTTAAAGTCAGTTGTATGGCTTTCAGAAAGGACAAGGACATAACTAACAAAACCATATATGGGCTTTGATCTGTGGCAACTGGCAAGTCTGGCTGACTGGCGCATTAGTCCTCATTTTCTCTAGCCTAGCCCAAAGTGCATTTCTTAGATTGGTGGACCAAGTTGTTGAACCAAACAAAATTAGACTAGCTCACTCGCCTAACCTTTTTGGGTTGGGTTTTTTTCCTTCTTTCGACTCACTGCTCTTGCTTTTCTTTACTACTCACTCTGTCCATAAGAGAATGCATTTCTCGTTTTTCAAGGAGTTAAATAGTCTAGACTTTGACTAAATTTATATAAAAAACTACAAACACTCATGATACAAGATAAATTTCGTTAAATTAGTTATATAATATATTTTCATAATAAATGATAATACTTAGTCCGGTGCCTTGTCATGGCCACCACCGGAGCCTCCGTTTTGCTTCGTTTCTTCGTGCGTTTTCGTCCGGGCTTTTTTTATGTTGTGTCTTGGACTTCTAGCACTAGTTTTAGGTCTTCAACATGTCTTCTAATGTTTTTGCTTGAGGTGTTCATCATCTAGATCACCAATTTGCCTATGTCTGAGTCAATCTTGTATCCATTTGAACTATACTTTGTATATTAGTATATATTAGTAAATAAAAAAGGTCCAAATGGCCATATTGTTCATTAAACACTAAAATCAAACTTAATGGCACATAGGGTTCATTCTCCTTACAGGAGAGTTGTACTTTAGAGCTCACACAAGTGTTGAATCAATTAGAATGCCAAGAGGGGTCTCAAGGGTTTGACCAACCACTATTTATAGAAACCCCTTAAAAAACTAGCCGTTGTGAGCTTTTCTGGTGGGTTGTTTTCGGGGTCACCAGGAAAGACCCACCAGAGAAAGTGGCGTGAGATACGACGACCCAGATTCAATCTAGGATTTAAAGTCGTAGTGCTTTATCTGGTGCAAACTTAAACGCACCCATCGGAGTTATTCGGTCGACCACTTTTTTAAAAGCTTCAAGACATTTTTTGTGGTTTCAAAAATCTTATATAGTATTTATCGAACTTTTATAACTAAAGAAAGTGACTAAACCGATTTGAAGACCACTATAAACCCGGATATTATAGAGATAATTTGAGCGATTTTAAAAATTTAAGAGATAGAATTTGGGATTTTGATGTTTGAAGAGAAAAACCATAACGGGATTTCTAAATATCTTCCGGCAGATTCTTGTTTCTGTTATCTTCCACTTTTTGTATGGTGCTGATTTATGTTAAGATTCGTGCTCAGGCAAACAACAATTTCCCCTTTGCTTTCTGTTGTGTGGTCCCGTTGCTTCTTTCTCATTTCTGTGGTCTGGGAGTTGTAAACGTTAGCCGTGGCCTTGCAGGCGCCGGCGCCGGCGGCGTTGTCGGCGGTGGTGGTGTCCGCGTCGTCTTTGTCTCTGCATCTGCCCGGTCGCCCATGCGCCGCTTGCCTTGTCCGCCGTTGTCACCCCTGCTCCGCTCGCCTCATCCGCCGCTGTCGCACCTGCTCTGCTCGTCTCGTCTGCCGTTGTCGTCCCTGCTTCGCTCGTCTTGTCCGCCGCTATCGCCCCTGCTCCGCTCGCGTCGTCCGCCTCTATCGCCCCTGCTCTGCTTTCCTCGTCCGCATCTGCGCCTCTCCCTCACGCGCCGTAGTTTGTCTGTCTTCTGTGCCTCGTCCGCCGCTGTTGCCGTCGGTTGCCGTGATTACCCTCGCCTGCCGCCCTTCATCGGCCGCATATACTGATATAAGTGATTTTCAGTTTGCATTCACTTTCGTCAATCTAGTTTTGATTCAGAGTTTTAGAGTTGTAAGCCTGACGTATGCTGGTTCATGCATTCAGTTCGTCAGATCTAGTTTCCTCAGTCCAGTTTTGATTCAGTTTGCATCCAGTTCCATTTTTGGATGCCAGTTGTGGGCCAAAAATAGGATGAACGTTTGAAAGTTTAAATGAATATCTATACCTGATTAGTATACGCCTCTCATTCTTGACTTCATATTCCTGATATTGGTGTTCTAGAAATATTAATTAGAAGTTCTGCACATCATATTATATGTTGACTGCCTGCATCTATTGAATGGAAGTATCTTACTCTGAATTTGTCTCATTAGTACTGATGGATAATTTCATTTTGAGGTTGAGTGTTTCTGTTTTTGCTTCAAGGTTAAGTGTTCCAGATATTAGTATTTCATTGGTATCTTTGTTTTTCTGTTTGTTTTCTGTGATTCAGTTTCTCAATTTTTGTTTTACATTTACTCATTTAATTATTAAGCTGCTAATGCGGATGTGTATAATTATTTAGCGGATGGTGATGATTTTTTATTTTATGTTAGTTTTCATTTTGAGGTTGAGTGTTTCAGTTTTTGCTTTCAAGGTTAAGTGTTTCAGATATTAGTATTTCAGTGGTATCTTTGTTTTTCTGTTTGTTATCCGTGATCCAGTGTCTCAGTTTTTGTTGTTCATTGTTTCAGTCCTGAATATTTATTTTGTTTGTTTATATCTGTGTTTGTTTGTGTATTTGCGACCTTGTGGGGTTCTAACCTAGTACAGTTTGGTGTGCGTCGATGCTTAGTTACTTACCACTAAACTTAATCACCTGCTCACTAGCACATATCACCTAATTTAGCACCAATAATTGGCTCTGCCTGTTTACATGCCTGAAGGGCGGGCCTGGTGCAAGCGGTAGAGTCTTATCGCCTGTGACCGAAAGGTCCCGGGTTCGAGTCACGGTCTCCTTGCATTGCACAGGCGAGGGTAAGGTTTGCCACTAACACCCTTCCTCAGACCCCGCACAGAGCGAGAGCTCTCTGCACTGGGTACGCCCTTTTTTTTGTTTACATGCCTGTGCATTGGAGCTCTCCACTCGTGCTACAGATTGCAAGAGCAATGCCATTATGATGTCATGGAAGCGATTATCCTTTGTCTTACAGGATATGTTTATCTGCTTACTGTTCATACCATTATGCTTATGATCCTGTTTGTTTACCTTGTGATTTGAATTTTGTTATAAGTGCACTTTGCAAGTGCTATTTTGAAATTTTATTGCTCAACACTTAAAGGGCGTACCCAGTGCAGAGAGCTCCCGCTCTGTGCGGGGTCTGGGAAGGGTGTTAGTGGCAAGCCTTACCCTCGCCTGTGCAATGCGAGGAGACCGCGACTCGAACCCGGGACCTTCCGGTCACAGGCGGTAAGACTCTACCGCTTGCACCAGGCCCGCCCTTCATTGCTCAACACTTACATTTAACTAAATTCGTGAATGCCGGTGGTTCTAGTTTGCTATAGCTAACTTTGAGTTCTCATAGTATACATTTTTAGTTGTTTGGAAGAACAATACTGACAGCAAGAAATAATTATTCGCCTGAGTGTGAACTGGCTGTTCATCCAAATGCTGCTGATATTGCTGTCACTATGGACATCCTTCAGCTGTTTGGTGCAGCATCTGGGCTCAAGACTAATCTACAAAAAAGTAATGTACTTCCTATCAGTTGTGGTGAACAAGAGATTGAGGTTGTGCAGCAGCAACTCCCTTGTGCATTATCTGATTTTCCATGCAAATATCTGGGTTTACCCCTCTCATTGCGAAGATTAACAAAAGAGCATGTTCAGGTCATCATTGACCGAATAGCTGATCAACTACCGGGATGGAAAGCGGACTTGTTGACACGAGCTGGGAGGCGAATCCATGTGCGCTTTGTTCTTCTGCGATGCTCATTTATCTTGTGATGGCCATTGATTTGCCTCAATGGGCCATTAAAGCGATTGACAAAATCCAAAGAAGTTATCTGTGGAGAGGCGCAAGGGAAGCACGTGGAGGGTATTGTCTCGTGGCATGGGAGATAGCTTGCTCTCCAACCTAACTGGGTGGTTTGGGCATTTCCAATCTCGAAAATCTTGGTTGGGCGTTACGCGCAAGATGGCTCTGTTTACTGAAAAAGAGCCACACCGCCTTTGGTCTCGCAGACCGCCTATACAGTACTGCTCGTGTTCGTTGAAGCTTTGTTCAATGGCAATTATCTCGAGATGTTGGCAATGGCGAGAATACTTTGTTCTGGACTGATAGGTGGCTTCATGGGCATTGCATTAAGGATCTCGCGCCTCGACTCTTTGCTGTGATTCCGCAGAGAAAGAGAAAGTTGTGTACTGTGCAACAGGCTCTAACCAACCGGACTTGGGTCTCAGACATCCAAGGTGCTTTCACAGTGGGGGTCATCATGGAGTATTTTCAGGACCTCCTCTATGATTTTCAGTTACAACCTGAGAAGGAGGACTCTCACATTTGGAAACTATCAGATAGTGGACAGTACTACGCCAAATCCGCATATGATAGCTTATTCATGGGGAAAATTCTTTTCAGGCCATGGGAAAGAATTTGGAAAACCTGGTTCCAGCTAAATGCCGATTCTTCCTATGGCTTGTAGCGCACAAGCGCTGCTGGACCTCAGATCGTCTTGCACGACGAGGACTGCCTCATCCTGAGAAGTGTCCACTTTGTGATCAAGCCGACGAAAGCATTGATCATCTCCTAATCGAATGTGTATTTTCAAGGCAATTTTGGTACTATATCTTGAGACAGGTCGGTCTCCACTCCCTAGCTCCACAGCCATCTGACACTTCATTCGATGATTGGTGGGAAAAAGCAAGTGCAGCAACTTCCGGTTTAACACAAAAAGGTTTGAACTCCCTAATAGTTCTGGGAGCATGGATAATTTGGAATCATCGCAATAGCTGCGTCTTTGATGGAGCAACTCCTAACATAGCTGAAAGCTTAAAGTTAGCCGGTGATGAGCGTCGACGGTGGGCTATCCCACTTGACTGCCCCCGCCCAAGCTGTTAGTTGATTTGTTGTAGGTGCAGGGTTGCTTTTTCTTTCTTTACCGGCGCAAATGTATCTTATGAGATAAAGACAAGGGTGTGTGGGTGTGTGTTGTACTAAGGGTTCTTTACCCCCTATTTCTTCTTAATATAATGAAGCACAGCTCTCTATTGCGTTTTCGAGAAAAAAAGAGTGTGAACTGGCTGTTATGGTGGTTTCACAAAGAGGCTCTATTTCTGCCTTTTGTTTTTGGGGCACAGGGGTAGGGATGTACTGTGCAATTTTGATGGAAAAGTGTGTGGTATCAATTACTTTTGGGGTCTGCACTGCAATATCTTGACCAGGCAATTTTTAGTATCATCTTGTGTGTTTTGTCAGTTTCAGTATCATTGCTATTTAATTGCATGTACTCGGCTTCAGTTTTCAGTCATGATTATTTAATTTATCGTTTTCATTTTTTGTTCACTTGATGCAACTAATTTATTCTCAATCTCACTGAGTTGTTGCTCAAGGTCTGAGTCTTTCGTCTCAGCAGCTTTGACACATGCCTCAGCTTCTTTTAGCTCTAAGTTGAGTGTCTCCTCAGCTTCACACATTGCCTGTATTTGTGCTTCAAGCTCGAGAATCTCCTGACTTGCATTTTCTCCAAAAGCTTTTGGATTTACCATGCTGCTCACCGAGAGAGTTCAGATTTAGCTCCAACTCTTTCTTTTTGTGACAGTGCTTCTGAGAGGACCAATTGTGGTTTAGCAAGCACATCTTCAGCCTGATGCAGCATGGTTCATCTTCAGTGTGTGATTTTTTGTTCTGCAAATTGTTTCAGAGTTTCAGTATGATTTTGAGGTTCAGTTTAACTTAGTTGCAGCAATCAGGATCAAGTTTAGGTTTAGTAGTCTTAGTCTAGTCTATTGGGTAAAGGTTCTGGTTCAGTTTAGCAATGAGGTTCAGGTTCAGTTTTGTTCAGTCTTAATGCCTAATTAATAAGTTTACTACATTTGTACGGTTTTGTCTCTGAGAACACATGACTGTCCTACTTGCTAGGATCTCCTTTTCATGGCTATAATTATATATCCTTCCTATTCCATTCTCAATAGTGATATTATGATATAGCCAATTTTATTTTTCTACTGTAGTCTAGATTGTTCGTGAAATTTTAACGTTGATTTTCTGATTGCCTGTACCTGAGTACGAGATGTAATAAATGACACAAAAAAGAAAAATCAGAGTATATCATGAGCTTTGTTTTTTCGAAAAGGAAATGCAACTTCAATCATTTTAGGCAAAGTGCTTATACAACTTAAAGTTTTGGAAGTATTCTGGAAGTAAGGTGTTGAGATGTCTTCACTTCCTGCATGTATTACACTGCAAGAAAGTCAGTTTGACAGGTGTAGCCTGTAGCTAATTTTCCATTACATTCCATGCTTGGGTATAATAAAGAAAAGAAAAGCCTCCAGGTTGGTCTGAACTGAATTGCCTTGGCGTGCGAATTGTCTGAACATTTTTTGTTTCTATTATTCCTGAGTTTTTTGTCAATTTTTTTTTCTGGAAGATAACAGCTGTAAAAATCTTCCAGAAGATAACAATCATAAATATCTTCCAGAAGCTTAGATTATCTCCAACAATATTATCCAAAATACAAGACACATTCCATGTTTGGGTAGCGCTACAGGCAAAGGGTTTAATACCCATTTTTTTGTCTTCTCCAGCAACAGGACCGAAAAGAGAACCCTTTCTACAAATGAGTCTCCAGGAGAGAGGATACTCATATTTAGGTTGTGCCTCTACTGTAACCCAAAATGGGTCTCGCATATAGGTATTCTGTTGGAGGCTGATACATCCACGACCCATTTTTGGTTTGGATCTTCATATGGGTCATCCATTGGAGACAGTCTTATCCTGTGACGTACATGTGCTACTTTTTCTTTTTTTTTTGGTTGTGGTGTATCATATTACGTTGCGCTGCAAGCCAAACAGGTTTCTTAGCTCTATGGTGGGAGTCCAGATTCACGGTGGAGCTTCTCCATGGTGTAGATGGTGCTTTGGATCTCTGTTTCAGAGCTAGAGAGGTCTCCCAAACAAGCCTTTGATAGTGTGTTTAGTTTGTGAAGTGATCCCAAGCAGAATCACTTGATCCAGCACAGGTCGTCTTATAGTTTCGCGAGGAATGACCCTGTCCGATGGTTTAGCTTTCTAGTGGAATGATGCTGATCTATGGTGTAAATCAAAGGACATACTAAGGCTCGAATATAGGATCGGCTCATTTTGGATGGTATCATGATGCAAACCAAACACATTGTAAAATGCAAGGAGTGACTTAAGTTATCTTTGTGTTGCTTTGTTCAACAAGATCCAGGAAGAAGCACGGACGCGGGGGCTAGTGGAGTGAAAGCACTTGACTTTGTTGTTTTGAAGGGTGTAGTTTCTTTACCATGTCTAGTTTTTGTATGATTTTAACCCGTGGCGAAGGAAAGGGGACGAGAGAGGCCAAGCACCCTCCCCTCCCCCTCACTCAAGGGCACGTTTGTTAGCTCGGACGTTGCCCGGACATTGCTGGATTAGAAATATCTTGACTAACTTCAATCACATGCTTACTACTCTAATGAGATTTTGGTTTGTAATGACCTCACACTACATGAAAAACAGTTTGTAGCAACAGAACTTTTTTTAGGGGCAACTGGCATTGGAGCAGCCCCTACAGTGGTGTGCTCGGGCTCCAGCACAACAGTCGTCCCTACAAATGGCACAGTAGGGGCGGCTGGTAATACGAGCCACCTCTACAAATACGTCAATTTGTAGGGGTGGCTGGTATGTAGAGGCGGCTATTACCAGTCGCCCCCTGCTGTGTCCATTTGTAGGGGCGGCTGAATCACCAGCCGCCCTTACAAATACCCGCGGTATATATAACAGCCATCTTCTTCCATGACTTTACTTTCCTCAGACTTTTCTCTTTCACCGAGCTACAGCCATTCACTGCCCCCAACCCTCTCCTTCCCCTCACTGCTCGAAGCTATCCGGCGGCCGTAGCGCCTTCCCCTCACCACGCCGCAGCCACGGGGCGTCCCCATCCCCTCTCCTGCTCGGCTACTGCTCTCTGCACCACAGACATTCTCCGCCGTGCCGCATCGTACCTATCGGTCGCTGCCACCCCTGCCACCTGCGCCGCCGCCACCAATGCCCGGTGTCGCTGCGGGCGGCCCAAAGCCACCGGCCAACGCTGGACGCCTGGCCCAGCGGTGCTGCGAACCTCCGATGGTCGGGGCGGCGGGGCGCCGCGCCGGTGCCGAGGGGCCGAGCGAATCTACGCCGGGGCCAAGCGGATCTGCGTCGGGGCGCTGCCAACCGGGGGCCGGGGAGCTTAGCAGTCGGGCACCGGGCGGTGAGCGGCGAGCGGTCAGCCTTTTCCGTTTATCCTCTCCCTCTGAACTCATCCCCTAAGAGGGCTTCAGATCTGAGCATACCCATTAGTGTGTAGGGTATTGGTGCCTAGATTTTGGTGTGAGCGACTGGAAATTTGTTTCTGCTCTGTACAGCGGCTGAAGCTTCTCCAACATTGACAGTAATGTGTAGTTGTGCTCTTTCTTGGCACAATTTATTCTTTCTTGTATGACAAATTTTTTAGTTTTGGTTTGAAGTAAATGAATCATGAATGGTTCCTTTTTTGTCTTGTTTCAGATGTAGGGAGGGGTTGGAGATGCTCGTGCCAACCAACTTGGACAACGATGATGGTCATTTTTAGCCTTGTATTGTGTGGTGAGTAGCCTACTCAAAGCATGTGTGCTGGTATTAGCATCTGCGTATTGCCATCCAAGAACCTGTTAGGAAGCACTAAGAGTTTCTTATATGTGGCGGTGTGGAAGCAAGTCCTATGTTATGAGAGAGCTGCAGCGATTGAGGTGAGGCAGAAGAACATGAAGCAATGATGCCGACGCAGAATGGGCATGTCAATGGACATGAGTGCTTTAACAATGTCACCTTGGTCAGTTCCTAATTCTTTTAATTTACTATGCACGATGATGATTCATTACATATTTATTTTGTCTGATAGAAATGTAGATGTAAAGGCATTCTCCTATTGATGTGTATCCTGATGTGCAGTTTATTTGTCCTCACTAAGCTGTGCCTTATTACAAACATGGAGCTTCTGCATAGTGCCATCCAACACCGTATGTCCTAGGCCTTCCCCATCTTTGCAACACGATGGTGAGATCCCTGGTTGTGCTTGGTTCTGTTGTATGGTGCACAGATTATTTTTTTCTAAAGCAACTCTCTATGTTTTATTTACAATAATTGGATAGGAAAATTTCCAAAATGAGTTAAGCTTCTTGGTAATTACTAGTATTCAACGTATTCAGAACTTGCCAATCAAACCAGGGAAAATTCCAAAATGAGATGAGCTTCTTAGTAGTTAATAAAATTATAAGTTCATTCACTCAGTAGTCTCTACCCTCAAATTGATCGTGCCAAGACTCACTGTAAAAGCTGATGACTATGGGTGAATATACTATTATACTCATTTCTAATATCATACTAATATGGGTGAATTCTTTTATAAAACAAATTTGGTGTACAGTTTTTATTAAGTATGCACTACTATTCATTTTTGGTAAGTTACCTTGCACACTTCCTTGTAGTTGACTTCTATAGGATCTCATTCTCATGCTATCACTACCACAGACCGTTTTTCTCTCGACTCTGATGTTTTTATCTCATATATCTTGCTACAAAGTTGGATACCAATATTTTTTTTATCATGTGCTGCAGAGTGCAGAATCTGATGTGACATGAGCTGTAAATTTCTAAGAGGTAATTTGATCTAGTTCTCTATTGTTGCCATTTTTTTTCTGCCTACAGAACTGGTTTTTGCCTTCAAAGTTACAGATCCTGTATTGAGCAGTAGCGGTATTGGTGCTTCTGAAGTAGTTGCTAGTCACATTATTCTTAGAAAACAAATCTGCACAATCATCGATCTCAACATTATTCTTAATTTTTTTTGGGAGAGAACTAAATCTCAACATATATTCTAATGAGAAATCGTCGATCTCAGATTTGTCCAAGGGCTGCTGCCATATCCTTCCAGACATCACTTAAACGATAGACACTTTAAATAGCCAATAAGTTTTTCCTCTGATATCTTGCCTTACATCACTATAATTGTGATGATGTTCTTCTCATAAAAAAAATTGAGACTTTAGCTGTTGCATAATTAGTAGGGTGTGATGATACTGTATGGACTGCTGTGTGTGATAAACTGCTTTAGTTACCATTAGAATGCTTGTTAGTTACTGTTTTAGCAGGCCACTTGAGGTACAGTTCTACTTTGGTCAATTATCTTATTGCAGCCTTATGCCCAAAACATGTATGGATCATATTGGTACTTTACTTGCAGCTCATTTGTCAAAATTTTCAAATAGGCATAACACCAGAATTAACTAGCCATTTTGAATCACAATACCTATTACATCACTAGTGATATGGTTACCAGCCTACAACTAGACCATTCTGAAATTTTGATGTTCCTACAAGTATTGATTTACTATATACGCAGCAAACATGAATATAACCCTTGTTTCCACATTTCATGGTTCATGTGCGAAATGTAAATATATATGTTCTGGTCGAATTTGAATTATAAATTTGATTTTTTTATCGAAAAAATATACTGTAGGGGCAGTTCTAGACTGAACCGCCCCTACAAACAGGTATTATAGGAGCGGCTAGTACTACAACCGCCCTTACATATCGATTTGTAGGGACGGCTGCCGTCCCTACAAATCGATTTGTAAGGACGGTCTGGGAACCGCCCCTACAAATACATGATTTGTAGAGACGGTATGGTAGGGGCGGCTGGCCGAGCCGCCTCTACAAAGCCTCACCAGCCGCCCCTAGAAACCATTCCTGTAGTAGTGTCATAATTTTCTAATTATGCATATATGATTTCGTAATTATGTGTATTTATTATTGAATTTTGTGAGATATACGATGCCTCTGAGATATATGTGATGTATTAATAATATGAAATATTAGACATCAACCTATATTTAAATATGTGATAATAAAGTATATAAAATGAGAAAATGAAGGTCACTGCCATCTACCAGCTTGAAGCCTTTGACCCAGCAGCGGCCCATTGCTACCCACTGTCAAGTAAATGTTAGACTCGACACTAATCATACTGGTATCATAGACGGGTCTTAGCCTTGAACCGATTGTAAAATATTTGAATCACTGCTGGGTGTTGCATCGGCAGTGATAAGCTATGCTCATCACTATGATTGCACTCGGTCATATCCAATTCTGACAGTGATGCTGGGTTTTAGATCCGATAGTAATCTATGAATCTATACCAGTGATCGAGGCATCCATGTTATCATTATAAAATTTTAGCTAATAATATCTAAATTACAATACGATAAACCCAAAAATTATATATTATGAAACTATTTTGGGTAATATACAAAGTAATGCTAATATTTTAGTGTCAATATATATTGAAGTTTTTTATATTCATAGCCATAAAGGAAAAATGTTACTTTAGGACAAGCTATATACAAATTTGGGTACTTACGAAAATTTGTCGTGGGCTTAGAACACGGGAACTCATCAAAAATAAATAAAAAGAGAATTGGCAGCTTCCTAGTCGGACTGAGAGTCCTATCCCGAGGCATAAAAAAAAAAGAGTCCTATCCCGACCCGAACGTAGCAGTACTAGTCTACTACGTGCTGCAGGTCTCTTCTTTTTAAGCATCATGCGTGCAGCGCACCAGACGTTCTTTGCCAACAGAGAGACATTAGGATTAGCCATGGGGAAACGGAGAAGCGAGCACCCGCCGCCGTCCCCGCAACCATGCGACGACGACGGCGGTGGCACCAAGCAGAAGAGCGTGTGCTACTACTACGACCCGCGCATCTCCTACGTTGACTACGGCGAGACACACGAGATGGTGCCTCACCGTGTCTCCATGACGCTCGCCCTCATCAAGGCCTACGGCTTGCTCGACGACATGGACCGTCTCCGCGTCGCACCGGCCACCGAGGAAGACCTCGAGCTCGCCCACGATCCAGAGTTCATCAGATTCCTCCGCGACCTCACGCCAGCTGACTACAACGCCGACGCTAAGACGCAGAGAGAAGCAGCCGAGAAATACAAGCTCGGCGAGGTCTGGAACGAGCTCACCCACTGTGTCACTAACGACAACCCCGTCATCGAGAACCTCTGGGACTACTGCCAGCGCTACACCGGTGGGTCGCTGGCGGCGGCGCGCGCCCTCGCCAGCGGCAGGTATAAGATCGCCATCAACTGGTCCGGCGGCATGCACCACGCGTGCAAGGGTAAGGCGGGCGGATTCTGCTACGTGAACGACATCGTGGTCGCCATCAAGGCCCTCCTTGACGGCGGACAATTCAAGCGGGTGCTGTACCTGGACATCGACGCGCACCATGGCGACGGCGTCGAGACCGCGTTCATGGAAGACAGCCGGGTGCTGACGGTGTCGTTCCACCAGTTCGGTGGCGAGTTCTTCCCGCGCACTGGAGACGCCGTGGACGTCGGCGAGTTACCTGCTGGCGACGACGGCGTATGCCCTACGCTGATCAACGTGCCGCTGCAGGCGGGAACGCGCGACGGGCGATACCACCAGCTGTTCGGGCCGATCGTGGACAGGGTGATGGCCGTGTTCGAGCCGGACGCCGTCGTGATGCAGTGCGGCGCCGACTCGCTCGCCGGCGACCGGCTGGCGAGCCTGGGCCTGTCCGTGCGCGGCCACGCCAAGTGCGTCAGCATCGTCAAGGGCTACGGCTTGCCGCTGCTCCTCCTGGGCGGCGGCGGCTACACCATCAACCATGTCGCCTCCTGCTGGTGCTACGAGGTACGTACTAGTATTTGTTAACTATAGATTGTCACTACGGTTCAGATTAGACACTACTTAGTACTGACGCTCTATAAACTTGGATCAATGCAGACGGCGGTCGCCATTGGCAAGGAGATCCCGGACGACATACCGCAGCACGGGTACCAGAACTACTACAAGAGCCAGGGGTACAAGCTCCATTACCACAAGGAAGATAGCAGCAGCAGGAAGAACAGGGACATGAGGTCGAAGGACAAAATAACAATAGACAAAGTCATGAACCACCTTGATCGCCTTTCGTTGGAGCTCATGCCAAAGCCGAGGCCGAGCGAGCAGCTGGATGAGGAGCCGCCCCGCGCTCCACCGCCACACACCGACGACGGTGACGACGCACTCGTGGATCGCTCGCCATGGGATGAAGACGCCGTGGAGAGGCTGCATCAGCGCTGCGGCGAGAAGATGCTCCACGAGTTCTTCACCGAACTGGGGAGGAAACATCCCAAGCGAATTTGAGCTGAAATAATGCGCTGAGCGACGGCTTTGCTTCATCTGTTACTCCAGTCTTCAGTATTCATCCTGTTCATTCGCTGTTGACTGCGTATCCGATCGCTGCTATATATGTACTTCGTGACTTCGTGTGTGGCATTTCCAAAATCCGCAGCATTGTGTGAAATAAAACACGGTAATGCTCGGTCACGGGCGTCCGTCCATCTAGACGCAGCTCCCAGGCCTGCGCAGCGGACCGGCCCTCAATCTCTCTCAAAAAAGAATTCCCCACTCTACCTCACAACGCACATCGTCTCGAGCTGAAAAGGCTATCCCAAGTCCTAAGCAACGACTCCGCCGCTGCCACATGACTTGCAACTCGTGCTGGCCGAAATAATCTCCGCCAACTGCTGCTACATCTATCTTCTCCGTTTGGATCCGGCGACCGGTATCCCTCCTCCACAAGCAGCAGGCAGTAACGACTCCCGCCGCCGCCGCCGCAACAACATGCTGCATCTCGCTCTAGCTAGGCTGATTCCACCTCGCCGCGCCCCTATCCCTCACGAGCGGACGGCGCTGGATGCCTGCGGCCAAGCGAGCAACGGCGCTTGAGTAGCAGCAGCGGGGCCACGCCAATGGGCGCTAGCCTAGGCCGCGAGCAGGCACGGGAGAATCGCATGAGGAGTGACGGGCCACGAGGACGGGCGCGAGCGCGCGGAGTGACATCCTTGCTGGCTACCGTAGTTCCTCATTAGGTAGGCTGTGGCCGTTGGCGATGCTGTGTTTCAAGTGTTTCAGGCATTTCACATGTTTCAAGTGTTTCGTCGACCTGGCTGTTGCAAAGCAGATCTGGGATGTTGCATATGTTGCAATGACAATATACGCATATTGCAAGCCTATGTTTCAAGTGTTTTAAATGTATATTGTTGGAAAACTGTAGTTTCCAGCAATTGATACACGGAAGACCTTCGCCCAGCCGGGTGCCCCGGGCGAAGGAATGAGTAGAGGTAAGTAGGCCCAAGCTTGGTTAGGGTTTCATAAATGTACTCACCAACCAGCCTCATTACACAAGGCACTGTCCCCCTTTTTATAGGGTACCATTTGCCAATTTCGTACATCACAATCTTGCCCTCTAATTGCTAAGGCATATTCCTGAGATATCCCTACACTAGTTCAAGCCCTTAGGGTCATCTTAGACTTTGTCTTCTTGCACCGCCTGTGTTCCTCGGACCTCGACTTCAGGCCCACCAAAGGCCCATTTCCAGTTTTGGGCCGTATTGTTCCCTCCTTCATCCGAACGGTCAGTCTTCGCTCTGGACGCAGGTGCCTCCACCCTTTGCTCCTGTGCCTCCGCCCTCGATCTCCAAATTACTCCCTGGAGATTCCTTAGGCTGGCCTCTGCCCTAACCGACGGTTGTAGGCGGAGGCCTCCCTATGCCCGGCGAAGGCTCTCCAGGCCGCCTTCCAAGTCCCCCGCGCGGACCTTTGCCTGCTTCTCCCAGGTCTTCGTGCCGTCTTGGGCTTCATTCGAAGGCTCTCACCAGGTGCTCCTGCGAAACATCCAAAGACAACCCGATGTCGTTAACCATCGTTAACCTTAGCCTCCACAATTCCGTGTATTGGTGTCCCAACATATATTTCAAGAGCTTCATCTGGATGTTTTAAAAGTAGATCTCGGGGAGCACATGTTGCAATAGCGTGGTGATGTTGCATGGGTCACCGCATGTTTCAAGTATATGTTTTGAGTATTTCAGATGTTTCGAACTTATGTCAAGTGTTTCCATCTGGATGTTGCAAAAGTATATCTGGATGTTGCATATGTTGCTATGACTATAGATGTTGTTTCAAGTGTTTCATCTGTTTCAAGCGTATGTTGTAAGCGTTTTTATTTTGATGTTTCAAAAGTAGATCTCGGGGGAGCACATGTTGCAATGGCGTGGTGATGTTGCTGCTGCGTAGGTCACCGTATGTTTCAATAGTAGGTTGCTGCATGGGATACCGTGTCTCCATGGGTCACCACACACGCCGCCTGCTAGTGCTGCTATGTGCATGCGGGCGCGTGAAATGGAGCGGGCTCATGTAGTCCCTGCGCATGCATTGGCGTGGGGTGAGCGAGCCGTTGGTGGCGTGGCTTTTTCCCGTGGGCGCACGTGACGAAGGTGGCGCGGGAGTTGCGTTTGCGCGTGTGACGGAGGAGACTCGAAAGCTGCGTCTGGACCTCCGGGCGCTAGCCCTTCCGAAGGACCAACGCTGAGGCGCCCATAAAACGCCTGTAAGGAAAATGGACCCTTGGCCCATTTACTTTGGATTTTGGTGTTTGATGACCAACACAACCAAATTGTACTAATGAACTTGCAAGTGATTGTTTTGTAGTTCAATAGTATGCAAGACGTGACTTGGACGAAGACGACGTGATGATCCGATGATCAACACTATAAGCAAGACCCTAAGAGCACAAGAGAAGACCCAAGATATCAAGCAAAGTCCAAGCATGAAGATAGGAACCAAGCCGTACGCAAGATCATGAAGAAACGAGCTCACAGAAGTGACCGGACGCTGGAAGGAAGTGACCGGATGCTCCGATCAAGAGGCTCGGCAACAGGCGCGACCGGACGCTGGACCGGACGCTGGCGGTAGATCGACCGAACGTAGGACAGCAGAGTCCGGTCGAGAACAGAGAGGTTCCAGAGCGGCGAAACTGTGACCGAACGCGTCAGGTGGCAGGTGATCGGACGCTGGCAGCGTCCGATCAGTTAATCGTGGCTCCAACGGTCGGGACGACCGGACACGTCCGGTCAGGACGATTTCAGCGTCCGGTCAGTAGCAGAAAAGCGAGACTTCATCTCCAACGGCTACTTTCTCAGTGGGTCTTATAAATACAACCCCCAACCGGCCATTTGAGATATGTGGAGCTGAGGAAACATATCAAGGGTGTTGATACACCATTTTAGTGATCTCCACTTGCATAGTGCTTAGTGATTCATCAGGTGATTAGCGTAGGTGCTTTGCGAAGTGCTTAAGTTGATTAGACCACCGCTCATGCACTTGCTCTAGGTTTAGGCCTAGTGTTTAGTGAGGTTTGCATACCTCTTACCACTCGATGCTTGCACGCACCATTGTTGTACATCGGAGGGGCTTGTAGTCTTACGAGATCACACCAACCGCGTTTGTGGTGTGGCCGCCACCGTGTACCAGAGGGAACAAGGCCCACGACGTTTCGGCCGGAAGCTTGATAGTGAAGACGGCGGGGAGCATCCAGGAGAGGCCTGCCGGAAGGCACGTCGGAGACCCACTTGCGCGTGGAGAAGGCCCGAGGCTATCCACGGAGTTACCCGACCGGGAGCTTGGCCCTTGCGAGGGATTCCTTGCGAGGGGCTCCAACGAGGACTAGGGGGAAGCTTGCGCGCTTCTCGATACCTCGGTAAAAATACCGGGGTCGTTGACAGGAGTTTGCATATCTCTACCTTGCTCTTTAGCTTCCGCATTTACATTAATTATATTACTCCTTTTGCGGTAGAGATAACAACACATTAGCAAAACCGTAGTTGTACATTTAGATAGTTTATCTTTTGCACAGGTTTTGCTAAGGGTAGAAAAAGAGGCCTTAGTTTTGAGTCGAAATTTTAAGTTGCCTAATTCACCCCCCCCTCTTAGGTGTCACGGTCCCTTCAATTGGTATCAGAGCCGGTTGGCTCAATTTGGACCTTTGGCTTAACCGCCGTTGAGCCGACGCCATTTAGAGTGGATGGGTCAAGAAGAAGCTTCTTTATCAAGCAAAGGCAAAGCTCTCGCATGTAGCGAGAAAAAGAAGATTAAGGGGAAGCAAGTTGAGACAAGCTCAAGCTCAAGCTCTTCAAGTGAAGATGAAGAAGAAGATGAGGACGATGATGATGATGAAGATTCAAGTGATGATGATCAATCTTCCTCCTCCACCTCCGACCTTGATGAAGAATCAATCAAATTAATCAACAAGGTGGAGAAGATGATCCAAAGGCTCAATGTCAAGGGTGTACCCATCCAAATTCAAGATCTCATTTTCACCAATCAAAGAAATGAGCAAAGAAAGAGAGGATGCTATGGATATGGCGAATTGGGGCACTTTGTGGAAGTTTGTCCAAACAAGCCCACACCCAAGACAAAGAAGAAGGCATGCAAGAACCAAGCTCTCACCTCAATAAGATCATGGGATGATTCTTCAAGTGAAGAAGAACACCATCACAAGAGGCGAGGCCGCAAGCACTCATCATCAAGCTCTTCACGTGTGTGCCTTATGGCACAAGGTAACGAAAGCTTATCCTCTAGGGAGAGAGATAGTGATGATGATTTGCCTTCTTATGATAAAATTGTGCAACAAAATCTTAAATATGCTAAAGTTTACACTAGTCAACAAAAGAAGCTCAAAAGTTTAAAAGAAAAGCTAGATAGTTCACAAGAAGCATACAAAACTTTGCTTGAACAATATGAGAACTTTGCTAATCTCAATGTTGAACTATCTACTAAAATTGAGCAACTTAAGGCTAGTGCAACAACAAATGAATGCACAATCAATGATGAGCAACTTGTAAAGAAAAATGAAAAACTAAAAGAAAAGTTAGCTAGCTCACAAGATGCTTATAAAAGTTTGCTTGCAAAATTGGAAACCATGTGCAAACATTGTGATAAGCTAACTAATAAAGTTGCTAATCTTGAAGCCGTTAGTACAACCCCCACCAAGGCATCTAAAAAGAAAAGTTCTATCTTTAACATGTCTAAAATGGATACCTCTACTTCTTGTAATGATTTATGTTTAGACTCATCTTTGTGCAACCAAGTTTATGTTGAGAAAGTTGTTGCAGATACATGCACACAAGAGGTTGCAAAGGAGAATGAGCAACTCAAGCAAGAAGTAGCTTGGCTCACCAAGGACTTGACTCAAGTGAAAGGCAAGGCGAAGCAAACCCAACTTCATCAAGATAACACCGTCAAGAGAGTGAAGAAGCTTGATGAAGGACAAACCGTGGTTTGCTACGTGTGCCACAAGGAAGGTCACAAGTCCTATGAGTGCAAGGTGAAGAATGGGGGAGGAGCAAAGAAGAAAGAGAAGAAGCAAACAAGCAAGCTCTCCAACACCTACACCAACAAGGTGAACATGAAGGCCTCCACACCTTATCTCTTGAAGAAGAAGAAAAATGACAAGGTGGTGGCCATCAAGGTGAACAAGCAAGCCAACAATGGGGTCAAACGTTTTTGGGTGCCAAAAGAAATAATTTCCAACATGAAGAGCACCAAGAAGGTTTGGATCCCGAAAGAGAAGTGAGAAGTCCAATGGACTTCGGGGAATTTGGAGACTTGGCAAAGTATGGATGCATTTCATGGGGTGCATCATGATGGACAAAATCATTGCCAAGTGGGTTAGTTAATACTATGTTCCCAAATTCCCCTTCCCATGTTAGGTAACTAGATGTTATTACTTTTAATTGGTACTCCTTTCAATTGTTTTTTCTTACAAATTGACATCTTTATGCATACTAGTTACTTTTCATGCCTATGTTTGCATTTGCATGCTTATATCTTTTATCATGCATACATTAGGTATATCTTATGGTAGGCTTGCTCGGTCTCATTCTTAACCTTTGGAGCAAATCTACATGGTTTAAAATTGTTTAGGAGAACGGCACATAGCTTGCCTTACAATTGTTCATCTAATATGTGCCAAAGTCCAAATTGTAGATAATCTTTCCTGAATATCATCTTCGAAAATGATTCTCACATTATTGAGACGTCATCTTTCAAGTGGTATTTTGATTCTAAAATCAATGTGCATGATTCCTACAAGTATTCCACACTTGTGTGCACATATTTAGAGGGAGGATTACTCTACAAGTTGGATGCTTTGAGACTAACACCTTTTCAAGCTTATCATGTGTATAGTAGTCTTATTGTAAGGAAAATAGAGTCCCCGGAGTTAAGCATCATTCTTCAAATATCCACCATCAATTGCAAGTGGTAGAGATCAATTTGGTTTCCACATGTAGTATTTCTAAATCACTATCATCATGATTGATTTCATTTTGATATTTATATGCTTTCTCCATGCATTATATAGATTAAATTCCCTTGAGCAATAACTTGCTAATTGTGCATATACTTTGCCTTCTATCATATGTATGCATATATTTAGGGGGAGCTTAATCTATATAATGTGAGAGTCAAACTTTATGACCTATTCCCCTCCCTTGTGCTACTAATGTCTTCCTTTTTGGTGTTTGATTCCAAAGAGGGAGAATTTAGAGGACCAAAAGCAAGCATTAATAATTTACAAGTGGTAATGGTCTGAGAAAGGGAGGATAGTGGATTATGGATTACCTATGTGATAGGGAGAATATGTAGGAAGGTAGGCGTAAATCCATAATGCCACATGAGGACATTTGCAAGGGCAAGATAAGTTTTTATGTAGTATCTTTTAGTTTTACAAGTAGTATCTTTTAGCATCATATAATCTTGCCCCTTGCATTGCATCCTAGCAAGTAGGTAGTTTTCAAATTTCAATTTTTTTATTTGCTTGCTTTGGTCGTGCTGTCATCAATCACCAAAAAGGGGGAGATTGTAAGGAAAATGGACCCTTGGCCCATTTACTTTGGATTTTGATGTTTGATGACCAATACAACCAAATTGTACTAATGAACTTGCAAGTGATTGTTTTGTAGTTCAATAGGATGTAAGACGTGACTTGGACGAAGGTGACGTGATGATCCGATGATCAACACTATAAGCAAGACCTTAGGAGCACAAGAGAAGACCCAAGATATCAAGCAAAGTCCAAGCATGAAGATAGGAACCAAGCCGTACGCAAGATCGCGAAGAAACGAGCTCACAGAAGTGACCGGACGCTGGAAGTAAGTGACCGGACGCTCCGATCAAGAGGCTCGGCAACAGGCGCGACCGGATGCTGGATCGGACGCTGGCAGCAGATCGACCGGACGCAGGACAGCAGAGTCCGGTCAAGTACAGAGAGGTTCCAGAGCGGCGAAACTACGACCGGACGCGTCCGGTGGCAGGTGACCGGACGCTGGCAGCGTCCGATCAGTTGATCGCGGCTCCAACGGTCGGGACGACCGGACGTGTCCGGTCAGGACGATTTCAGCATCCGGTCAGTAGCAGAAAAGCGAGACTTTGTCTCCAACGGATAATTTCTCAGTGGGGCTTATAAATACAACCCCCAACCGACCATTTGAGATGTGTGGAGCTGAGAAAACATATCAAGGGTGTTAATACACCATTTTAGTGATCTTCACTTGCATAGTGCTTAGTGATTCATCAGGTGATTAGCGTAGGTGCTTTGCGAAGTGCTTAGGTTGATTAGACCACCGCTCATGCGCTTGCTCTAGGTTTAGGCCTAGTGTGTAGTGAGGTTTGCATACCTCTTACCACTCGGTGCTTGCGCGCACCATTGTTGTACATCGGTACATCGGAGGGGCTTGTAGTCTTGCGAGATCACACCAACCGCATTTGTGGTGTGACCGCCACCGTGTACCGGAGGGAACAAGGCCTGCGGCGTTTCGGCCGGAAGCTTGATAGTGAAGACGGCGGGGAGCATCCGAGAGAGGCCTGCCGGAAGGCACGTCGGAGGCCCACTTGCGCGTGGGGAAGGCCCGAGGCTATCCACGGAGTTACCCGACAGGGAGCTTGGCCCTTGCGAGGGATTCCTTACGAGGGGCTCCAACGAGGACGAGGGGGAAGCTTGCGCGCTTCTCGATACCTCGGTAAAAATACCGGAGTCATCGACGGGAGTTTGCATATCTCTACCTTGCTCTTTAGCTTCCGCATTTACATTAATTACAGTACTCCTTTTGCGGTAGAGATAGCAACACATTAGCAAAACCGTATTTGCACATTTAGATAGTTTATCTTTTGCACATGTTTTGCTAAGGGTAGAAAAAGAGGCCTTAGTTTTGAGTCGAAATTTTAAGTTGCCTAATTCACCCTCCTCTTAGGCGTCACGGTCCCTTCAACGCCCATCTTCGCCTCTTGCTATCGCTGATGCCAAAGTTATGGATACATTCTTGGACAAAGCTGCATCAACATTGATTTTAATAACACCTAGGGGGGGGTGCGATCCATGCCAGCCGCCGTTCGTGCACCCGAGCCTGTGGCCACTGCACCCGAGCCTAGAAAGTTGGGGGTGGCCCGGGCCCCATGTCAGTGTTGCCTTTTAGGCATGGCCATCAGCCGTGACTAGCAGGCCGGTCTAGAAATTGCAGGAGGCAGAGAGAGAGAGGAGGGCAGTGCTTGTCTTTGTTGGGCTAAGTTAGCCAAGTACTCCTTCCAAAATAGAAGTCACTATGGGATGTGTGCTGGTTAAACATTAACTTTGACTAGGTTTATATAAAATATTAGTAACATTTATATCTCTAAAAAATAATTATGAAAATATGTTTAACAATTTATCTATATTAATTATACACCATAAATATTAATAGTTTCTTATATATATTTAACAATTTATCTAGTGCAATAAGATTTTCTTATTGTTATGCTCTTTGCTCAACCTGGATGGTATTCACAATCTTCTATCTTGATTCTTATTGTACATACATTCAGAATCTATGCACTCATCTTTCTATGTTGGTGACTGGACATTTAGAACTTCACATGCAATACAGTCAGATTTCCTTTTGCACAATTATATTCAACGGGCACAAATGTGAAAATTTACTTACTTGGATATTTTTCCTTTTAAAATTTGTATTTGTTAGTTAGGCTCATTCTCTAACATAATTCTGGTAAAGGATGAATGTGGCATTGATACAACTATGTTTTAGCTTACCCATTGTATGAATCATGTAGTAATTTAGTTTTGCATTGTCAATATGTGGACATTTCAATGTGAATTCAGATAAAGTTATTGAGCATGCCATGTGCTATATGTCTGTGACTTTTAAACTGGATCTTCAATTATCTTACTATTTTTGCTATTTGCTTAGACTATTTTCTACAGAGACTTGAAATGGTGCCAGAACCCTGCATTTAGTAAGTTAAAGACATTACTACTGAATGAGTGGTGTGTTGCTATTGACCTACATGCACTTGCTTGCATTCTTGAGCATTCACCTGTTCTTGAGAAGCTGACCCTTCAACTAGCTAAGGTATACCTTTTTTTTGTCTTAAGGCATGTCACATGATTAATTGATCACCGTGGGTGCCTCTGTATCCATGATAGTCTGATGTGTGGTACATATTTTGTTTCCTACAGGGACCTGGCACATTAATAGAATTAGAAGCAGTCTATATTCCAACAGAGCAACTACCTGCAATATCTGAACACCTTACTGTAGTTGAAATCAAGTGTGGAGAGGTTGATGGGAGGGTTTGCATGATTCTAATGTTCCTGAGTAGATTTGGTAGACAAATTAAGATCACACCAGACAGCAGACCTTCAACATGTATGTTTCCAGTATCAGTCTTTGCCTTTTACATAAGCCTAAATATAAGTTCAGGCAGTTGTGTTGTTCACTATGAGCAGGGGGAAATGGGTCTGGTGTGTGGTGTCATTTAAATAGCTTGAAAACTAATTGTCAAATTTTCTAAACAGACTTTTTGCTCAGTTTCATGTTTATAGAACATATACACAGATTTGGAGGAACTGAATTAGACTGTGTTGGCCTATTTTGACATGTTACTGAACTAGACGATTTCTATTTCACCTCACTTGCTTTGTTCAATTTTGTGCAGCTTTCAGTTTCGAGTAGGGGTAAGAGACTCTGGGATGTTTGGTGGACCTACTGTCAGTAATTGATAATTGGGGCTGAAGTTTGCCACTACCTTTTGTGAGAAAATCTTATCAACTATGTTGGCTGTAGCAGTATCAACAGCATATAATCGACAACAGTACTTGTTTAAGCCATCAAAATGGACCTAGTTTGTAGCATTATTAATCCTGTTACTCTTTCAATCTCTGTTACTGTGATGTTCTTATCTTCCTGGACTTTTCAGTCTACTTTGCTGTAATGAGTGGAACCGGTGCCTGATCTTGCCCGTGTGGTATTAGTTGGACCTATTGTAGCATCATTAACTCTATCATGTGACCATGCTGAAAATATTTTCACATTGATATCCTGTCTGAACTGCCTGAGATGCCATGCACATGTTCCTGAACTGACCTGACCATATGGGGTCGAATGCGGCTTAGTTTCAGCTTGAGACGTCCAAATGAAATTAAAGAAGAGAGCTAATGCTAATTTCCCTTATATGGTATTCTCTCAAGAAAGCTTATTAGCCATACCAGGGGTGATTGCTGTGTGAATCAGGACATGTGGAAGAATGGAGCCAGGAACACGATGCTTTCTCCGCTCAACTCACCTGCAACAAAATGTGGAGGTTCATTATTAGCAGATCCTATATATGTTACGTACAATCTTTGTGTTGGGCTGATATTGTGCCATGGGCCGACACGTATAGCCCAAGGCGAACAGACAACCAATAAGCCGACTGGGAAGGCTGAACACAATTGCCGAACGGCTTCTCCTACCTTTTTTTTTTGTTGAGAAATGCTTCTCCTACCTGTGTTCCTTCCACCTCTGAAAAAAATGGGTTTTCATGCTAGTGGCCTGTGTTGAAACTGGTGCAGAAATAGACTGGTGCAGAATTAGGAGGCCTACAAGGTTTAGGGAAGATGAAGCCCAAGAATCTTACTGTGCTTCACTTGCCCTTCCTCGCAAAGAAAGACGTTGTCGGCGCCACCTCCCTCATCCCAATTCCCAAACGCCCTCCACCCCACTTGTCGCAGCGCCGCCATGCATTCGCCCACCGCCCCACTCGCCGCAGCGGCATTCGACAGGACGCGCCCGGTGGCGGTGCGATTTAGGGAGGAGAGGTGTTTTTCTTGGAGATCTGGGAGCGGTTTTTTCTTCAAGGAGGGGACATGAGCACGTGCGTTGGGTTTGCGGAGGTCGTGTGCGAAGGAGCAGAGTAGGGCGGTGATGATTACACGCGTCTTTTTGGTGTGTTTAGTTTCTTGGCTTCTTTCTAACCTGCCTAGCCAACTAAGCCTGGGCAGCCCAGGCCTGTTCCCACCAAGCCAATCTTTAGTTGTTTGGTTGACTGCATCATCTAAGCCTGGCTAGAAAATTGTGTGTTTGGTTGCCTGGTTTGCTTTGTATAGAAACACGTCTTTATTGGACTAGTAAGTTTACCATGTTCCGACATTCAATCAAACAGTTGGTGGGCATGCATAGTTGCATGCCGTAGCCGCTCAAGCCCATTGACGCGCTCCTGCCGGTGTGGTGTCATAGGGCCTGCCAGCATAGTCATAGACATGCGGCGAGATGAGCAGGAAGCGCATAGCGTTGTAGGCGTTGGTCTAGTACAGAACTGGGCAGCACGATGTAGGTGCTCAGCGTCCGACACCGTGCTCACGACGGGAACAGGTTGGTCTGAGGCATGCTCTCGGAGCTTGGTGGAGCGAGAGGTCTGGCGGGGCGGGACTAAAGAGCCCACTCCTAGAGCTCAGCGTGGCGCTCGGCGGAGTGGAGGTGTTGCGACGTGGACCGAATGGGCCACTCCTGGAGCTCGTTGCGGTGCTTGGAGGAGCTGGAGGTGTGGCGAGCGCAAGCCAAGCCTGGCTTTGGGGAGACGACCACCACGCTCGTTTCCACCGGGCATGGCTAAAGGGCCGTTGGTGGCTCCCGGGAGACAGACAGCTAATTGAAACAAGTGAGAGTTGCATTACTGGAGCCTGGCCAAGGAGATGGGCAGGGAACCAATCACGCTCTTTAGTAATATATATTGCTTGCACAACGCTACCCTACCAATAGAATCCCTTTAGTAGTAGATATTGCTTGCACAACCCTACCCTGCTAATAGAATCGCAAAAAAATATCTCTCTATTCCTCACCCAAGTGAGCGATTACTCGAATTTTTTCACTTTTCCGATGGCACTGTTCATCTTCCTCCTCGCCCCCGCCGTCGCCCACCTCCCCGCTTTGGCCACGCTAGGGTTTTGTATGAGTTATGCGGAGCTCCGATGAAACCCTAGCGCGGCCGCGGCGGCCTCAAAATTCCCCTCCCCCCTCCCGTCGTCGCCTTCTTCTCTGACTCTGGTGAATGGCCACGACGCCCCGTCTCGACCTAGCTTGGCCGCCTCCATCTCCGCCACGCCAGGGACTTGAAGCCGCTCGGCCACTGTCCCCACCGCCTGGCATGCCTACCTCCCCCAAATCCCCTTCTATATCCGCCGAACTTGGAGAAGAGAGATGGGGAGAGGCCGGAGAAAATTCGAGTGACAGAGTCTTCCAAATCACACGAGTGGCCTTTAGCTTTTAACACCCTCCCACCTCAAAAAAAAACCTACCCTACCAATACCAACGAATGTGAAAAAAAACCCTCGAAACCCCATCCGAGCAAAAGGAATTTTTTACTTTTTAGCCATGTTTTTGAAAGTTTCTCACAAATAGACCCCTGGAGGAAATATTTTAGAATATGGACCCTTAGCTCGGCACCATTGATGCTGGCGCCGAGCTAACACGTCTCGGCGCCCCGCTCGGCGCCAGCGTCCCTAGCGCCGAGCTCCTGGGCTCGAAGCAAACGTGGAAGGTGACATGGCAGGAAGCTCGGCACCAGTCACCCTGGCGTCGAGCTCGACGCCAGAGTGACTGGCGCCGAGCCTTTATTACCTATAGGCCCCGCCCCTCTCTTCCTCTCCCTCTCTCGCCCTAGCAAAGCAGAGCCAAGCTTCGCCGCCCGCGCACGCACCTCCACCGCGGATGCCCCGCGCCCCGAGCCCGCCGAAGCGCCACATGCCGAATCCCGAGGCCGCCCAGCGCTCGTTACCGCATGAACAGCCCAGCGCCCGAGCCGTCTTGAGGAGCGCTGCGCGCCCAACCGCATGCCGCGCCAAGGCCAGCGGTTGGCTTGGCGCCCAAGGCCTCCTTCTCCTCACCCCTGGCCGACCCGGCCACCACACATGTCGTCGGCCGTGCCACCGTCGGCCCCGCCACCTGCAGCGACCGACCGTGCCACCGCTGGCCCGGATCGTCGGCCTGACCCACGCCCGTCGTCTGCTACGACTCTGTCGATGTCCGTGGATCAGTCGTTGGAAAGGTAAAAATTATGAATATGCAATGTACCTACTTAGTTGGCATTTATTATTTACTAGTTAATGTGATGACTCAGGTAGTTGATTTAGTTAGTGATCTAGTGAGATATATATGTAGATAATTAGAAACATAGATACATAGGTACATAGATATAGTTAGATAGCTACTTAGATATGTAGTTACATATTGAGTTAACTAAATATGATCTATCTATTTAGTGAGTACACTGTATATATATATATGTAGTTATTATCTTATTTACTTAGTTTATAGTTAGAAAGTACTTGTTAGGTACTATCTATCGTCTAATTTAGACTAAAGGACATGTGTTTCGTTACATGTTTGAACTAGATGGACAACCTAGTGACCATATATCATGGAGGCACCGTTGAAAGCGATCGCTATGAATATGTTGAGTTTGTTGACATGCAAAGCTTGCCTGTGCTATTCAATGATAGGCCTTCATTTAGTGAGATAGTTGCAAGGGCTCAGGAGGAGCTGCATTGCCTTGGAGATGATGGCATTGCAGTTGATGGTGTACTGCACCTAGGTTCTCCTCCCAACATCCTCAGGCGAATGATCTCAATTGGTTGTGCGGATCAGTGGGAGAACTATGTGAGATCAGCTTTGAAGAGCCAGCTGCAATGTTTGGACGTGGTTGTGCATCGGGTGTTAGTTGATCCCATCCCTCATGGGTTTTCCCCACCAATGGATCATCAGGCACACATCGACCCTCCCGTTTCGGAACCTTATATGCATGTGGAGATTGCACCAACAGTTCCCGATGCTCAATCTGCCCCCAATGCGGTAGTTGGAGATGGTTGTCAGACTCATGTTTCCATGGCAGATCCTCCTCATGAGATCCCTTTGACACAGAATCATCCGAGTAAGTGTCTTAACCACATAGTTTTTGGGAGCTTACCCCATTCCTTACATCTATTTCTTTCATTCTTTCCTCATTTCTCTACTTATGTTGCAGGAGACATTCCTGAGAATGTGGATGTGCCCCCTGTTGCTGCGCAAGTGCACTTTGGAGATGGATTCCGTGGCTCCAATAGTGTTGAAATTATGCATGATTCGGAGCCATATGAGATGGCTAGGGCTCTTGATTTTGATGATGATCGCCCTGTTGGAGAGCTGATAGAGAGTGATGTTGAGATACTGAGGCGTATCTTTCCCGGCCGCCGTGATCCTAGAGTTCACGAGTTTAGCGATCTTGCTCATTCCGATCAGGCGTTTGCAGAAGGACATGATGATGAGCTCCTAGAAGCTCCTGAGGCCGGTCCTAACATGGTAATTGAGAATGGGAGGGTGTTCAATGACCTCCCTACATTGAAGAGGTGGTTGCAGGCTTTTGCAGTGATATGAAAGAGACCTTACAAGGTATTGCATTCATATGCAGAGTGCTGTTACACAGTTGTGTGTGACAAGGAACGCTGCCCATGGAGGATTTGTGCAAGGAAGCAACAGGTCACCGGAAAATGGAAGATCACAAAAGTTGTCGGGCCACACAATTGTGCTGACCATGAGCTAACACTGAGGCATCGGCAATTGACATCTACCCTCATTGCCAAGCGATTGATGGGAATTTTGCAGGGAGAACCCAATATGAAGGTGAGGATAATTATCAAGACCGTTGAGGCGTTGTATGGAGGTTATGTGATAACTTATGGTAAAGCATGGAGGGCTAAGCAGCGAGCATGGAAGATGATATATGGGGACTAGGAGGATGGGTATGAGCAACTGCCAGTTCTTTTTAATGCAATCAAAGCGGTGAATCCATGCATGCATTATGAGTACATCCCAAAACCAAATGCATGGAAGGATGGGAGGTAGATATTCTTCCGTGCTTTCTGATGCTTCCCTCAGTGTGTCGAGGCCTTTAGGCACTGTCGTCCCGTCTTCTCCATTGATGGTACGTTCTTGATTGGCAAATACCAGGGCACACTTCTTATAGCCATATCCTATGATGCGAACAACGAGTTGGTTCCTTTGGCATTTGCTTTGGTTGAGAAGGAGAACAATGACAGTTGGGGATGGTCCTTGAGGCTAGTCTGGATACACGTGGTTGGGCATGGCAGGGAGGTTGGCGTCATATCTGACAGGCACCAGGGCATACTTAATGCCGTGCGAGAGCAGATAGAGGGGTATGCACCTTTGCACCATCGTTGGTGTACTCGGCACCTTGCCAAGAATCTACTCCTGAAGGATGGTGTGAAGGGTAACTTTGATCTGTTCTAGGAGGCTACTCGACAGCTTGAGGACAAGTACTTTCAGGAAAAGTTGGAGCAGGCCAGAACCGCATCAAATGCAGAAGGTAGACAATGGCTGACAGGTTTGATGAGGGATTTGGAGAAATGGACGAGAGCTCACGACGCCGGTGGATGGAGGTACGAGTTTCAGTGTAGCAACATGGTGGAGTCATTCAATAAGTTTCTATTGGGGATACGTGGTATGCCCGTGAATGCAATCGTTCAATTCACCTTCTCTAAGCTTGTTGCCTGGTTCAACGATAGACATGCCCATGCATTGCAGTTGTGGAGTGATGGAGAGATATGGGCTCCAAAACCAAAGGCACACCTAGAGAAGGCAAAAGAAAGGGCTGGCACACATGAGGTTACATGCTTTGACCACGCCATAGGGACTTATCAGGTCAAGCATAGGGGCGGTACAACGTCCGATGGCGAGGTCCAAGAGTCGAGGATCCATGTGGTTGTCCTCCAAGATTTCAAATGCACTTGTGGTAAACCAAGGCAGTACCAGTTTCTTTGTTCTCATTTGGTGGCAGCAGCTAGGCATCGCAACTATAATATCGAGAGGAGGATACCTCACGAGTTTAGTGTCGACATGCTTGTGCACACATGGAGCCCCGCTTCATGCCTTTCCAGGACGCTAGAGAGTGGCCTCCATATGATGGGCCGAAGTACATTGCGGATCCAGCTTACCATTGGAACAAACGTGGATCAAGACAGAGGACGAGGCACATGATGGTTATGGATCAGATACCCAGAAGAACGAGGCGTGGGAGAGGAACTCCATTTGTTACTGACCCCGAGCAGTACGAGTGCGGCAAGTGCAGTAGACTTGGCCACAATTCATGAAGTTGCCATTGGCAGATTAGTGAGGTGCGACTATTGGTTGATTTTATTATTTTATATTTGTCGTATTCATTTAATTAATTATGCATGTCTCAATTTATGATTCTATTTGTGTCAATTACTTATACATTTCTAAGTTCATGTTTCATTGTATATTGAAATTCTAATTCATTCACTTTTTTTGTAGGATGGCGCAATTCCACCTGCTCAACCCGACGTACGAGGCGACCCACCGAGGACGTCTCATAGCGCTGGGGCAGGCAATAATTTATAAGTTTTGTTCAAAATTTGGTGAGCATACATGTGTTCGTGAAGTAATAGGAGACTATGTTTTATTCGATGTAGGACCTTCCGCTCCTTCGTCCTAGAACCCACAGTGGGTTCTTGGACATGCGGTACGACGATATGTACACTCCTTTTCTGCAAAGAGCTGGCCTGGATGTCATCTCTTTTCAGGTTCGTTGTGGGTTGCCCAAGTTCAACTCAGCAGCCATAACTGCGTTGGTTAACAAGTATTAAATTGAATCATTGCCTCCATTCATGGCCATTTGTTCATGCGATTGACTTTTTGACAAGTAATCTTGCTTTGTCTTAAATATAGGTGGTGGCCGGAGACTCACAGCTTCCACCTATCTTTTGGGGAGATGACAGTCACGCTCTAGGACTGTCAGAAGATGCTAGGCCTAAGGATTCACGGCAACCTAGTCACCGGGCAGTGCAGGTCAGAGAGCTAGAGAGAACGAGTGGAGGCCTTCCTTGGGCGTGAGCTTGGCGAGCAAGGGGCTCGCACTTCTGGAGTTCTCATCTCCTGGCTACAAGAAGAGTTCACACAGTGCCCCGAGGAGACAGATGAGTAGACAGTTGAGTACTATTGCAGGGCTAGATCCTACACCTGTTTGCCTGCGTTCTCTTCCCCGATGCCAGGGTGACAGTGCGTCCTGGATGTGGGTCCACTGCCTTAGTGACTGGGACCAGGCGGGTCACTACAGCTGGGGCTCTGCAGTCTTGTGTTTTCTATATCGGCAGCTATGCGAGGGGTGTCATCAGTCTTTGTCCAACGCGTCACTTGGTGGATGCGTGTACCTGTTACAGCTGTGGATGTGGGCTCGTCTTCCAGTTGGCCGTCTAGAGGTTCTGGCCCATCATGAGTGGTTCCAAGGTCAGCCTCCAAGTCGGCAGCCGATGTGGGCGTACCTTTGGGACCAGGTCAGTGTTTCGTATGCGAGGTTAGACCGGGCATACATTGAGTTCATGAACGAGCTAGACATGCTGACGGCGTCTAGTGTAAGTAAATTTTATTTTCCATGGTTGTTTGAAAAGGAATAGTATACCATCTAACATCTTGTTTGGACATGTTGCAGGTGGAGTGGGAGTCGTACGGTGGAGAGGGCGCACTTCCTTTTCAGTTGAGCAACGTTTGTGGGTTCGACGACGACTTCTATAGGATAAGGTGCCCTCTAATCTGCTTCTATGTTGTCGAGTTACACCTGCCAGATAGGGTTGCATGCCAATTTGGAGCGAGACAGCTTTGGCCTACGGCTCCGTTCTTGACTGGTGTTGACTTACACAAGTAAGTGTTTTGATATTTCAAATGTCTCGTGATGGTCCATTTCTATTAATATGGTGACATGTACATAGATTCAAGTAACGATGACATACATGCAGGTTGGATCGTCAGAATAACAAGAAGATTTTTGACTGGGAGAAGCACCACCAGTCCTTCATTGAGCAATGGGAGGAGATGCACGACAACATGGACGACAACAACGAGCCGCACACGAACTGTGAGTTTAGGCGGTACCAAGCTTGGTACCAGCGTACGACACATTGCAGGCTGAGGGTACAGTGGACAGAAGATGACTACGCCGACATCGAGTCCTCCGACTATGAAGACACGGCGTACGACCAATCGACTCGTGTAGGAAGGCAGGTGGAGGCAGGACCGATCTTGGACAGAGTGGTAAGCCAATTGCCTTATTTTTCTACGTTAAGTTGCACAACAGTACATTAGGCATTCTTGGACCGACATTAGGAGTTATCTATTTTAGTTAGTGCCACCTTCGAGCCGTATCACCCTTATAATACGTTAGATTCTTTTACAAAAGAAAATAAAACCTATTGCTATCTGTTCAGAAGTATTATTACTAAGAACTTTGTTGCAGGGCAATACACTCAAATACTCAGTTGAAGAGATTGAGCGCATTCGGCTGAGAGTCAGGGACGACTACATGCTTAGCTTCATGGATGTAAGATTCGAAATATTCTTTCAAACATATTATTAATACGTTGGATTCTTTTAGTTAACATAATTTTGTACAATAGAGGCTGTCACGTCGGCTACGCCGTGCAGCTGCTCATTGTGGTTGTAGGATAGACACGACGCAAGACGTGTATGTTCCTTCCATAGGCAGAGGAAGCTTGGGTTCCTCTAGCCAAGCAGCTATAGGGGACGGGGACGGGGACGAGGATGGGGACGAGGATGAGGACGATGACGACGACGACGACGTGGACTAGAGGCAAGAGGAGCTTGGCCCCTCTCAGCTCCATGACGCTCCCTTGACTTAGCCTACACCGCCTCCAGGCACTAGGCGACGCCGTCCACGTGACTTTTACACTCCAGGTATGAGCGCTCTCGGTCACAAGGGTAAGGGCAAGAGTAGGAGGCAGTGATGGTTGTGGTAGATGTTAGTATGCACTATTATGGATTTTGTATTTACTTTCCTGCAACTATTTGGGACTGTATGGACATTGTGGACTATTTGGACTGTGCAGGACATGTTATGTTGGTTGTGATGTTCATTGTGGTTGCATTTTGCTCTTTGGATGATTAAATGTTTGGAATATATAATGATGTCTCTGTTTGTAACTGTGGATGCTCCTGAAACAAGGGAAACTCTTGCGAATTTTTTCCGTAAATCATTAATCATACTACACTGCTAAAAAGGCACAAATGTAGTGCACAGATTAATTGTAAATTTATTAGAACGTGTATAGTCCAATCGTATCGTACAGACTTGGGTCGGGACTTCCGACTGTCGGAAGTTTCGACTCACCTCGAGACTTCCGACGGCCACAATCACTGCGCAGGCTAAGTGACTAGGCGTCAGGACTTCCGACATGAGTCGTGACTTCCGACTGTCGGGAATTCCAGCTTACATTGGGACTTTCGACACCAATAGTCATTGAAAATATTCTATGTGCTCGTGGAGTGCTAGAGTGTCTCTCTTTTGATTTTATTTTTATACTTGAGCTCTATATCTTCCTTAGACCAACTAAGTTTGCATCCCTCTTTATAGTGCAGCGGATCCTAAACTCAAAAACAAAAATAAAACCATTGGAGAGCGCATAATGAGTAATAGCTACGACATATCTCATTAAGATCATATTAGTCCCTAATTTTGATGTCATTAATACACCAAAACCCACATAGGGGGCAAATGCACTTTCAAATCCTCAATCTAAAACATACTGAGTAAGCAACTCATCATCCGAGTACCAGTCCTCTACCACAACCCTGTTACTGTGGCTAGGCTCACCTGCGTTGCTCTGACCTGCTTGTCGCCTGTAGTAAGCGGCCTCCGCTTCATCTGCGGCCGTTGCGGCCTGAGTGAAGAACGCGTCGTCATCCTCCACCGCCTGCAAGCCCGCGTCTACTAGAGCGATGAGCTCACTCAGTCTGCTAGTGTCGTCCTCAACCTTCTCCGCCTGCAAGCCCACCTCTACTAGAGCAATGAGCTCACTCAGTCTGCCAGTGTCATCCTCATCCTCGTCCCCCTCATCAGACAACACAATCGGTGATTGAACAGTGCGGCCAGCTCGCGATCTATGCTCATCTAACTTCTTCTCCTCATACCTTGCATGAGCCACCTCTATGGCATGTTCCTCGCTGCAACCAATCCCTATATGTATAAAATGCAATCAGTTAGCAACGCGATTATATTATATTTAAAATCAGGCAACGAAAAAAGGCATTCAAGCACTCATTGGCACATAATGCAACAACATGCTCGTTCAAGACCTGCATCTGTAGTCTTCTCTCCTCCCTTGTCTCCTTCCTTGCCCTCTCCTCCTCTAACGTCATCCGTCTCTCCAATCCCCATTTGTTAAGCCCAACATCGATCGGGTTACAAATACTGCGCTGTCTAGCAAACTCACGCGTCTTTTCTTTGTGATGTTTAACGAATAGGTTGACGTAGTCAGTTCCATATCCCCTCTTCCGTACAATTACTTGTGTCCCCTTCAGTTCATCCAATAACTTAGCTTGACCATCATAACATTCCCACCTGCATTTCCTAGTGCTCTGTTCAAAGAAAATATTATATCATATATGTCTTAGCAAAAGAAACAAAATATGATCTCATGTTTACCACAAATATAACCAACCTCATCATATTCAACCATATGGCCGCAATAATGGCCTATTCCAAGCTCTGAAGGGACTAGGTCATAGTTGGATTTAACACCACATTCGCACATGACAGGAGGTGCTTTGTAAATTACCCTTTCTTTCTTCTTTTCCTTAACCTTTCATGGTTCTTCCGGCCATTGGTTCTTAGGACCATACAACCACTCCTTGAAATGACACTTCACCATTGAAAACACCTAAATAAGGTGACATTAGTACATGAACACATATAGCTCAACATTTCAACACATACACTTTGCACTTACTTCATGCTTGTTTGGACACACAAACTCCAACGTATTCTCAAGGTTTATCATAGCTCAATCTCCACAATCACATAGAGGAGGTTCTTCGAGTCGTCTAACTACGGCTAGGTGCTTCTCCTTAGCCATCATTGGCGGAGGGTTAGGGAGGGGTGGAACCCACCGCTTGAAGTGCTCACGTGGATGTCTCCCTCTAAACCAATCGTCAAAAAGGAGGTACCTAGGATCAAACTTGTCTACACCGTCGATCCACTAAAAAAGCACCTCTCATGGTCCTACACAACGAGATTCCAACAAAATATTAGTAGCATACTTACACAAATAAAGAAAAAAAATACTGGAAACAATTTCTTACATTAAAACGACTGCATGTGTAGAAGCACCACGCCGCTATGTCCGGATGTTTTGATTGAAAAACAAGGGCCAGGAAACTATAGTCACAGTTAGGGACATGGAGGATAGGAGGGACGGGGGCATCTTTGCTAGACGCGTCAGGATATAATTCTCGAGGACGACCCCGTTTTCGCCAAAACTCCTCCCGAAACATTTCTTGCATCTAACAAAACGGATGTAATTTAACAAATAAAACTCAAAACATCACAAATAAATGTCAATACGAACCATAACTACAATACAACCAATTTTGTTCTAAGAACCGAAAGCAATTAACATTAAACCCTAAACCTAGCGTTTCCCATTTGATGCACAACAATGAACCCATAACATAACTACATGCGCCTAGGTTTGCTAGCTTTTCCACGCCTTGGCATCATCCTACGGTTGTATAATACATATATTGAGGGATAGAATGAAAACCTAAGTGATGACGATTCTTAAGTTCAAAAATCCGACTATTATATACCGAATCGATGCGAAAAAACTAGAAGGGAAGCGAGGATACCTTGCTCTCGAAGATCTATGGATCAAATCAAAGTTTTCAAGGTCCAATATGCCGATTCATGAGGTAGGGTGAAGTAGGGAGAGAAAAACCCTAAGAGGGAGGAGAAAGAAGAGGAAGAACGCTCGGGCAGGAAGGTTGGGCCAGGGTTAAAATAAAAGCTCGGCGCCAGTCACCCTGGCGCTGAGCTCGGTGCCAAGATCTACGGCGCCGAGCTCGGCACCAAGATCTACATCGCCGAGCTTGGCGCCAGGGTGACAGGCGCCGAGCTTCCTGCCATATCACCTTCCACGTTTGCTTCGAGCCCAAGAGCTCGGCGCTAGGGACGCTGGCGCCGAGACGTGTTAGCTCGGCGCCGAGCTAAGGGTCCATATTTTGAAATCTTTCCTCTAGGGGTCTATTTGTGAGAAACTTTAAAAAAAAGGCTAAAAAGTAAAAAATTCGGCGGAGCAAACCAGAAATCCGTACTCAAAACCCTCAACTCAGCTCTCCCGTCTCCTCCATTTCCCTCCGGGCGCCAATTCGTTTGTCCATCTCCATGATCCATGGGGCTGCAGCACTGGCCACCACTTCCTCCATCTGGATCTACAGGCACCGCCTCAAGCACCCTCTGCTGAGGTGAAGCCGCTGTGGAGGCCTCCGGCGGCCGCCGTTGCTGATGAGAAGGCAGCCAAGGTAGGGGAGGTTGTGTCGGTGCGGCACCCACGGGATACCCCACAAAGAAGGGAGAAGATCTAGTCTAACTAGGATTCTTCCTATGTAATCCTAGTAGTAGTATTATTCTGTAATTCTACTAGGAACCCTCATTGTAAACCAACAAGGATTCTGACCTCTTGACTATATAAAGGAGGGCAGAGTTCCTAGAGAAGGGACTGGACGACACAACACAACACAACACTTGACAATCAATCCAACGAAAAGGCTAATGCCGACTAGATGTAGGGCTATTACTCGATCAATGATCCAGGGCCCGAACTAGGATAAATCGACTATCTCTTGCATTTACCGTCGAGTTCTGCATACGTTGAAGCCCGAACAAACTGCCCCGGGTACCCCATGGTAGGCTATCGGTGGTGAAACATCGACAGCTGGCGCGCCAGGTAGGGGCTTTTCGACGAATTTGCATCTGAGAGCTCGACGGACCTCGACAACATGATCTTCTCGATGGGATCAACCTTCATCTTTGGCTCATGGATCTGCGAGGCGGACGACAATGGCAAGCTCCAAAGCCGTCTCCTCGAAGATTTGAATCACCATGAAGACCATTCTATTTTGTCGACTATGACAGGTCAACTCACTGGAAGATTCACGCAACTTGCGATGTCCGATTCAATTCAGATTTCGCGACTTTGCGCATCCGACTCAAACTCAGGTTCCGCATCCAAAATGGAGTCTTACCCGAGTTCTTCCGAGAAACCGAGTTCTTTTCCGATGGGGCTTAAGAGCGCGGCCTTGGTCTATCAAGACTACAACGTGGGGTGCACTCAAAGTCTTTTCAAGAACTTGGGTCCTTTTTCGTTTGGACTCCACAACATGGCAACATCTTATCAGACACGGCCCGAAGGATCCCTCGATCCGGTGCTTAGGATGCCACTGAAAGGAGCTCAGGAAGGTCTGATACTGACTATAACATCTCAAGACTGCATCGTCCACTGGCCAGGTTCTGTTCCTGAGGAATGTAGTACCCAACTAGTCAGCACGACGACAACAGCAATTCTACCCTACCAAGGAGACTCGATCTGCGACCTTGAAGCCTCTACTAAAGTTATCAACTACTCCAACAGTGTGGGAACTGACGCCGATAGTGGAACAATTCACGCACGAGAAGTATTCATGGTTCACCATCCTCAATCACCATTGGTCCCCCCAGAAACGCCCGACGTCAGGTCATCGGATGAATCTGAGTCCAACATATCACCCTTT
Source organism: Miscanthus lutarioriparius (assembly GCA_904845875.1). NCBI lineage: Eukaryota > Viridiplantae > Streptophyta > Magnoliopsida > Poales > Poaceae > Miscanthus > Miscanthus lutarioriparius. The sequence goes on along the minus strand of CAJGYO010000010.1, from coordinate 92,986,628 downwards.
ACCCAGGGGCACGATGGTGAGACCGAGGCGCAAAAGCAAGCCAGAGAAAGAAAGAACAAATTGAAACAAGGACGTCAACACCGTGCTAGGCAGCGCAAGGAAGCCTAGATTAGATATGAGTCAGAGCTAGCCGAGTACAATAGAAGAAAATTAGAGCGAGAGGTCGAAGAAGGATGAGCGATGAATACACCCTACGATAAGATCCGAGAAGCACTAGAAGAACTCAGAGCGATCTCACATCCTAGCGAAAAACAAGAACAGCTCTAGGACTTTATCCGGTCAACAGTCCTAAGGACGCACGATGGAAGGACCCGCTCAAAACTACCTGCTAGGTCAACATCTCACGAGCAGGAATATCAAAATCAAAGGAAGTCCGCTTTCGAGAGACTTGGACCAAGTGGAAGTCACAACAGAGAAAGTAGAAGGGACCATAGTCAAAACGACCGAGTCGAACAACCAAGAAAGGTCAGAAGCAAAGCACCTATTCCGATAGCCACGCAGAACTACTCTCACCAAGACAACAGTTGGCAAGAAGGGGGTGCTGAATCAGAATACACAGAAGCCAGAATGCATGATAGATTCCCCTGTTTTGCAAACAGACTTGCTTCAATACGACTACCTCACAAGTTCAAGCCGTCCAACCACTCTAAGTATGATGGCAATACCGAGCCAAGGCAATGGCTCAGGATTTACTCGCAATCGATTGAACTAGCCTGAGGAGACGACGATATCAAGACCCTGTTCTTTCCCATGGCCCTAGAAACCATGCCCCTCCAATGGTTCGACAAATTGAATCCAGGGTCAATCTGAAATTGGGAGGACTTGCAAAAAGCTTTCTGTGAAAATTTCGCGGGTATCATTACACACCCAATCACCCACGCAGAGTTAAAAGGACTCAAGCAGAAAGGAGGTGAAAGTCTCAGAAATTACTATCGACGATTTGGCGAACTACGAGCTCAAGTACATGACATCACCGAACGTGAAGTAATCGAAGCTTTCTCTCACAGAATCATGGCTAGGTGGCAATTTCAAGACTTCTGCAAAGAAAACCCGAGAAACAGCGAAGAATTCAGATGAACAGTAGAAAAGATGATTACTGCAGAGGAGAAGACACGAGAAAGGTTCTCGGATAGAAACAACCGAGACAACCCGGACAAGCAAAACCATCAAAACAACAAACATCAGGAGAGAAAACGTGGACCAGACAACACTGTAGCAGTGACTGACAAATCAAGGAAGTTTTCCAAACCCGGAAGGTATGACGACATTGAAAACATGCGTTGCATCTTGCACCCTAAAGGAAATCACACCATCGAAAATTGCTACACCTTCAATGAATGATACACAAGGAAAGACAGTAAGGGGAACACTAAAGAAGACAATCAGAAAAAAGAAGAAGACAACCACGAAGACAAAGGATTCCAAAAATCCAGGGGAACAATAGCAGTGATCTTTGCCGAGGCCCCAGATTCCAGAAGCAAACATCAAGAAAAGCTAGCTCTATGAACCATCATGGCAGCAGAGCCGGCAACTCCAAGATATCTCAATTGGTCATAGTATCCAATCCAGTTCTCAAGAGAAGACCAATGGACAAGCATAGGAAATGCAGGCCATTACCCACTGGTTCTAGATCTAACTATCGCCGGTATGACTGTCACAAAAGTACTAATCGATGGGGGAGCCGGACTCAACATCATCTTTTCAGAAACGCTAAGGAAGATGGGAGTACAACTCGTCGGGACGATTACACCAACGAGTACCCCTTTTATGGCATAGTACCCGACAAGGCAACCATGCCACTTGGACAAATTACTCTACCGGTTACTTTTGGAACTCCCTCAAACTACCGTACAAAGTTCATCAAGTTTGAAGTTGCAGACTTCGATTCATCATATCACGCAATCCTCGGGCGCCCAGCACTAGCGAAATTCATGGCAATACCGCATTATCCATACCTATTGCTTAAGATGTCAGGGCCTAACGGTGTCCTTTCCCTTCAAATTGATTTGAAGCGCGCTTTTGACTACGATGTTCAGGCAATACAAATTGCAGCCAAAGCACAAGCCACCAATGGTAGAAAAGAAATAGCCACTATTGCAGCAGAAATGAGCCCAGAAGAACTAGAGATATCGGCTAAAAAACCCAGCATCCTCGCACCACCAAAAGAAGCCGACGTCAAGCAAATCGACCTAGGCATCGGTGATCCCTCCAAAACAGCAACCATCAGCGCCCACCTCTCGGCAAAATAGGAACTCGCGCTCACCAACTTTCTTCGAGACAACAAAGATATCTTCGCTTGGAAGCCGGCCGACATGCCAAGTGTCCCAAGAGAGTTGGCTGAGCACAGAATTGATGTCAATGAAGGCTCCAAGCCTGTGAAGCAACGGCTACGATGATTCTCACCCGACAAGAAGGCAGCAATTAAAAAAAGAAATCACAAAGCTAATGGCAGCCGGATTCATCAGAGAAATCCTTCATCCAGATTGGCTAGCAAACCCAGTTCTAGTACAGAAAAAGAATACGGACGAGTGGCGCATGTGTGTCGAGTACACAGATCTCAACAAACACTGCCCGAAAGATCCATTTGGGCTACCACGCATTAATCAGATAGTTGATTCAACAGCAGGATCTGCCCTATTATCCTTCCTTGATTGCTATTCAGGATATCACCAGATCGCATTAAAGGAACAAGACTAGAGCAAGACATATTTCATCACTCCGTTCGGTGCCTACTGCTACAAGACCATGTCATTTGGACTCAAGAATGCTGGTGCCACTTACCAAAGGTCTATCCAAACGTGTCTTGGTGAACAGATCGGTGAAAACGTAGAGGCATATGTGGATGACGTAGTAGTGAAAACAAAGAACCCGGACACACTAATTGAAGACTTAAAGCAAACCTTCGAGAACCTGAAAAGGTGGAGGTGGAAATTGAACCCAAACAAGTGTGTATTTGGAGTTCCTTCAGGACAACTACTCGGATTCTTGGTCAGTCATCACGGAATCGAAGCTAGCGCCAAGCAAATTCAAGCCATAATAGAGATGGGCCCTCCTCAAAGTGTCAAAGATGTGTAGAAACTAACAGACTGCATGGCGGCTCTCAATCGTTTCATATCAAGACTCGGCGAAAAAGGGTTACCTTTCTTTAAACTACTAAAGAAGAAAGATAAGTTCGAGTGGACAGAAGAAGCCAACGAAGCTTTCAAAAGACTTAAGGCATACATCACCTCCTCGCCTGTTTTTACACCTCCAAAGAAATATGAAGACATGATGCTGTACATTGTGGCAACTTCTATTGTGATCAGCACAGCGATAGTCGTAGAAAGAGAAGAAGAAGGGCTCATATATAAAGTATAATGCCCCGGATACTACATCAGCGAAGTACTGTCAAAATCAAAGATCTGATACCCGCATGTGCAAAAACTACTCTACGCTCTCCTGATCACTTCACGCAAGCTTCGCCACTATTTTGAAAGCCACAAGATTACCGTGGTGACAGATTTCCCACTCGAAGACATACTACACAATAGAGACGCAACAGAGCGCATATCTAAGTCGGCAGTGGAACTTGGTGCTCTGAATATCGATTTCACCCCACGGAAAGCAATTAAATCTCAAGCCCTTGCCGATTTTGTTGCCGAGTGGACAGAGATTCAACAACCTATGTCAAATACTATCCTTGACCATTGGAAGATGTACTTTGATGGATCACTCAAGCTAGGCAGAGCCGATGCAGGCGTTCTCCTCATTTCTCCAGACAGAAAACAACTCAAGTATGTCCTTCAGATATTATGGCAAGCTACAAACAATGAAGCAGAATACGAAGCCCTCATCCACGGACTCCGAGTGGCAATTACCCTCGGAATCAAGCGATTACTCGTATACAGTGATTCGGCAATAGTCATCAACCAAGTCAACAAAGATTGATACTGCACCAAAGAAAACATGGGTGCTTACTGTGCTAAAATACAAAAACTCAAAAAACATTTCTAAGGATTAGAAATTCTACATGTCCTACGCGATTCCAACATTGCAGCAAATGTCCTCGCCAAGCTCGGATCAGACAGGGCAAAGGTCCCACCCGGCGTATTCATAGAGGAGTTATCAGCTCCCTCTATCAAACAACCCGGTGAGATAACCCCAGAACTCCCAAACAAAGGCAACCAGGTTCTGGTAATCAACACCTCATGGACCTAGGTTTTTATTGATTATATCAAAGAGAATAAATTACCAGCAGATAAAGAGGAAGCTACCCGAGTTGTTCATAGAAGCCAGAACTATGTCCTAGTGGGGGACAAGCTCTATAGAAGAGCCACATCATCAGGAGTACTCCTAAAATATGTCTCATTTGAAGAGGGCAAAGAGATCCTAGACGAAATACACTCAGGTTGCTGTGGAAATCATGCCGCCTCAAGAACACTAGTCGGCAAGGCATTCCACACCGGATTCTACTGGCCAACCGCTTTAAAAGACGTAGAAGAACTTGTCAGGAAATGCAAAGGTTGTCAAATGTTCGCAAGACAAGCTCATGTGCCAGCTCACAATCTCATCTGCATCCCACCCGCTTGACCTTTCTCCTGCTGGGGGCTGGATCAAGTAGGACCTCTCAAGAAGGCAAAAGGTGGCTTCGAGTACATCTTTGTAGCAATTGATAAGTTCACCAAGTGGATTGAATACAAACCACTCGCAAAATACAGCGCAGCCAAAGCAGTCGAGTTCATCCAAGACATTATGCACCGCTTTGGCATGCCCAATCGAATCATCATAGATTTGGGTTCTCCCTTCACAGCTACAGAATTCAAAAGTTGGGCACAGGATTGTGGCTTTGGCATAGATTACGCATCAGTCACACATCCAGAAGCCAACGGACAGGTAGAAAGGGCTAATGGACTCATACTGGCTGGATTAAAACCAAGATTGTACGAAGAGCTAGCAGACTATGGATCCAAATGGATTGAAGAATTACCCAAAGTAGTATGGGGGCTACGAACTCAAATAAGCAGAGCCACCGGATACTCACCTTTCTTCCTAGTTTACGGATCAGAAGCCGTACTACCTGCCGACTTGATCTGGACGTCACCAAGGATAGATCAATATGACGAAGGAGAAGCAGAGCACACCCGAAGATTAGAAGTCAGAGTAAACGCTACCCTTCAATCAGCAAGATACCTCCAAGGATTAAGACGCCACTACAACAAGAATACCCAGCCTCGGTCACTACAAGTCGGAGACCTAGTACTAAGAAGAATACAAAAAACTGACGGACGCCATAAACTACTCAGACCATGGGAAGGTCCTTTTATTATCACAAAAGTCACCAGACCAGGCACGTATAAGTTGATAACTGAAGATGGAAAAGAAGTCAACAATACATGGCACATCAGCCAGCTAAGAAGATTCTACGCATGAAAACAACTCAAGGAAGAATATATATACAAGCCACAAAAGATGAATGATTCATGATCAATAAAGATGGTGTTCCTTGACAACATATGTATTATTATGGCTTATCAACGTTCATGATCAATAAAGATAGTTTTTCGACAACATATGTCTTATTATGGCTTTCCCCGAGTTGTTTCCAATAAGCATACCGGCCGAGAGCAAAAGAGCTGAAAAGATGCTTAAGCCCGCCGATGAGGGTAGCTAATAAGCTAACACCCGAACCAAAAAGCAAAATGGCTGAAAATATGCCTGAGCATACCGGCCGAGAGGAAAAGAGCTGAAAAGATGCTTGAGCCCACCGATGAGGGTAGCTAATAAGCTAACACCCGAACCAAAAAGCAAAATTGCGAACAGTTATCTTCATTTCCTCAATACCCTCCGAGAGCTTCTGCTTTTCAACTCGGAGAGCTAGACCAAGCACCAAAAAAGAAGTCAGCAGAAAGGGAGATCAGAATACAAAAGGAAACAAGAAGAACCCACAATACCATTACACTCATTCTTCATGGCCTCCACCGCAGCATCCCTCCGCTTCTCTGCCTCTACCACCCGAGCTCGAAGAGCCTTCTCCTCCTTTTGGTGCATTTGACGCTCAGTCTCCATCTCGGCTCGATAGAGATCAAGCTCTGCTTTCAGGGAACTTACCTCAGAAGACAGCTTTTTCTCGGTTTCAGACGAGAAAAAGAAGCCGGTATGATCCCGAGAAAAAGACTGAACAAAGAGAGAGAGAGAGAGAGAGAGAGAGAGAGAGAGAGAGAAAGGGCATAAGAACAAGACAAAGACGAACATCCAAAGAAAGAACTTCAGAAAAACTTACCTAGAGCTTTTCCCCAAAAGAAGTTGCAAGGGTTCCCTAGGCAGCAGTCAGCTCTGACAAACGATGAGTAGCATTGAACTGCTGCAACACATCATCATCCAAGCGCCGAGCACCGGTACCAAGAGGAGCAGAGGGAGAAGTCGCCCGATGCGAAGAAGGCAAGGCCAGGGCCATATCCTGGCAAGCCCCGGCTACCTCCTCAGAAGAACCCACCGCCGTAGCCACGGTCACTTCTAGAGCCACCGAGTCAGCAGCAGCTTGATCATTAGGGAACCCTGTCTCCCTCACAGCCACCTCGCCGCCCGTACATGCTAAGTCCCCAGACTCGGCACACAGAGGCACATCAGAGGACTGACAAGAGGTCGGTTGAGGGTTAAGGGAAGGCGAGGGCCTGCAAGATGATAAGGAAACTCAACAATAATAATATGAGTCAGGAAAAAGGAAAATAGAAGCAAATAAACATAACGAGGAATCACTCACTCAGCTATCTTCTTCTTCATGAAACCAAAAGAAGACCTTACAGGAGGAACTATGGCAGCAAAAACATCACCACCGCTCTGCGACAGGAGCGGCATGGCCGGTACCGGAGCCCTAGAAGAACTCAAGCTCGATGGCCGCTTACTACAAGAGGACAAGTCCAAAGTTAGAACAAGAAGAAGTGTTCAACAACAAAAAAATAGGAAAACAACTCACCGACGTAAGAAAAGGGGCGCATCATCGTCCTCATCTTCCTCACTCTCAAGCAAGGCAGCCATAGCACCATCTGAAAAAGGAGAAAAGTACTCGGTTAAAGGCACAAACAAACCACAAAAAGACAAAACATATTAATATGCTCACCTAGGAGCACGCTACCTACAACTAGAGTACCTGGACGAGTACTCGACTGGCGAGACTTCTTGGCGGCAGACAAACCAGAAGAACTTTCAGCTCGCCACCTCTTTCTGACACTACGAGGGCCTCGAGGAACTGGACGAGGAACATACTCCACATATATGTCAAAAACTGTGGAAGAAACACCAGGAAACATCACGGTAGTTTGAAACTTACTGGATAAAGAAGCTCCAGCAAGACTATCCCCAGTCTCCACAATGGTAGGACAGACATCAAGGGGGATTGGATCAACAAAGTTACGCCCCAATTCCTATAAAAAGGTAAAACAACCAGACAAGAAAGATTGAGCAAGAAGTGGAGACAGCAAAGGAAATACAAAAAGTACCCGCATAAGAAAAAACAACTCACAGCAGGAGCCGGGTTGTTAGCACAATACTCTGTGACAGCATGCGGGACGATGCTTACTCCTTTCAGCATCTTCTGAAGGCGCTCGAGCACCTCCTCATCAGTCAACTCAAGGGCAGGGACCATACGAGAAGGATCCTCAGCCCCAGAGTACTCAAAACCAAAGTTCTCTCGCTCCTTCAGAGGCTCAACACGACGACGAAGGAAACTTGAGACGATACCGAAGCCGGTCAAGCCCTGCTGTTTCAGAATACATATCCTCTCAAGAAACGGCTTGATCGCCTGGAGCTCATCCGACGTCAGGGGGTTCTTTTCCCATCGGTCATTAACCAAGGGACCAGATCCAGAATGAACAGCAAGAGGAGGAATCAAATTGGTGGCGTAAAACCAGTCGGCACGCCAATCCCTCACAGAATCAACCAGGTCATAGTCAAAGAATTTGCTCTTAAGACCCTGGCGAAACTGAATCCCGCGGCCACCAAGAACATTGGTGTCATCGCGGCGGGGTTGTGGCTTCAGACGAAAGAAGTAACGAAAGAGTGAAAGAGAAGGAGAAATTCCAAGGAAAGTTTCACAAAGATGAACAAAGACAGAAAGATGCAGGACAACATTGGGTGCAAGATAGTTCAGGCTAATCCCAAAATAGCTGAGAAATCGGTGAAGAAAAGCAGAAGCAGGAAGGCAGAGTCCGACACGGATAAAGGAGACGAAAAGAATAATCTCACCAGGACCTAGAGTAGGGACCCAATGCTCGCCTGGAGCTCTCCAATCAGCAATATCCTTGCTCTGGATCAGACCATCACTGACAAGCTCGCGCAACAGATCCTGAGTTGTAGTCGGAGCCGACCAGATCTTCTGAGCAGCCCTCATGGCCATGAATTCTTGATTCTCAATCACGGAAAGCGAGGCCTCCTCGTCCACAAAGGCTGCTTGGGACTTGCTCGCTGATTTCTTCCTACCCATATACTAGCGAAAGCAACAAAAGCACTAAGGAAAGGTGATGTTCAGGCGACGGCGCTCAGATGACGGTGACAATGGCGGCGGCGGAGTTTTGAAGACTAGGGTTTCAAGGCAAAAGCAGGGCAGTAAAGAAAAAGAAGAAGAAAGACCCTTAAATAGATTTTACAGCAGTAAAATGCGGCCCACCGGGCCCGTTTAAACATGGCATGAGAGCGCAACGGTCCATTTACTGACATAGCTAAAATGACGGACGGCACAAATCCACACAACAGTACAGTTCAACGGGCAGATTTCGGACTTATCCATCCAGCAACACGGCAGAGTTATCATATTGCTACAAAAAGAACTCATCAGTCATAAAGCAACGAAGGGTTACCTCACAAGGAACGCAACAACCTGGTCCTTATAGAAAGAACTCTGGAATCTCATAAACAACCGGGACATCAGCAGAATAAAGAATGACAACTCAGAAGACAAGATTCTTTCCATTACAAATGACTTCAAAAAATACAAGATTACACATCTTACAAGACCCAACGAACTCGGTACTACGACAAGCAAGGTAGCAAAGAGGAATCCAGACACAGCTAGGCTCTGGAACGACTACGTGTTCCAAATTGCTACTCGGTAGAACAAACCGCACTCGGCTACACTGTTTTCTTCAAAGGACGGACGCAGTGCATCCAAGGCGAAATTCAGCAGCACGGCGGGACGACATAGACCAGGGGAAGCCGGCAGACATCTGTCTACCCAAGTCCGATGTGATGCTAGATATGGTGTTGATCTACACCGGATAGTCTCAGGGCAAGCAGCGAGGATCAACCCAGAACTGCTGGATGAAGGAACGTATCCCACATCACAAGACTTCCTCCAACTACCGCCACATACTTCCCGGTACAATGCCGCTGCAGGATTAGTCTACCTCTAATCCCTATCACAAGACTCTCTCCAGCTACGGTAAGATACACAAGAACTACAAAATATGCCCGGGGGCTACTCTACTTCACAAACTACCATATTCATGACTACGGAGATTTCAGACCACGCAACAAAATGCTCGATGAATCAAAACAGCACACAAGGAGGATATTTATAGGCCAAAGAAGCGGTGCACATGGACCGGGAGCACCAACAGAACAAACCTAACAAAGGACACAGTGAAAAGACAGAATTCAATGAAAGAGGACTCAGGCGTGAAGGAGCAGTACTCAAGAACGAGCATATTTGGAAGAATATAACAACACTGTACAACTTGTGAACAAACAGCATTTACTATCAACCACCACCATACAACTACATCTAACAACAGCAGACTACTAGAGAACATGCCAAGATCTTGTATCCGAGTTCTTTTCGGATAAAAGAACCCAGGTATATGCTCGGGGGCTGCAATAAGAAAGACTTTCAGTCCTTTAAACAACTCAAATTCAAGATGGGGCTGCAACAGAAGAGGTTTTTAGTAACTTGAACAACTCAGAATCAAGACCCTCCAACTCTTTGTTCCAAATAGCAAGAGGCTCGGGGGCTACACTCAGTGAGTGCACTTTTTTCTTTGAAAAGCGCACATCACTCAGAAGACTTCTTCAAGACAGCAGTTTTCAAACAACATAAGATTCAAGACCCTCCAACTTTTTGTTCTAAATACCAAGAGGCTCGGGGGCTACACTCAGTGAGTGCACTTTTTTCTTTTTCAAAAAGCGCACGTCACCAGAAATACTTCAAGACAGACCACTTTAAGACCTGATGACAAAAAGAACCCGGACCTAGCTATATCCGAGCTCTTTTTGATAAAGAACCCGGATATATGCTCAGGAGCCATTCGACAAAGCATCAGAGCGATTTCAAGAAGACCCTCCAGCTCCTTGTGCCAAATAGCAAGAGGCTCGAGGGCTACACCCAAATGGGAGTACTTTTTTCTTCAAAAAGATACACAACACGCGAAGATCTCACGAAGCGCTACACGATTTCGCCCAAGAAAGCACTCGGACGACGCTTGTTCCTGCTCGGCAAAACCTGAAGGAACAAAGACGAGGCTTCCAGAGCTCAACCATGAAGTGCTCGGGGGCTTGTCGGTGCGGGACCCATGGGATACCCCACAAAGAAGAGAGAAGATCTAGTCTAACTAGGATTCTTCCTATGTAATCCTAGTAGTAGTATTATTCTATAATCCTACTAGGAACCCTCATTGTAAACCAACTAGGATTCTGACCTCCTGACTATATAAAGGAGGGCAGAGTTCCTAGAGAAGGGACTGGACGACACAACACAACACTTGACAATCAATCCAACGAAAAGGCTAACGTCGACTGGACATAGGGCTATTACTTGATCAATGATCCAGGGCCCGAACCAGGATAAATCAACTGTCTCTTGCGTTTACCGTCGAGTTCTGCATACGCTGAAGCCCGAACAAACTGCCCCGGGTACCCCCGTGGCAGGCTATCGGTGGTGAAACATCGACAGGTTGGCATTCCTCTGTGACAACCATCAGCATCCCGTGGCACACTACTGCTTCCAGGTTCTATGGTAAGTCTCTATTCCTCCTAATCCTCTTCTTGCCCAATCCCTTTTCCGATCTATGTTGTAGGAGGTTTGTTTTCCCTCCGCCCCACTCGCCGCAGCGCCGGCTCGCATTCGTCTCCCCCCGCGTCCCTCCATCATTTCCAGATCCCTCTCGTATCCTGCAGGTGCACGCCATATCTCCCTGCAGCGCCCACCACACCCTAGCGGCGAAATGCCTCGCGACAAGAGAGCCAATATAGTGGCGGCAGCGCGCGACAAAATGGAGCTGGAGGACCGGATCAGCGCCTTGCCGGATGGCGTCCTCCAGCACCTGCTCGGTTTCCTACCGGCAGACAAGGCGGTGAGGACGTGTGTGCTCGCGCGGCACTGGCGCCACCAATGGAGGTCCGTGCGTCGCCTGCGCATCGACTGCGACATGCCGTGGAGCAACAAAGACTTTGTCAAGTTCGTGAACCGCCTACTGCTCCTTAGAGCGCCAGGCACACTACTGGATTCAGGTTCTTTGCCGAGTGCCTGAGGCACTCGGCAAAGGCCAAATTGCACTCGACAAAACCTTTGCCGACTGCGGCACTCGGCTAAGAAAACACGGCAAAAAATTGATCGGCAAAGCCCTCTTTGCCGAATGTCTTTTATCGGGCACTCGGCAAAGGCTTTGCTGAGAGTCCCGGGAGCACTCGGCAAAGAAAAGCGACCATCACAACACTGGCCCCGTTGACGATCTCTTTGCCGAGTGCCAATCCTGCAAGCACTCGACAAAGATTTTTTATTTTTTTTAAAAAAAAAATTCTTTGCCGAGTGCCCCTGACCGGCGCTCGGCAAAGTTTGATTTTTTTTAAAAAAAATTCTTTGCCGAGTGCCCCTGGCTGGCACTCGGCAAAGTTTGATTTTTTTTTTTTAAAAAATCTTTGCCGAGTGCCCTTTGTCTGGCACTCGGCAAAGTTTGAATTTTTTTTTTAAAAAAAATCTTTGCCGAGTGCCATGGTCATGGCACTCGGCAAAGCTGGAAAAACGGTTTTCTGAGCACTCATTTTTCCAGCTTTGCCGAGTGCTGTGACCATGGCACTCGACAACAGGGTCCTTTGCCGAGTGCAACACTCGGCAAAGTGACTCAAAATGGCAATTTTTGTTTTTTTACATTCCATTGTGACAAATAAATTCATACAAACATCCATCACATATATATCTCATCCATCACATATATATCTCATCCATCCACACATCCATCCGCACATATCACATCCATCACAATATATATCACATATATAATAATAAGTGCTCAAGTCCATCCAAATAAATCCACAAGTCCATCAAAGTCCACAAGTGCATCACAAGTATATCACAAGTCCATCACCAAGTGAACAACAAATGAAAAAAATACAGCGTGCACTCATCTCGGCCACTGCGACTGTGGTGAAGGCCCAGCTCCATCATTCGGAGGTGCATGAGGTGGATTATTCGAACCTCTGCAATAAGCAGTCAGGCAGAACTAAAAAACACGCCTGACTTAACCTCTGCAATAAGCGGTCAGGCAGAACTAAAAAGAAAAGTGCCCAGTAAACTAATATAATGCCAAGCTATAGTTACCTTTCAGTAGGACAAAACTCGATGGAGGTGACTGAGGAACCAAGATGAACTTTCTTGCTCCAGTGAGAAACTTCCATTTTCTTTACATCAACAGCACAGAAGTCACCATCATTGCTTCCTCTGAAAGAAATACAGATCCATGTGAGCATGCTAAAAGGTTATACAGCGCACAGTTAGAGTGATAATCATAACTAGTACGACTTCCTCTCCATTGTTAATTGATGCCCTTACCAACAAGATTAAAGTGTTATCAGATCGTACAACTAATTGTTTAATAGACAACGACTGTCAAGTCAATATATAATACTTGAGTTGAACACATAATCAGATATACAAGCAAGCAGAATCATACTGAAAAATAGGCTACACTCTTGAATTAAAAAACATTAACTAGGAGATGCTGAAGTATGCAGCATGTTAATCCCAAAATTGGCAGATGTAGATGTTCCTAGAAATGCTAAATGGGCTCATACAACAGCAGTACTACAACACTAGCAGAAGTATTTTATCCACTCACAATGCCAGATACTTCCCATCCAAGCTAACTGAAAATGTGGAGATAGGCTTTCCCAGAAGTCTTTTGTACCCAATTCTCTTCCAATAAACACGCTCCAGACAACAGTAACAACTTTGGAACCTGCTCCAGTGATGAACACAGATCTAGTCAAACTCAGCCTGCCTTCAATTCCGCATATGTATAATTCTCAAGATCAATTAAAAGCGCACCTTTTGCAACAGTGCAAAATAGGAATGGTTTCATGCCATCCCTAGAAAAGCGGCAACACTCAATCTTCTCATCCTGTAGGCATACAAAGAAAAAAGTAGGGAAAAGAAGTCAATTTCAACCATCTCAACAAGTAAACAAAAATAAAAGAAATTTATCATAGCATACCGAGGATCGAGTCAAATTGACCAGTGGTGCGCCCTCATCTATCTTCCATATTCTTGCAGATCCATCAGTGGATGTTGAAACTAAGAACTCTGAGTCTAAGCTACAAAATGAAAGGCACCAATGCTGTATCAGTTGGTGATGATTGAAGTGACCAGTAACCAGAAACCATGACACTAGAGAAGTTGAGATGTAGGTTTGGAATTAACTATATGTTATACTATCAATGTTTTTTTTTCCAGTTCAAAAGACAACTCTAGTGAGTGTGTCCATTTTACATAAGCATTTAGCTAATCTAATGATGATATTTCTGGCATTCCTCTGTGAACAATAAGAAAAGAAAAGTAATGCTTTAAGCTTGTCCTGACCTGATATCCATGTCTCGGAAGGATTTATGAGCTTTGGGTTCATCCAAAAGCACATTCATGCTTGGCCAATGGAATATTCTGAGATGCCCATCCTGCAGTGGTACAAAAGAACAAGTCAACTGGTATCAGATTCAGCTAAAAAGAGTATTGATATCAGACAAGTCACTGCATTGAACAATAGGACTAGACAACATATGAAACATTTAGAATAAATAGTTTTCATAGCATATACAAAGGAAGGGTTTTAAATGCAAGAGAGTGGTTCAAAATATAGGATGTACAAAGGAAGGGTTTAAATGTACAAACAGTTAAAATAAACTGCTGACAACTTTCTTCTTATAGCAGGTATAACAAAAGAAGGAGCATCTCTTGGAATAATGCGTACTGTGAACTCTTCAAATATCAGTTTGAATAACCTATAGTTTGGAAAGATGATATGGTAATTAAGTCATAGACTTGATAAAGTATAAGCAAAGGACAAACAAACAAAATGGATCAAGGAAGGGAGAAGCTTTCAGTAGTAAATATGATCAAAACTAAAAGGAATGAAATTAGTGTGGAAATTAAAAAAATGTTCAATTGGTTAGATTAACAAGGAAACTGAGGAAGAATATTTCTATTGCACTTATGATATCCATGAGCAAAATTAAGCTGCTTTAAATTATCCAGATGATCATTTGTTGCGAAATTGATGACGATGCAATTATATGACACAAATTTACAAACTGTGTATCGCTGTAAGTATAAATTGCAATGGTAACTTTTCATTCTCCTATCATTTTGTATCTCATAATCTCATAAATCTATAGGTTCTACTAATAAGAGTAGTTTTACTAAAACTTGAGAAATCCAGAGCGTAAGCATTACATATATGTTGCAACTTTCAAATTACATGTCATGCATTTCTTACATAACTAAACTACCAGGAGGAGAAATTCTTGTCGTTAGACACTAAAATCACTGCACATTTGGAAGGTCACGAAGATCTACATAAACTTATATTCCCAAATGAACTAGTACAACTAATTCCACAAAATCCATTACTCAATTGCATAGCTCAATCTATTTAAGACCTGTGACCATTTGGTACTATGGTGCCAAAGAAGACTGAGGAAATGCTAATTTTCTGAAAGCGCTTTCAAGGAGTGCTCGAATCATTGTTTACACTAGTATCCATATCATCTCTCCGTTGTCCAACATGTGGATCAAAATTTCCCCACTTATACCAGCAAAACTGTCCAATAGCTAGTTATCAGCACAATCTGACCCTGTATACATAATAATGGTAAAGTACAAGTACATTTCAGCAATGTTAGTAGCTGGGCAGCACCATTGGTTCAACCCAAGAGGGAATAAAACGAAAGTGTGATCTGCGATGAGTAATGAGAGGATGCTCCAGTTTCCAAAACAGAGCCCTGATTGAGCCTCCTTAAAATAGCAAGTCAGCTGTCAATTGAGCAATTCAGCCGCAGAAATAAACTAAAATCGCTCTGAATTCCACACTCAACAACTAATTAGTGCCACTGATGGGCGGACAGACCAACGGTCCAACAGTGCACTCCAAATCACCCAAACGGACAAAAACCGGAAACGCTGCGCAGCTGGCAGAAGCGAACCCACCCAATCCATCGCCGAGAGAACGTCCTCGCCCCACGCACCACTCTAAAATTTCACCACTAACACCAACATGAACAAGCGGTTTCAGGAGGAGGCGAATGGCGCACCTTTGTGGCGATGTGGCGCGGCGCAGACGAGCCGAGGGGCGGAGCACCGGGTCGCCGCCACCTGATATCTCGCGACCTTCTCCTCGCTCACCCCTCCACCGTGATGCGTGGGGACGGAGCACCGGGTCGCTGCTTGGCGGCGAGACGCGAGAGCGGGCAACAAGACCGCCTCCCAGCCGCGAAGTGCAACAACGCGTGCTCGAAGCAGAGGTGAGGTGGCTGTGCAGGCGGCGGGCACCGAGTCTGCTCCCGGCATCCAGCCGCGAGCGCCGGCGCGGGAAGGCGGCGGCGGCCCGGTGGTGGCGGGGCGCTGGGCGCGGCGGGCGCGGCGCGGCCTGGGAGGGGAGGGGGCGGCGCGGGGCGGGCTGGGCGTTGGCGGGCGTTAATGCGCGGGGACGACCGGGAGCGGCGGCGCGCGGGCTGTTTGTCTGTGGCATGACTGCCCGGCCGAATTCGGTCAAGTCCCCCACCCGCCCCTTTGCCGAGCGCCGGATCAGGAGGCACTCGGCATCCGGCCGTGGACAATTTTTTTTTTTAAATTCCTTTGGCGAGTGCTCGAAGATACTCGACAAAGAAGAAATTTCTAAAAAAAATCAAAAATCTCTTTGCCGAGCGTCTTATTTTTGACACTCGGCAAAGACCCCCTTTGCCGAATGCTATGCCCCGGCGCTCGACAAAGTTTTTTATTTTTTTTGTTTTTGGCCTTCAAATTTTTTGTGCAACCCTTTTTAAGTACCAGGAACTCTTCATTAGAATTTGGGAATTTTTTTTACTTTTTGATATATTTAGTTACTTTACTTCGTTTACTTGAATTTTTTCGAAAAATATAAATTTGAACTGCACATGATACGAATAATGGAATTTAATGATTCAAAAAATGATAGTCATGTTAGTAAGTGTAGTGTGAGGCCGTATCCAGGAACGGACCCGAAATTTCGGACATCTTGTTCACGGAACATGACCGCGAACTTGCGTGCGAAGTGTTTTAAAATTCTATAAAAAGCAAACGAAGTCCGAAAATTATGAAACTTGTTGAGGTATCGTGATATCGTATGTGGATGCTATGATAAAAATTTCAGAAGATTTCGTGCACGTTGTCACGTACGATGCTTACAAACCAGGACATCTCTACAATGTGTCCGGCACTCGAAAAAAAACTCTTTACCGAGTGCAATTCTTTGTCGAGTGCGGCACTAGACAAAGAAGGTCTTTGCCGAGTGTCCAATTTTTGACACTCGGTAAAGCAGTTTGCACTCGGCAAATGATCTGTTTTTCCAGTAGTGGCATGGCTTTAGATGAGTTCGAGGTCTCAAGCGAATACACAGATTTAGACCCGGAAGTCGAGGAAGAGATCCATATTTGGATCCGACACGCCTTGATGTGCAAAGTACGGGTACTGATCGTCAGGCTGTGTTTAGTTGGAGGGAAAGTTAGAATTTGGGTACTATAGCACTTTCGTTTTTATTTGGCAAATAGTGTTTAATCATGGACTAATTAGGTTTAAAACGTTCGTCTCGCGATTTTCAACCAAACTGTGTAATTAGTTTTTTTTCGTCGATATTTACTGCTTCATGCACGTATCGAAAGATTCGATGTGATGGATACTGTAGCATTTTTTTGAAACTATTTTTGGACCTGAACACGCGCTCAATGTGTCGATCACGCTAGACACTCCTCTGATCTCCCAGCACCTGAGAAGACTGGTGGTTGACTATGTTGATTTTTGCGCCGACTGCCTTGATTTTGTGACCTGTCCAACATTGGAGGTTCTCAACATAACAGGCAGCTATCTGTCCTGTTTAAGGATTCTATCCCAGTCCGTGAAGCATCTGCGAATCATAAGCACCTATTTTGATAATGATATCCGGGCGTGTATTTCTATGCCTAGTCTCATTTCTCTGCAGCTCAGCAATTTCCATGGCAAAGCACCTCTACTTGAATTCATGCCATCACTACAAACTGCATTTGTCAGGCCTGCCGGCTGGGGGGTGGATACATTTTGTCTGAAAGGTGATTCTGCGGTTGATTGTTGTGGCATTTGTGCATGTTGTTGTGGCGAGGATGACCAAAAAGGTCGTTGCGTAGTTCTTGGGGCTCTGTTGAATGCAACGTATTTGGAATTGATAGGCTACTGTCGAACGGTATGCACACGTCCATCTTCTTAGATCTAATTGTTCAGTTTGTTGCTTGCAACACATTTTTTCCAGGTTCAGCATCCCGCCAAAATATATTGGCCATTTAGCACGTCATTCAGTGGCACTCCCACATTTGAGCTTATTGTCCTTTTAGTGTTTTTCTGACATTCCACATATCATATTGCCACACTTGATATATAACTTTAAGGGCAATCTTTGATTTTCAGAATGCATGTTACAAATGCTTACATCATCTACATCCATACTCATTTTCTTACCTCTTTTCTGAACGTTACTCAGTTCATTTTCAAGAGGGATCTGAGATGGTGCCCAACATTTTCTAAGTTAAAGACACTGTTGCTGAATGAATGGTGTGTAGCTATTGACTTCATCACACTTGTTTGCATTCTCCAACATTCACCTGTTCTTGAGAAGCTCATTCTTCAAATTTCCCAGGTATTTCTTGTAGATTGGTTTGATGACACTGACAAGCGCTTTGTGCGGAGGATTCAAGAATTGGAGGTCAGAAAAGCCTTGAAAAGGATGAAAGGGAGCAAAGCAATGAGCCCTGATGGTATCCCAATCAAGGTGTGTAGATGTCTTGGGGATATAGCTATAGTATGGCTAACCAAGATGTTGAACAATATCTTTCGATCGAACAAGATGCCTGAGAAGTGGAGAAGAAGCATATTGGTACCAATCTACAAGAACACGGAAGATATTCAAAGTTGTACTAATTATCGGGGAATTAAGTTGATGAGCCACACTATGAAGTTATGGGAGAGAGTCATCGAGCAGCGCCTGCGAGGAACGACACAAATATCAACAAATCAATTTGGTTTCATGCCCGGAAGGTTAACCACAGAAGCAATCTTCTTAATAAGACAGGTTATTGAGCGGTTTAGAGAGCAGAAGAAGGACCTCCACTTGGTTTTCATTGACTTGGAGAAGGCTTATGACAAGATATTAAGAAATGTTATGTGGTGGTCTTTAGACAAACATAAAGTCCTATCAAAGTATGTGACCCTCATCAAGGACATGTACAACAATGTTGTGACTAGTGTTCGAACAAACGATGGTAACACATATTACTTCCTGATTAAAATTGGACTTCATCAAGGGTCAGCCTTAATCCCGTATCTCTTTGCCTTGGTAATGGATGAGGTTACCAGGAACATACGAGGGGATATCCCTTGGTGTATGTTGTTCGCTGATGTAGTGTTAATGGACGAAAGTCAGGCGGGAGTAAATATGAAACTAGAGTTATGGTAGCAGACCCTTGAGTCTAAATGTTTTACATTGAGAAAAAACTAAAACCGAATACATGATATGTGACTTTGGCGGAGTTGTACAGGAGGAGGAAGATGTGAGTTTGCAAAGTCAAGTAGTGCCTAAGAAGGATACCTTTCGGTATTTGAGATCGATGCTATAGAGGGATGGAGATATTGATGTGGATGTTAGCCATAGAATCAAAGCAGGGTGGATTAAGTGGCGACAAGCTTCTGGCATTCTCTATGACAAACGGGTACCACAAAAGTTAAAAGGCAAGTTCTATAGAACGACGATTAGACCGGCTATGTTGTATGGAGCAGAATGTTGACCTACAAAGATTCAACATGTTCAACAACTGAGTGTTGCAGAAATGCGTATGTTGCGATGGATTTACGGTCACACAAGAATGGACCAAGTTGGGAACGATGATATACGTGATCGCTTAGAGGTAGCACCAATTGAAGAAAAGCTTGTCTAACATGGGTTGAGGTGGTTTGGCCATGTCCAAAGGAGACCTCCATAGGCACCAGTGCATTGTGGAGTTCTAAGCCAAGCTAATAATATGAGGAGAGGTAGAGGAAGACCGAAATTGACATGGGGGAGGCAATAAAAAGAGATTTGAAAGCTTAGATATATACCTAGAGATCTATGTTTGAATAAGAGTACTTGGAAAGCAGCTATTGAAGTGCCTGAACCATGACTTGAGACTCTTGGTGGGTTTCAACTCTAGCCTACCCCAACTTGCTTGGGACTGAAAGGCTATATTGTTGTTTTTGTTTCAATCAAGAGTATACGTTGTTATATATACACGATACATTAGTGATAACTCTAGCGTATTTTTTATGTATCATCCATTATTGACCTTGTTGAATATACATTGTTTTGTTTCAATAGGACACAAAATGTAAATCAGAATCAGAAGGAAGAAATCATCAACTGGAGCGAGAACCACAAGTATCGGAACACCTTAAAATAGTTGAAATAAAGTGCGAAAATGTTGGTTTTCGGGTTTTTGAAATCTTAAAGTTTATTGAGTACATTTGTCATGCAGGTCAACGTCAAACGGGTTAGCAGAAAGTCAACCTGTGAGTTAACCAGCTGCACTCTTCAGTCATTTAATTTATTAGTATCTGCATTCTTTTGTGGTCCAATTTAGCCAATTCGATGCATGTTAACCAGACATGCATACTGTTACTTTTTTTTTGAAATAAAAGCAAAAAATGTATGCTGGAGTGTGTTCTTTGGCACGAAACTCAACAGATTTATACTTAAATTGTTGATTTCCACGTAATCGTCTCTTTTTCTTGTACAGTATTCAGTTTCGAGAACTGAAGGTCCGAAAAGCTTAAATTTTCAACTGTTTGGATGGCTCAACTATCCATTGCCAAGGTCGTACTCCGCATTGCCAAGGCTGAAGTTTTGTCCTTGTGTTTTTTCTGGCTGGCTGATATAATGATATTATAGAACGAATACACAGATTTGGAGGAACTGAATTAGACTCTGTTGGCCTATTTTGACATGTTACTGAACTAGAGGATTTCTATCTCACCTCACTTGTGCAGCTTTCAGTTTCGGGTAGGGGGTAAGATACTTTGGGATGTTTGGTGGACCTACTGTCAGTAATTGACAATTCGGGCTGAAGTTTGTCACCTTCTTTTGTGAGAAAATTTTATAAACTATGTTGGCTGTAGCAGTATCAACAGCATATAATCGACAATAGTACCTGTTTAAGCCATCTAGCTGGACCTAGTTTGTAGCATTATCCTGTTACTCTTTCACTCTCTGTTACTGTGATGTTCTTAGCTTCCTGGACTTTTCAGTCTACTTTGCTGTAATGAGTGGAACCGGTGCCTGATCTTGCCCGTGGGGTATTAGTTGGACCTAGTTTGTAGCATCATTAACTCTATCTTGTGACCATGCTGAAAATATTTTCACATCGATATCCCCCGTCTGAACTGCCTGAGATGCCATGCACATGTTCCTCAACTTACCTGACCATATGGGGTCGAATGCGGCTTAGTTTCAGCTTGAGACGTCCAAATTAAACTAAAGAAGAGAGCTGATAGTAATTTCCCTTGACGTGGTATTCTCCCAAAACGCTTATTAGCCATACCAGCGTGTCATTGTTGTGTGAATTAGGACGTGTGGAGCCAAGAACACGATCCATGCTCAGCTCACCTGCCTCCAACAAAATGTGGAGGTTTTTATTAGCAGATCATATGTTACCTACTGTCTGGTGTTGGGCCGATATGTTACGTACACGTATAGCCAATGGATGCCCAAGGCGAACAGACAAACGCTACAAAGGAAGGAAGGCAGCCGACGGGGAAGGTGTTTCTCAAAAAAAAAAAAAAAAAAAAAAAAAAGCCCTTCTACATGTCAGGTGCTTGAAGTTTTGCGTCTAATCAGGCAATGATTCTCATTCATTGGATCTAAATCAGATGCCTTTGGAGCTTCTTCTTCCTTCATTTGTTTCCTTCAGTTGTTAGGTGCATTTGGTTTTGTGTTTTCACGCGCCTGCACTATAGGAAGCGTGAAAAAAAGGCGACGGGGAAGGCATCGCTGAAACAATTGCCAAACGGCTGTTTCTCAACAAAAAAAAAAATGCCGAACGGCATCTCCTACCTGTGTTCCTTCCACCTCTGATCGTTCATGGGTATTAACCGAGAAAAAATAAAAAATTCCAATTTTCCTCCATGAAATATCTCGGTCGTCCGACTTTGCTCCTTGAATTACAAAACCAATTCTTTAACCTGTGTCAACTTTGAAAACCGTTTGTTTTTCCACCTCAGGTGGTTTTACTGATATTGCGCCACGTTAGAGGAGTAAATCAGACTAAGTTGAAAGTTCACGAGGTAAATCAAACTAGAAATAATTTTTAAGAAATATCCAAAGATTCATAAAAATAAATTTTCAAACAATACGTCCAAATATTTTTACATGGAAAAATAATACAATTGAATATCCTAAAATATGGTTTAATCTTTAGAAAATTCATAGGAAATTTGTTAAACCTCATAAAATTATGAAACTAATTTCAGTTCTGTTTTTTTTCTAGAATAATGCTTTATCTTATGGTGCGTAGTTTGAAATAGTTTCAATCTTGATGAACTCATTTTCATGCTTGTAGGGTATCAGTATTAGGGATACCCAAAGAAGGGATCTGAGGACCGCGGACGACAGTCTCGACCGACCCCAAAGGGACGGTTTCCACCTCGCCAGACCCCTCGGGCACGGGCCCCGTGTCGCCCGACCCCGAGGGTACGGGAGCCGTCTCGCCCGACACTGAGGGCACGGGCTCCGTCTCGCCCGACACCAAAGGTACGGGAGCAGTCTCGCCCGGCCCTGAGGGCATGGGCTCCGTCTCGCCCGACCCCTCGGGCGCGGGCTCCGCCTCGCCCGGCGGGGTCCGTACCACCCCAACCACTACGGGTCCAAGCGTGTGGGCCTAGGTCAAGCCTCTCACACCAGAAGGGGCGCGGGCATGCCTTGACGTGACCCGTGGCCATGACAGGCCACGCCCGGGGGTTCACATCGTCAGCAGTGACGGGTGCGTGGGCGCTGTGCTGCCTAATCCCATTATGGCCGCTGACAAGCATGTCGGTTTACCTCGCCATTCGCCGGGACTGGGATGGAACGCCACGACTAGCTAATGACGTCGAGGCATGGCACCAGTGGTGAACAGGAGCCCGACGTGGAGCCATCCCCGTCACCATCTACAACGTCGGTGGGACCCACATGAAGGAGAAGAAGGACGCGGCGGTCCCAGAGGGCTTCTTCTCCTCGATTTTCTCTCTCTCTCTCTCTCTTCTCTTTTTATGATGTAACCTGCATCTTCCCCTTCTTCTATAAAAGGGGGAACACAACGCAACACAAGGGGAGAGGCATGAGCACACGGCTGAGCAGCTGAACAAACTCTCAGCACTTTTCAATCCTTCCAACAGAGACCTGGGATCTGCTCCCTCTCTCGCCCATCTGTAACCCCTACTATAGACAGTGCCAGTAACACGAGCAGCAGCAGATTGGATGTAGAGACATTCTGCTCGAACCAGTATAATCCTTGTGTCCTCCGAGCACACCATCCGAGCCAGACACGCAAACTAGAAATTTACTAGCCAGTGATCCGAAACACCGACAATGCTTATTTACTAGTAGAAGCTCTTGTTATACATTATAATTAGTAGATGTTGATCGTTCGACTACGTAGAAGCATTAATGGAACATCATCAAGACTATGTATGTGCGGCATGGTGGGCATTGGTCCCCTAACTTGGATAAATTTGGGAAAGTCTACTTAACCCCCAAACTATTGGTGGTTGTCCATTTCACCCTCGCCTACAAAACTAGGTATTCTTGCCCTTGACCTATTGAAAACCGTCTAAATAACCCCTTAAGATGGTTTCGAAGGTGGTTTTGCTGACGTGGCATATTAAGAAGTCTACATAACCCACTAACAGGGTTGACTATATAACCCTCTCAACTATAAAACCTGATATTGTAACCCTTAAGCCATCTAATAATGTTCAAATGACCCCTTAGATGGTCATGTAAGGAAGTTTGAACACCGTATCCCACCACACCGACCTAAGCACCCATACTTGCATGCAGGCCCATCATCGACTGCCTCTAGCTTTGTCCTCCTATAGCTACCTAAACAACTAAAGGACAATTGGAATGGAAGAGGTGGGAAGGGTCGGATGCCGAGGGTGCAGGCATGGTGCATGAGCTCCATGCCGTCGACAAGTGCCGAGAGGTGGAGCAAGAGAGAAGATGTTGTGTGTTGCTCATTGGGTGGCCGGTCAACATAGTAAGAATAGGAAGGTGGAGTCAACAAATGGGTCTGCGTGCAAGCATGGGTACGTAGACAAGTGTGGTGGGATAGACCCTTTGAGGGGCCATTTGAACATTATTAGATACTTTAAGGGCTATTATATCATGTTTTATAGTTGAAGGGGTTACGTAGTCAACCTCTGATACATTAGGGGTTTATGTAGACTTTTCAATAAGTCATGTCAGCAAAACCACCTTCAAAAATGGCCTCAGGGTGTCATTTAGACGGTTGTTAATAGTTTAAGGGGTAGAATAACTGGTTTATAGGTGAGAGGGTAAACTAGACACCAATAGTTGAGGGGGTTAAGTACACTTTTTTGGATAATTTTT
This sequence comes from Miscanthus lutarioriparius, assembly GCA_904845875.1. Classification (NCBI taxonomy): domain Eukaryota; kingdom Viridiplantae; phylum Streptophyta; class Magnoliopsida; order Poales; family Poaceae; genus Miscanthus; species Miscanthus lutarioriparius. The sequence continues at coordinate 92,962,518 of CAJGYO010000010.1, read as the reverse complement.
CATAGTATCTATGTTAATCTGCATTGTTGCATGTGAAAGCCCTAGTTTGGTTTTGGATAATTGATGAAACCTATGTGTACTAACCTTGCAATCTAAGTGATGTGTGAGATAGGTTGGTACACCCAAGGTGTGGAGCATGATGGCACTCAAGTGACGGTGATGATCACATGAAATGATGAGATGACCACATGTGATGATGATCAAATGCTCCAACTTGGAAAAGAAGAAAGAAAAAAACAAAAAACCAAGGGTTGATCAAGGCAAAGGTATCAAATAGGTTTTTGTTTTGGCACTCAAGACACCATAAAGGGTGTGAGTGTGTTTAGGATCGATAGCCGTACTATAAAGAGGGGAAATCTTGGGCTAAGCGGTTATCGAGTGCCACTAGGCGACATGATTCATGCATATGCATTTAGGGACCTAGTGTGCTTACAATTAACCCTTGAAAAATGCTAACACACGGGCACATGAGTTGTACACTTTGTTGTTAGCAATTTGGAAGCAAGGGTGAAGCGGTTGAGGAAATAAAAAAAGAAAAGGAGGTGAAACCCTAGGACTGGACCCTGGCTTGGCCAGGACCGGACCCTGTCAGCTAGAGTCCGGTCAGTGTTAAGGGCATGACTAAGAAGGCTAGGTGATGACTAGACCCAGGCACGTGGGAGGACCGGACCCGACGTCCAGAGTCCGGTTGTGCTGCTCTATGTCGTAGAGGTGACGTGGCAAGAACCGAACCTTGAGGCTAAGTCTGGTCATGTATGACCAGACCTGGTCCGAAGGCTCTAGGACGTCTTGGTGTGAATTTGATCACGACCGGACCCAGCTGACTTTGAGCAACTGGACCCGACATCGCTGAGTCTGGTCATGTAAACTTGGTTGCGCACACGGTGAACAGTAAGAAGACCGGACCCAGGCTAAGTCTGGTCATGATGATCGGACTGAGTCTAGTTGTATTTTCACGCTTAGGGAGCTTACTAGAGTAGACCGGGCCCAGGGCACGCGTAGCGACCAGACCCAGATGGTTAGAGTCCGGTCTGGCTCTGTTGACTTGGGCTGACCGTTATAACCATTGAGATCCGATGCTCAGTTTTTAAAGGGAGGACACGTGGATGGCCAGGAGGGACCGAAAATAGGCGACCGGACTCTACTCAGGGCCCGATCGGTGAGTCCAGTCAGCTCTACGCAGAGCAACAACTCTATTTGTTTGAGGAGATCTATAAATAGTTCTTGGTCGGCTTGGGGCTCTCTCTCTTAGCACTTTGACATACTTGACATCCTTGTGAGCCTAATCAAACACCTTCCACTCATCTCCATCATTGATTCATTATCATAATGAGATTGGGAGCGATTCCTATTGCATTTGCTTGAGTGATTGCATCTAGTGGCACTTCAGGATCGTTGTGGCTGCAAATTTCTTGTTACTCTTGGTGTTTGCCGACACCTAGACAGCTTGGAACAGTGGAGGCGCAATGGCACGAGTTGGTGATTGTTCATGGCCATCTCCCGGTGATTGTGAGGGGTCTTGTACCTTCCCCAGCGAAGAGCCAAAAGGTAACTCTAGTAAATTGCTCGTGTCATTGAGTTACCTCACTTGTGGGTAGGTTTTTGCGGCGTCCTTGTGGTTGGCTAGGTGAGTGATACCTATTAGCCGCCGAACCATCAAGTGTTGGTCGACACAACGGGGACTAGCGTGCTGGCAAGCACGTGAACCTCAGGAGAAAAATTGTGTGTCACTTGTCTCTGGGATTTCTTCCGGTGATTGATTTGGTATTCATTGGTTGGTTCACCTCTCTTGCCACGGCGGTATAACCAATTCACTCCTCTCTTGTATTTACATTTATGGCTTTCTTACCTAGTCAAGCTCTTTAGTGTAGCTAATCTTGAGAGCTTGTTAGTTTGGTTAGTGAGGCTCTTTAGTTAATCTTTGAGAGCTCACTAGGTTAGAAAGTAGTGAATTAGCCCTTGTGTGAACCTAGAGATCATAGCAACTAGAATTGTTGGTTTAGGTGGCTTGCAACCTTTGTAGAGCGAGAGCAAAATTGCATTTCGCCAGTTAGGTTACTAACCACTCGCTCTAGTGTTTTTAGAGAATTTTTATAGGCTATTCACCCCCTCTATCCATTTAGGACCTTTCGAGTGGTATCGAAGTCGTGGTCACCGTTTAATCAAGGCTTAACAACCTTCAGTGTCAAAATATGGCTCATGTTGTGTTCAACCATGTGAGGGGCGAACCACAGTTCTTTGATGGCACATGCTATAATTATTGGAAGAGAAAAATGAAGATGTGTCTTGGTTCATTCAATGAAAGAGTGTGGGATGTGACCGAGGGTGACTATGTGACTCTTGATCCTAGCAACCTCACCGATGAAGATCACACCAACAAGTAATGCAACACTATGGCTCTCAACACTATCTACAATGCAATTGATTCAAAGGTGTTGGAGCAAATCAAAGATCTTGAGAGAGCTAGTGAAGTGTAGAAGAGATTGGAGGAGATCTATGAGGGCACGCCAGCGTTCAAGAGTGCCAAGTTGAACATTCTCAAGGACAAATTGACAAGCTTCAAGATGAAGGATGAAGAGGGCATTCCAGAGATGTTCCATAGATTGCAAGTGATTGTCAATTATCTCATGGCAATAGGTGAGAAAGTACAAGATGATGATGTGTCCCCCCAGTTCTTGATGTGTTTACCTCTAAGGTTTGAGACATTGAGATTGATCATCATAAGAGAAGGATTGAAGGACATAACCCCGAACCAAGTACTAGGTGATGTCATGACACAAGAGACATACCATGTGGAAAGGGAGGGGGATGACAAGGTTGAGAAGAAAGATGAATACAAGAAGACGAAGAGTGTAGCATTCAAGGCTAGCACCTCATCTAAGAGCAAGGGAAAACCAAAGAAACAAGAATCTAGTTCTAATGATGATGCTAGTGACATTGATGATGATGCCATGGCTCTATTTGTGCGCAAGCTTAGCAAGTTCATGAAGAAGAAGGGGTATGGTGCAAGGAAGAGAAGAGATCACAACAAAGAGTATGTGAGGAGATGCTACAAATACAAGAGCAAGGATCCTATTGTAGCGGATTGTCCCTACAATAGTGACAATGATGAGGATGAGAAGAAGAAGGAAAAGAAGAAAAAGAAGAGGAAGAAGATGACCTTCCAAAAGAAGAAGAAAGGTGGCGGCTATGTGGTGACATGGGATAGTGATGCATCATCGGAGGATGGTGACTCTAGTGATGATGACAAGAAGTCCAAGAAGAAGGCACTTGCAAGCATTGCTATCAACAACAAGCCTTCTCTCTTTGACACTTCATCAACATGCCTCATGGCAAAGCCCACCAAGGTAAAATATGATGAAAGTGATGATGATTGTGAAAGTGATGATTGTAGGAGTGATGATGATGATGAGAAATCCAAGGAGGCTCTCATGGACATGTTGGAGAATGCCCATACATTTCTTGAGATGAAGAGAAAGGAGTGCAAAGAATTGCATAAGAGAGTCAAATCTTTTGAGCAATCCTTTGGTGAGCTCAATGCCACTCATGAGAGGCTAATGGAAGCCCATGAGAAGCTTGGCAAAGCTCACTCTAAGTTTGAAAAAGCTCACTCCTCTCTCTTCGAGGAAGCCAAGAAGGAGGAAGTCATTGTATCATGTGACGTAGGCTTGACTTGTGATATTCTTGATGAATCTTTTTATAAGCCTATTGTTGTTGCTCCTACTAACCTTTCTTGTAGCACTTCTACTTCAACTTTACCTTTGAGTGATGGTTTCACTTGTGATGCCTCACTAATGGTGGAAAATGAAACCCTCAAGAAGGATGTAAATGAGCTCACTCATGCCTTAGGCAATGCCTATAGTGGAGATGCCCGCTTGCTAAAGTGCTTGGGTAGCCAAAGATTTTCTCTCAACAAATAGGGATTAGGCTATACCCTTAAGAAAGGCAAGGCGGCCTTTGTCACTCCCAAAGTTAGCTTTGTGAAGGGCAATGGTCGGTTTTGTAATAGATGCAAGCAAGTTGGGCATATAGAGAAATATTGCAAGAACAAGAACAAGCAAACTAATGTATCCTCAATTAAGTTTGATTCTTGTTATTTGCTTACCAAGGGTGGCAATGGTGTGAAGGCTAAGTTCATTAGTGCACCAATTATGGGCTTAAAGAAGAAAGCCATTTGGGTACCAAAGAGCTTAGTGACTAACCTTCAAGGACCCAAGCAAGTTTGGGTACCTAAAAAGAATTGATCTTCTTTTGTAGGTCAATTATATATAAAGCCGGAGGAAGGTATTGGGTGCTTGATAGTGGGTGCACACAACACATGACTGGCGATTCTAGAATGTTTAATTCAATCAACACAAGTGATAGCAATAGGGTTGATAGCATAGCATTTGGTGATAATGGCAAATGCAAGGTCAAAGGGCTTTGTAAGATTACAGTATCCAATGACTTGAGCATATCCAATGACTTGAGCGTTCTAGAATGTTCAATTCAATCAACACTAGTAGAGAGCTTGAACTTCAACCTATTGTCGGTAGCACAATTGTGTGATCTTGGTTTCAAGTGCATATTTGGTATGGATGATGTAGAGATCATAAGTGTAGATGGCTCTAACTTTATATTCAAAGACTTTAGATATGAGAATCTATACATTGTTGATTTCAATGCTAGTGAAACCCAATTAACAACATGTTTGCTCACTAAATCTAGCATGGGTTGGTTATAGCATAGAAGGCTTGGTCATGTTGGAATAAAACAATTGAATAAATTGATTAAGCATGATCTAGTAAGAGGCTTGAAAGATGTCAATTTGAGAAGGATAAGCTATGTAGTGCATGTCAAGTCAGAAAATAATTTGGTAACACACATCCTAAGAAGAGGATGATGAGCACATCTAAGGCATTTGAGTTGTTGCACATGGACTTGTCGAGACCAACCACATATAGTAGCATTGGTGGAAACAAATATGGATTTGTGATAGTGGATGATCTTACTAGACACACATGGGTGTTCTTTCTTGATAAGAGTGATGTGTTTGCAACCTTCAAATCATTTGTCAAGAGAATACACAATGAATTTGAAACAACCATCAAGAAAGTGAGAAGTGACAATGGTAGTGAATTCAAGAATACTAGAATTGATGAGTTGTGTGATGAGTTTGGAATTAGACATCAATTCTCAGCCAAGTACACTCCACAATCAAATGATTTTGTTGAGAGGAAGAATAGAACTTTGATTGACATGGCAAGATCAATGTTGAGTGAGTACAATGTGAGTCATTCATTTTGGGCCGAAGCAATCAACATGGCTTGCTATTATAGCAACCGACTCTATTGTCACCTAATGATGGAAAAGACACCATATGAGCTCTTGAATGGTAGAAAGCCCAACATTGCATATTTTCGGGTTTTTGGTTGCAAATGCTACATATTGAAGAAAGGGACTAGATTGAGCAAGTTTGAGAAGAAGTGTGATAAAGGCTTCTTGCTTGGATACTCCACTACTAGTAAGGCATATAGAGTTTGGAATTTGGCTAGTGGTACTCTTGAAGAGGTTCATGATGTGGAATTTGATGAACCAATGGTTCACAAGAGGAAGATGAGAATCTAGATAATGTGAGAGAGGCACTCAATTGGTCAATACAATGAAGAACATAGATGTTGGTGATATAAGGCCAAGAGAAGTGATTGAAGTTAAAGATAACAAAGATCAAGTGCTCTCTAACTCAAATGTGTAAGCTAGTGGTTCTCATGATCTAGATCAAGCTAGTTCAAGTGATGGTCAAATGAAAGATCAACAACAAGTGGCTAGTACATCATCTCAACCAAATGATCAACAAAGTGCAAGCAATCAAGTTCAAGTGCTCCAACCAACAAATGTTGCAAGAGATCATCCCTTGGACTTTATAATTGGTGATATCTTAAGACATGTGTAAACTAGATCAAGATTGGCATCATTTTATGAACATTTCACATTTGTGTCATCCATTGAACCAAAGAAGATAGATGAAGCTTTGAAGGATGTTGATTGGGTCAATGCTATGCATAAAGAGATAAATAACTTCACAATAAATCAAGTATGAGAGTTAGTTGAGAGGCCTAAGGATCATAATGTGATTGAAACCAAATTGGTCTTTTGGAACAAGCAAGATCAAGATGGGATAGTAGTAAGGAACAAAGCAAGATTGGTAGTACAAGGCTATACACAAGTTGAAGGTCTTGATTTTGGAGAAACATATGCCCCAGTTGCAAGATTGGAAGCAATTAGGATCTTGTTAGCCTATGCTTGTGCCCACAACATCAAGTTATACTAAATGGATGTGAATAGTGCATTTCTCAATGGGTACATCAATAAGCTTGTGTATGTTGAGCAAGCTCCCAGTTTTGAAGATGAGAAGAAACCCAACCATGTCTACAAGTCGAGAAAGGCTTTGTATGGATTGAAGCAAGCACCTAGAGCATAGTATGAGAGATTGAGGGATTCTCTACTCTCTAAGGGATTCAAAATGGGCAAGGTTGACACCACTCTCTTCACCAAGAAGATAGGCAATGACTTGTTTGTGTTGCAAATCTATGTTGATGACATTATCTTTGGATCAACCAATCAAGATTTTTGTGAGGAGTTTGGAAAGATGATGGCAAATGAGTTTGAGATGTCCATGATTGGAGAGTTGAGTTACTTACTTGGTCTTCAAATCAAGCAAATGAAGAATGGCACAATTGTAAGTCAAGGCAAGTACATCAAAGACATGCTCAAAAAGTTTGGAATGGATAATGCAAAGGCTATTAGTACACCAATGGGGACAAATGGAAACTTGGATAGTGATGCTAGTGGCAATATGGTAGATCAAAAGATGTATCGGTCTATGATTGGAAGCCTACTCTATGTGACCGCATCAAGACCGGATGTGATGTTTAATGTATGCATGTGTGCTAGATTTTAAGCCTCACCAAGAGAAAGTCATTTGAAGGCAACAAAGAGAATATTGAGGTACTTGAAGCATACACAAAATGTTGGATTGTGGTATCATAAAAGAGCTAGATTTGAGTTGATTTGATATTCGGACTCCGATTATGCGGGATGCAAAGTTGAGAGAAAGAGCACATCGGGCACATGCCAATTGTTGGAAAGATCACTTGTGTCTTGGTCATCAAAGAAGCAAAATAGTGTAACACTTTTAACCGCCGAAGCGGAGTACATTTCGGCCGATAGTTGTTGGGCTCAATTACTTTGGATGAAGGCTACTTTGAATGATTTTGGAATCAAGTTCAAACAAGTGCCATTGCTATGCGACAATGAGAGTGCCGTGAAGCTCACCAACAACCCGGTTCAACATTCAAGAACAAAGCACATTGATATCCGCCATCACTTTATAAGAGATCATCAACAAAAAGGGAACATTTGCATTGAGAGTGTGGGCACCGATGATCAACTTGCCGATATATTCACCAAGCCACTTGATGAGAAGAGGTTTTGCAAGCTAAGGAATGAATTGAACATACTTGACTTCTGCAATATGTGTTGATGCACCCCATTATATGACATGCCTCTCCTTCGAGCAAAGCAAGGTAAAATTGGTTAACATGTCATTCATTCTTTGCTAAGGACTTGTTTAGTGCATCTAGTCATTCCTATCATGTCTTAGACTCATTTATGAAAATCAAATGAATTTGATGCTTGTATGGTACCACTATTGCTTGTATGCTTGAAATGATCTAGTGGTAGCATATGACATGTTTGTGGCCTTGTGAACCTAGTGTTTAATCTAGAAAATGAGCTATAAGTGTTTAACTCAACATTGTTAAGATAACCCTTTGAAATGAGGTGTGAAGAAGCTTGCCATTAGATCAAACCGAGTTAAATATCTTTTGCATGTGATCTAGATTGAACCAAATTTGGGAAAATAATCTTCACTTAACACGGTTTCACCCCAACCTATCTAAAATTTGAGCTCATCTTTTGTGCTAATTATTGACAAAGGGGGAGAAGTAATTCACAAAGATAGATATGATTGACAAAGGGGGAGGTTTGACAATCTAAGGGGATCAATTAAAATTGAAGCACACAAGTAGGGGGAGCAATCTCATAAACTTGTATGTTGCATTTGAGTGTGCATTATATATGTTTGCTTGCATGGCACAAGTTTTGAAATTCCATATCTTTGCTTATGTGGTGTATGCTAGATTATAGAAAATGATTGATGCAATAAAAACTAGCATGCATAGGATAGCTAGATGCTTGAATTGGTTTTATAAGTAGTACTAGAGCCTTGTTTCTAATGTTGATCTCACGAGGTATCTAATGGTTTTAGTTTTTAAGTGGTATCTAGCAAACCATGGTGCTAAGGATGGTGTTCAAATGGCAACTCCGATTGGTATCACGCTTCAAAGGTCCATTCTTTACACCTTAGCTTCATTTGATAGTTATTACTCTCCCAAACTTCCTATCCATGCATATGTTCAAGCTTTCAATCCAAACTCTTAGCACATATGTAGGGGGAGCTAATGCTACCAATTCGAATTTATGAAACTTGTCCATATCCTTTACACATGGTAAAATGCTTGGGCAAGCAACATAAATCCAAAAGGATTAAATTGAATATCTTTATAAAAGGTTGTCACCAATGACAAAAAGGGGGAGGTTGAAAGCCCAAGTTTGGTTTTGGATAATTGATGAAACCTATGTGTAGTAACCTTGCTATCTACGTGATGTGTGAGATAGGTTGGTACACCCAAGGAGTGGAGCATGATGGCACTCAAGTGACGGTGATGATCACATGAAATGATGAGATGACCACATGTGATGATGATCAAATGCTCTAACTTGGAAAAGAAGAAAGATAAAAACAAAAACCAAGGGTTGATCAAGGCAAAGGTATCAAATAGGTTTTTGTTTTGGTACTCAAGACACCATAGAGGGTGTGAGTGTGTTTAGGATCGATAGCCGTACTATAAAGAGGGGAAATATTTGGCTAAGCGGTTATTGAGACCTAGTCTGCTTACAATTAACCCTTGAAAAATACTTTGAAAAATAATAACACACGGGCACATGAGATGTACACTTTGTGGTTAGCAACTTGGAAGAAGGGTGGAGCGGTTGAGGAGATAGAAAAAGAAAAGGAGGTGAAAGCCTTGGACCAGACCCTGTGAGCCAGAGTCCGGTTAGTGTTAAGGGCATGACTGAGAAGGCCAGGTGATGACCGGACCCAGGCGCGCGGGAGGACCGGACTTGGCGCCCAGAGTCTGGTGTGCAGCTCTATGTCGCAGAGGTGACGTGGCAAGAATCAGACCCTGAGGCTGAGTCCGGTCATGTATGACCGGACCCGGTCCGAAGTCTCTGGGACCTCTCGGTGTGAATTTGATCGCGACCGAACCCTGCTGACATGTTACAGTTGCTTACATCACCTACATGGCTATATCCATAATCATTTTCTTAACACTTTTTTTGCACGTTGCTCAGTTCATTTTCAAAAGGGATCTGAGATGGTGCCCAACATTTTCTAAGTTAAAGACATTGTTGCTGAATGAATGGTGTGTAGCTATTGACCTCAGTGCACTTGTTTGCATTCTCGAACATTCACCTGTTCTTGAGAAGCTCATTCTTCAAATTTCCCAGGTATTTTTTGTTTCAATCAAGAGTAACTGCTTTATTTAATTTGTTATGTATACATATATAATACATTAGTGATAACTCTAGAGAATCTTTTTTATGTATCATCCATTATTGACCCTGTTGAATATACATTGTTTTGTTTCAATAGGACGCAGAGTGTAAAACAGAAGCAGAAGGAAGAAATCATCCTCAAATGGAGCGAGTACCAAAAGTATCGGAACACCTTAAATTAGTTGAAATAAAGTGCAAAAATGTTGGTTTTCGAGTTTGTGAAATCATAAGTTTCTTGAGTAGATTCATGCAGGTTAATCTCATGCTGGTTACCAGAAATTCACACTGTGAGTTAACCAGCTACACTCTCTAGTCGTTTAATTTATTGGTATCTGAACATTATTTTAGTGGTGCAATTTAGTCAATGTGATGCATGTTAACCAGACATGCATACTATTACTTTCGAAATAAGAAAACCTGGTGTGCTATTCTTTGGCAACAAACTTGACAGATTTGTTACTAGCTAGTTGATTTCCACATAACTGTGCCTTTTTATCTTGTACAGTATTCAGTTTCGAGAACTGAAGAAGTGCGAAAAGGTTAATTTCAACTGTTTGGATGGCTTAACTATCTCTTGAGGTCGTACTCCAGATTGCCAAAACTAAAGTTTTGTCCTTGCGCTTCTTCTGGTTGGGTGATATTATGAGATTCAGTTCCATGTTTCAATGGTATGGGAGAAAAACCATGCAATGTAATTGGCAATATGACTTGGTTAGGACTTCTCCTTGGACTTGGTTCCATGTCTTGTGATGACATGAGTAGTAGTTGTGCTTTCTTGAGTTTATTTTTCCTGTGATGACAATATTAATATTGGAGTTATCAGAGATTCAGAGTGGTAATTTTCTCAGTCTTCATGCACTCTATATTCTGTACTGCAGGCTGTTCTTGTAGGATGTACAATTGATAATCTAATGACATGAACTCAGTAATTTTATATAATTAAATGGTGACTCACCTGGTTGTTGGACATGCCTTTTTCTTAGCTTTTCTTAGTTTGGCCTTGTAGGATTCACAGACAATAGGTTATAATTATAAGGGTAAAGTACACTTTACAACACTGAACTTGCGCCAAAGTATGATTTTCAACCTTCAACTATGAAACCGGTCAAGAAACACCCTCCAACTATCAAAACCGGACAACTTTGGTCCTCGGCCGGTTTCAAAAGCGGTTTTCTATTTTGGGCGGCGAAATTTTAAATTATTTTTTGAGCATCTTAACGTTCTCAAATGAAAAACTCAAAACTAAAAAGTTGTAGATCTCATCGAGGTCTACAATTTACATATAAAAATTATCTTCATCCGACATCGTATTGAAGGGTTTTCTATTTTTTGAAATTTGAGTCTCATCAGTTTTGTCGCGTGATGAGACTCAAATTTCAAAAAATAGAAAACCCTTCAATACGATGTCGGATGAAGATAATTTTTATATGTAAATTATAGAGCTCGATGAGATATACAACTTTATAGTTTTAATTTTTTTCATTTGAGGACAGTAAGATGCTCGAAAAAATAATATAAAATTTCAGCACCATATTTTGTCGCGTGATGAGACTCAAATTTCAAAAAATAGAAAACCCTTCGATACGATGTCGGATGAAGATAATTTTTATATGTAAATTGTAGACCTCAATGAGATCTACAACTTTGTAGTTTTGAGTTTTTTCATTTGAGAACGTTAAGATGCTCAAAAAAATAATTTAAAATTTCGGCGCCTCCCGAAAATAGAAAACCGCTTTTGAAACCGGCTGAGGACCAAAGTTGTCCGGTTTTGATAGTTGGATGGTGTTTCTTGACCGGTTTCATAGTTGAAGGTTGAAAATCATACTTTGGCGCAAGTTCAGGGTTGTAAAGTGTACTTAACCCTAATTATAATATATATGCAGCTAATGTGGTAAACTAGGTATTTACCCCTGCCTGAATAGCAGTGCCCTCACCCTAGGAAACCTGTAAGGCCCAGGGCATAGGAACACAGTCTCAGAGTACCAATTACTCATAATATACTCCTATCCAAGATCTCTATAGGTGGATTTGTTGATTGTTGAAGGTTGTAGGCTAAATCTCAAGCAAGGAGCCAAGGATCAGATGTTGGTCGCCCATTTATGTAATACAGTCTAATTAAAGGTGTTCTCTAGTGTACATTTAAATATTTGGACGAAAACACCTATGTGCATCAAATTAGCCTTATGGGAACCTATATATTAATTTCAATTTTGAGCATGAAAAATGTGTTTGGAACTCATGAAGAAACACTACGCTGCAATAACAATTGGAAAGTCAAGAGAGGATTCGGAATAGGTCCGCTTCGGTTTCTGTGCTAATATGCATGTTTGTTCTGTCATTTTCATTGTATTTTTTGCTAGCCGTGCCATGTTTAATGTGTGGGGAGGGGGATAGCTCTATGTGTAGAGAGAGCATTGTTGTATGTTCTTTGAGTGAGAGATCTGGTTTGCCATGTGTTTAGAATATGAGGGAGCTGACTTGGAGATTATATTCACCCAAACAGGATTAAATTCTAAGAAAAAGTTTCCATTAGTCCCAAATTAGTTAATTGAATTGAATCAAATTCTAGGCAATCCATTTCTTTTGAAATCCAATGGCTAGATTTTGATTCATGGAATGAGATTCAGGGCCGGTCTCTAGCTCTGCGTCCTCCTTCCCTAGTATAAAACAGCTCCAGTTTCGCTGCTGAAGCGGTTTTCTATATATATTGCCGTTTGGTACAATTCCTGTCGGAGCCAGAACCTGAGCCGCTCCTAAAGCCATACCAAGCGGGCCCTCAATTACAAGTCGTTAGAATTTTTAGCATGGAATGATGTTAGACTTGTTTTGGCACCCCGCGTACGCATGTGGTGTGGTTTTGTCCTGCCATTGTCATTCTAAAAATTATGGGGCAAATTAAATAAGCCGATTCCAGAAATTAAAATGACAGAACTTGTTACCTTGTGAAACTAATTGAGTACGTAGCACTGATTAATTTGTTTTCAAACAGAAGTTTTATTTGGTTTTTTCCTCTTCAGGCTTTCCACAGAATATGAGGAGATAATCCATAAACCAGAAATGTCCTGTCACACGACTCCAATGCGGAAAAAAATGTTATTAATTAATTAACTTTAGTTTAACAACTTTCTTCAAGCGAAATAAAGGGGTTGCTGATGAGGCTTTACATTGCCCTTATTGCTGGAATGGAACAAGAAAGCAAACATATTAAGTGGGCGATCATCTCCGGCTATAGCTGCACAGGTAAATCTTGATATACTAAGTGGCTCCATCTCCGGCTATAGCTGCTACAATGAGTATGAATAGCAACAATGAGAAAATCTGACAACTCTTGAATTGTAAGGAAAAGGAAAAAACAAATTAAAAATATAGATGTCACTACTGACAATAAACTTATCGTTTCTGCTTCTCCTAACACGGTGGAGTTTAAACTTGAAACTGTGAAATCGTGATAAAAGTAAATACCAATATTTTGAGCCTACAAACTCAAAGCAGGTGTGCAAGTTCATCAGGTCAAATAAGAAAATTTGGAACTAGTACATCGTGTGCACTGGCAACCTTGGGAGATGCATGCTCCACTAGCGTTGTCGTACTTGTTGCAATCATACTGGCATAACTCGGGGACGCAGAAATTGGGCTCATATATATATATGTGGTGCATCTGTCAGGCAAGACGGCTGGTGAGTTGCTGGGAAGCCCGTCTGCAAATATGAACAGAAAAACGTCAGAGAGGACTGAAATGCGTAGTTGAACACTCGATCTAGACTAGTCATGGTCATGATGTCATTTATGTTACAGCTCCCATGTCAATGAAACATGTACATCGATCCTCATGTGCCTTCAATCACGAAAACGAATCAGGATAGTGATCACATCAACGGCACCTGAGTTTCTAATTGTCTTGAAAATATTGGCCATGTTCGCTTATCTTATAATTCGTTTTTTTCAGCTTGTTTTTTCAGCCGGAATAGTGTTTTTCTCTCACAACAAATCAGCCGGAACAGTGCTTACCTGACATGAGAAGGGTTGCAATTGCAAGGGTCAGGAACATGCAGACCTTGTTTTGTGTAGCCCTTGCCATGGTTAGTTTGCTAAGAATATAATGTGAAAAGCTCTGCGCTGATGCTTGTTCAGACGACGAGATCGCAACAGATACACCAAGAATGCTTGTATATGCATGTAAATATATAATACCCGGTAGCTAAGCTAGGACTGCATTGCAGCACGAAGCTAGTTAAAACTGTGTGAGGTAGCTCTGAGCTGTCCCATACTATGCAAGCATAACAGTATTTGGTACTCCCTCCATCTCAAATTATAAGTCGCTTTGATATTTTTGGTTTCATCTATTTTGCTATGTATCTAGACATATTATTATATCTAGATACATAGCAAAATGGATATACAAAAAAAATTAAAGCGACTTATAATTTGGAATGGATGGAGCTATTATTGGAGTAAGTTAACTTCGTCCCAAATTCTGCACTACAGTTACAACACGGTATAATTACTTAACTTGAGAGTGAGAGTTGTCCTAATAAGCTGTAGGTTGCACAGCAGTGTGGTGATCAACTAGCTAGCAAGATGAGTTATTACAAATTAAACTTTGCGTCAAGTCGTGTAACGTGGTGCTAGCAGAGTGAGTTGTCACATACTTAATTTACATCATTTCACTACTACATCATTATCGAAAAAAGTTACTAATACAGAAGACACAAACATTACCACACGATCACTGCCGGTAGATTTAAAACCAGCAGTGATAAGGTTCGTGGTTATAACTAGTAGTGATAGGGTAATTGGCAGTGACATGTATGTTTTCACTGCTGGTTCCATGGCTAGCTACAAGCCTAAACTAGCAGTGATAGGCACTGACATATCACTACTGGTTGTAGCCACAAATCGGCAGTGAAAATAATTTACATATCAGTGCCGGTTCATGGTTACAGATGGTAGTGATAGGCTGTTTTGTACAAAAAAATGATAATTTATCATATAAAGTCGGATCAAAACAATCTTTATACTAAAATTATAGCATGCAATGAGTTCTTAAATTTTATAGTTGATGACTTTTTAATTTGAGATGATTTTTATGACCAAATATTCAATATAAGTTTCGGACTTGAGATGGTTGACAATGTCGAATGGAGACAAAGTCAACATCAATGTTGTAGTACTCAATGGGATATTTAATTTAGCAGTTAATAACTTTTTCATTTCACAATGTCGAATGAAGACAAAGTCATAAATATATAGTCAAAAGAATCAGTTATATAGTCACAAGTGTTGTGTAGCTTAAATGTTACAGACGGTTGAGAGAATGCTGAAGTCCAGAGTTCAAATGCTAAAAACACACATTTTCTTTTTTAGCACTGCCGGTTTGTGGATAGACCTGCCAAGGGTCTGGAATCGGCAGTGATAGGGAAGCCCATCGTTGCCCCTTGCGCTCTGCAAGATTCGATTCGGACAGTGACGTCAGATTTAGACCCAACAGTGATGTAAGAATTTGGTGTAATGACATAAATGATTTTTGGTCACCTAGAAATCTTCCTAGATGCTGTGGTATCTGTAGGTTGCCCCTATAAATTTCTAGCTCGGCTCAAGCTCATATACAACAACAAGAAACCGATTTCGGGGATAGTTCATATAGGAAAACTGCTACCAGAAATCTGCCAATTTTCAGGGGTGCTAACATAAGAAGACATAAATTCCTTGATTTTTTGCAAATGTGTGATCTCATCCAGCTTCATAACCGTGTTAATTATCCCTCTTTTCCATGCTATCTTGGCCACCTACATTGAATGAGTCTAGAATATACAAAGTAGTATCCAAGACATCTAAAAAACTTAATACATGGAAGGAATATTTATTAGCATAAAAACATAGATGAAGATGCTGTGGATTATCCCTAATGGTGTAGCCCACCGGGGGTCCATTTTGTAGCCCCTAATGGTGTTTTTGTAAATACAAACCTCGTTGTGGAGCATAAAAAGAACCTCCTCTCACACCTCCCTATAAAAGGGGGAGAGGGGGAGGTGGAGAGACATCTTGGGAGCTTATCACTCAGTTCTATTTCTTCCTCTCTCATTCGCCCTCTCATCCTTTGCTCTCCAAGTTTGTTGGTTAAACCAACAATCATCATATAGATGCATTACACCAGCCACCCTACTAATCTTGATTCTCTTTATAATACTTCTGAAGTCGTACATTGCATGCAGGTGCAACAACAACAACATGCATGAACAAAATATGCATAGTATTCTTCATTAATAAATTTCCCTAGCAACAATCCAGTTAACAAGAAATTAAATTATTATATTAAGCAACAGACATAGTACAAAATTCCAAATGCATGAACCTGGGTGTCTTTCTAAGTTAATAAGAGGTAGAATTCACATGTCTTCAAATGTTCCACTTCTTATTCTCCACCTTTTCAACTGCATTACGGGCATAGCCACTGAGGGCTTTCATCCCCTTGTAATGAATGCATCTGATCTGACCCTTCACCCCAAGCGAGACCACACTTGCAATATGTTTCAGTACATAATCATCATTCGTAATATATCTCTTGGTTTTCAAATTATTTAGTGTTAACATGTCAGCATCCGTCAAGGGGTCTCAATAACGACAGATTTTTAAAGCAATCATATCCACAAGATTTACTCCAAGCCATTTTATTTCAGGAGTTACTAATCCAAGGTTATCTAACGACATATTTGCCGACCCAAACTTATAAGTGCAGAAAATCAAAGCCCCTTATGGGTCAGCATCCATAAGCCCATATACAGGCTTACCAAGATTCATCCATAATTTGTACACAAGAAGTCTGGCTGACACATCTGGATATCCACACCTAGTTACCATCACACAATTGAACTCATCATGGAATCTTGCTCTACTAGCTAGGTGATAAAAAACCGATTGCTTCTCCACGACTAGAATATAGTTCACCGTTCCAAATATTTTGGTAAATTTCCAGTATGGTTTCGTATTCTCACTGATCCCTTTGCGCATTGTCTACGGTTGATTTCACTAATCTCGGTCTTTAGTACAATCTGCCCAACAAATAAGCCTCTAGATGTCACATGTATGTTGAGATGAGCCCTTAAACATCCCAAAACACAGCACATATCAAACACAGCTTAGAATCCAAATCCTTCTTCACAATGACATAATCTTTTTCCAATTGCTTTGCATCCGAATCATCCAACACAATGTTGATTTTTCTGGCGAGAAGCAAATTCTTAAGGTTCATTTTAGCTTTCCTCCACTTACGCCCAACAAGTTCCTGCAGAAATTGAGTATGGATATTTTATTTTAGATGCATATTGTAACAACAATACCAATGAAACACATGAATCAGCAACATCAAATGACCTTTGAAGTAGAGGTATGTGCCAATATATGTGAGCCTAAGAACTTAAGATATATGCAGCCACGATGTTCTTAAAGTACATGCAGCATACTTCAACGTATAATATGTCGTGCAGCAGTCTCAATTCCCTACATGATCCCACTTAAGAGTATATTCTTAAACTTGACCTCCAAATCCAGCCTCAGTAGGTGATTTCAACTGCAGTTCATGAAATAAAAATGATGACATGAAGCTATGTAGGAAATGGAAGCATTTTTTAGATGCTCCTGTATAGACATAGTTGTCTTTTTGTCCAGAACCTATCATCGGGAACAACAGTAGACTTACATGCTTCGGAAGTAGGATGTGAGCGGCAGCGAGGGCTGGCCCTGAGTCAGGGCAGCAAATTATATACTAATAAATAAATAAATAAATAAATAAATAAATAAGAGTGGGACCCTACGAGGTAACTAGAACAATGGCCCAATCCCCAATCATGTCAACAGCCTAGCTAACTCCGAGTGCCAAGTAGACTTAACACAGCGTCCTTCTGCATGAGGAAAAATCGCCACCGCCGCAACAAGTATCTCCCGCCCTCTTACAACAAACCCCCCCTCCCTTTCTCCCCACTTTAAAGGTCAATACGTTCTTAGTTCTCGCTATATTTATAATGAATTCGTGTCCAACTACCATGTACTATGTATTAGACAAGTCGATCCCCGCGCTCAAGTGCACGTGCTGTAAGGAAATCTGAAGAGGTTTAGTCTCTACAATACCTGTGAAAGCATCTAGGCCCCTAGTTGGGTTTCGGTGATTAATGACAATATGAGATTACTGTGACTAACGTGTGTTTTGCAGATGCAATTAAGTTAGGTCATGGTAATGGAAATTGATTAGGCAATCATGGTTGTCATGCCCCTACGATAGAAATCGTTTCGGTTTTCAAAGGATGGATGACAAGATTAAGGATGGACTAGTTCTAAGTGTCGTTCGGTGTTGAGGAGAAACTTAGAGTAGTTTAGGACTTTGTTTTTCCTTTGGCTGTACTATTAAGGGGGGTATGGACAGGTAGCTTGACCTAGGTGAGTCTAGTGGGTTAGGTGTGGTGCATACTTGTCAAATCTAGCACTAGGTAGCTCCTAAATAGCCCTAAGATCAATTGGAGCAAACTTCATTCACATATGATTGAGAGTTGGAAGTGAATTGAGGGTCAAATGTTGATCGGACACTGGTTTCGGTGTGACCGGACGCTGGCGCAGAGTCCGATCAGTTCATTTGATCAAGGTGAAGTCATCTAATGCGACCAGACGCTGAGCAACAAAGTGACCGGATGCTGGGTGCCAGCGTCCGGTCAACTCCAGTAAGGTTCCAGAGAGCAGTTTTCGTGACCGGACGTGTTCGGTCAGTACTGACCGGACGCTGGTCTGTGTCCGGTCACAACTTAAATGTCTCAGTGGCGGGTGAACTGACCGGAGCGTCCGGTCACCCCGCAGAGGCACATAACGGTTCGTTTCGAACAAGGGTGTATAAATACTTCCACCCTTGAGAGTGCCAAGGAGAGAAAGGTCCTAGTGATGTGATTGAGATTTGAGAATCCAAGGCAGAGGCCTCATTAGTGAAAGCAAGAGTAGCAAAGTGTGCATCCACCCTTCTCATTAGACTTGTCGTGGTCAAGTGAGAGTTCGTGCTTGTTACTCTTGGTGATCGCCATCACCTAGATGGCTTGATGGTGATTGGGAGTTCGGTGATCATCTGGTGGAGCTTGTGGATGACCCAACTCAAGTTGTGAGCGGTTGTGGGTGATTCACCACGACGGAGTGTTGAAGAATCAACCCGTAGAGAGCACTTGATCCTTGCACAGATCAAGGGGGAGCTACACTCTTGTGCGGGTGCTCCAACGAGGACTAGTGGGGAGTGGCGACTCTCCGATACCTCAGCAAAACATCGCCACGTTCCTTCTCCTCTCTTTACTTTAAGCATTTACAATTGAGCAATTCAATTCTTGTCTTTACATTACTAGAATTGCCATGCTAGAGTAGGATTGGAACTTAGGGTGCTAAACTTTTGTGCAATAGTTCAATAGAATCACATTCTAGGCACAAGGGGTGAAGTGGGCTAAGTGTAGGGTTTAATTATTGCTAAGAATTTTAGAATTAGCCCAATTCACCCCCCCTCTTGGGCATCTTGATCCTTTCAATTATTATCGGAGCCTCGTGCTCACGAAATTAGACTTAACCGTCTAGAGAAAGATGTCTCACAGGGATGGTCCTCCTCCTATCTTTGAGGGGGATGATTTTTTATATTGGAAAATCTGCATGGAGGCATATTTAGAAGCTCTAGATGTTGAAATACTTAGAGCCGCCTCACAAGATTTCCCAAAACCTCGGGATGCCACACACCTATAAGGCGATGAGGTCAACTACAAAAAATAGAATGCAAAGGCTAGAAACACCATCTTTAGAGGCCTTTGCAAAGATGTGTTTAAACGGGTGAGGAACCACAAAGACGCCCATGCACTATGGTCAGATATCTGTGCGCTCCATGAGGGAACTAAGAGCGAGTGTGAGAAACGCTATCATCTTGTGATGAAAAAGCTAAATTCTTTTGAGATGATTCCTAAAGAGAGTGCTAATGAAATGTACTCACGCTTGAATGTTCTTGTAGAGGAAGTCAACGGGCTTGGACTCACTCAAATGCAACCATCCGATGTTGTAAGAAAAATCTTAAGTGTCCTCCCCATTGACAAATATGGGCATATTGTGACCGTGCTTCATCGAGGTGATCTTTTCACTGCTACACCAACTCAAATCTTGGGAAAGATCAACGCCCATGAAATGTACATGCACATCACACCACAAGATGGCTCATCCTCTACCAAGAAGAAAGACAAAGACTTAGCATTCAAGGCTAGCCAAGAGAAGGGCAAAGCAAGAATTGAGTATGAGAGCTCAAGTGATGATGAAATTGATGATGCAAGTCTTGCTCTCATGGTGAGAAGAACCGCCAATATGCTAAAGAAGCTCAACAAGAATGGCGTCAAGTTTGATGGCAAGAAAAAGAAGTTCTTCACAAGCACAAGAAGGAAGCCAATCTCTGAGATGGATTGCTACAATTGTGGAGAACTTGGTCATCTAGCACATCAATGCACCAAACCCAAGAAAGACAAGTACAAGAACAAGTACAAGGGTAAGAAAGATGACTCAAGTAATGAAGATGAAGATGAGAAGAAGAAAAACAAGCCATACAAGAAGAAGAATGGCAAGAAGAAGGACTTCCACAAGAAAAAGAAGAATGGCAAGGCATACATCGTCGGTGATTGGCTCACGGACATTGATTCATCTAGTTGCTCATCCGATGATGATAGTGACAACGAGAAGGTGGCCGCCATTGTTATTGTCTCTTCATCATCTTCACCGACACCACCGCCATCATCCTCTACACACCTATGCCTTATGGACAAGGGTGAACGAAAGGTATCAAATGATGATAATAGTAGTGATGATGATCATGCTAACAATGATGATAGTGATAGTGATAGTGATGATGATGAATTTGAATCACCTTCATATGATGATCTTGTCAAATTGCTAAACCAATACACTAAGATCATTAGAAAGACTAGAGCTAAGAATAAAAAGCTAGAAGCTAAGAATCATTCTCTTTTAGCTAAATGTGATATAGCGGAAAAGACTAGTGTTGAGCTTAGAGAAGTAAATGATGCTATGTCATCCAAACTCAAGGAGCTCAAATCTTCTAAGAAAGAGCTTAAAGATAAACATGATAAACTTGAGAGGATACATAATGAGCTCATCACTAGCCATAATATGCTAAAAGAAGAATATACAACTCTCAAGATCAATCATGATAATCTTCTTATCGCTCAAGAATTTTTATCCAATGAGACACATGATGCTACTAACGATGTTGTTAAGATTGATACAGCTACATCATGTGATGATTTAATTGTTGAGAGCATTGAGCAAGGATCTAGTGGCAAAGGCAAGCAAGTGATTGAAACTGACAACTATGATGAGTATGTCAAGCTCAAGCATGATAATGAAAAGCTCAAGAAAGATCTTGAAGAGCTAAAAACCACCAACACTATAGTGCTAGAAACTCTTGATCATGGTGGTGATTTGATTTTTGAGAATGAGAAGCTCAAAGAAGAGAACAAGAAACTCAAGGAAGAGAAAAATGATGATGCACTCAAAGAAGAGAACAAGAAGCTCAAGTTGGAAAAAGAACATCTCAAGATTGGATTGAACAAGTTCACAAGAGGTAAGCATCTTCAAAGTGAGTTACTAATGAACACCGTCATGAAGATGGATAGAAGTGGAATTGGGTATTTGGCAAATAAAGAGAAGAAGGCTCAAGCTCAACAACAACAACAACAACAACAACAAAAGCCAAAGCCGAAGAAATGTTTTGAATGTGGACAAGAAGGCCACTTTGCCCATGAGTGTCAAATCCACCACCACAACCCTTGCGCAAGCATGCTAGACCCTTTGCTTTCAATGCTCATTACATGCTTAGAAAGGACTCTAGTGGAAAGATGAAAGTTATGTTCTTAGACCTCTTAATAAGAATAGGCCTAAGAAAATTTGGGTAGCAAAGTCACTAGTAGAGAAAGTCAAGGGCCCTCAACAAGTATGGGTCCCTAAACAAGCTTGATCTCTTGTGTGTAGGTGAATTACAAGATCGGTGAAAGTCATTGGGTAATTGATAGTGGTTGCACACAACATATTTTCGGTGATCCTCGTATGTTCACCTCACTAGATGAAGAAGTTGATGGACAAGAAAGAATCACATTTGGAGATAATTCAAAGGGCAAAGTCAAAAGATTGGGCAAAGTGGCAATATCAAATGATCATTCTATCTCAAATGTGCTATATGTTGCTTTATTGAGTTTCAACTTGCTATCCATTGGACAATTGTGTGATCTTGGCTTTCAATGCCTATTTACCGAGAAGGAAGTGGTTGTATCCAAGAAAGATGATGATCAAGTGATATTCAAGGGATTTAGATACAACAACCTATATCTAGTGGATTTTACCTCCGAAGATGCTAACTTGAAGACATGTCTATTCACCAAAACAACACTTGGGTGGATATGGCATAGAAGACTTGCTCATGTTGGGATGAGCTCACTCAAGAAGCTAATGAAGAATGATTTGGTGAGAGGGTTGAAGGATGTGAAGTTTGAGAAGGACAAGCTTTGTAGTGCATGTCAAGCCGGCAAACAAGCTGCAAATACTCATCCTACAAAAGCTTTCATGTCAACCACAAGAGTGCTAGAGCTCCTTCACATGGACTTATTTGGACCAACAACTTATAAGAGTTTGGGAGGAAATCTTTATTGTCTTGTGATTGTTGATGACTATTCAATATATACATGGATGTTCTTCCTTCATGACAAATCTAAAGTTGCATCATGCTTCAAGAAGTTTGCCAAGAGAGCATAAAATGAGTTTGAGGTGAAGCTCAAGAAGATTAGAAGTGACAATGAGAAAGAATTTGACAACACAAACATTGAAGCCTATTGTGATGAAGTTGGGATCAAGCATGAAGTCTCCGCAACATATACTCCTCAACGAAATGGTGTAGTTGAGAGAAAGAATCGGACATTAATCACACTAGCAAGAACAATGCTTGATGAGTACAACACCCCCAAAGCTCTATGGGCGGAAGCTATCAACACCGCATGTTATGCATCCAACCGCCTATTCTTTCAAAAGTTTCTGGGCAAGACACCTTATGAGTTGCTCAATGGGAAAAAGCCGGACGTCTCCTTTAGGGTGTTTGGTTGCAAATGCTACATCTACAAGAAGCGGCAACACCTAGGGAAGTTTCAAAGATGTTGTGATATTGGTTTTCTTGTTGGTTACTTTTCAAAGTCCAAAGCATATAGAGTATTTAATCATGCCACCGGCTTGGTTGAAGAAACATATGATGTGGAATTTGATGAATCTAACGGCTCCCAAGGAGCACATGAGAATCTTGAAGATGTAGGTGATGAACAATTGAGGAGGCCATGAGGAATATTCTGGTTGGAGACATCAAGCCTAATGATGATGAACATGATGTACAAGTGATCAATCCACCTTCTTCATCAAGTGTGCCACAAGATGGTGACAAAGATGGGAGAGTAAAAAATGAAGATACTTATGTCTCCCATGATCAAATGGTGGTACAAGCACAAGATGTTGATGCTCCACAACCTTCCCATCAAGTGGTTGATAGAAGAAATACACCTCTACTACAAGCTCATCCATAAGATCTCATCATAGGGAGTCCATCAAAGGGTGTAATGACTCGATGTCAAAAACTTGCTTCATTTATTGAACATCACTCTTTTGCCTCTTGTTTTGAGCCTACTAAGGTAGAAGAAGCTCTTCAAGATCCGGATTGGATAAACGCCATGCATGAAGAGTTGAACAACTTCACCTGCAATGAAGTTTGGACTCTTGAAGAGCGACCATAAGGTGCAAGAGTCATTGGAACAAAGTGGGTGTTCTGCAACAAGCAAGATGATCAAGGCGTTGTTGTGAGGAACAAGGCAAGACTAGTTGCAAAGGGGTTCTCTCAAGTTGAAGGGGTAGATTTTGGAGAGACCTTTGCACTGGTTGCAAGACTTGAAGCCATTCGTATCCTCCTTGCATATGCATCGTATCATGAATTGAAACTATATCAAATGGATGTGAAAAGTGCATTTTTAAATGGATTTATAAATGAACTAGTCTATGTTGATCAACCTCCCGGGTTTGAAGACCCTAGATATCCTAATCATGTTTATAGGTTGTCCAAGGCGCTATATGGCTTAAGCAAGCCCCAAGAGCTTGGTATGAGTGTCTTCAGGGTTTCCTCATTGAGAAGGGCTTCACAATTGGGAAGGTCGACACCACACTATGCACCAAGAAGCTTGATGGATATATCTTCATTTGTCAAGTATATGTAGATGATATCATATTTGGATCATCAAATGAAAATTCTTGCAAAGAGTTTGGTGAATTGATGTCGAAGGAGTTCGAGATGTCAATGATTGGAGAGCTTACATTCTTTCTTGGTTTTTAAGTCAAGCAAATGAGAGAAGGGATTTTCATCTCTCAAGAGAAATATACAAATGATCTTCTCAAGAGGTTCAAAATGGATGAATGTAAGCCAATCAAGACACCAATGCCAACTAATGAACATCTCGACCTAGATGAGGGAGGTAACACGGTTGATCAAACTCTCTACCGCTCTATGATTGGTAGCTTGTTATATTTAACTGCATCTAGGCCCAACATCATGTTTAGTGTGTGTATGTGTGCTAGATTTCAAGCTAATCCTAAGGAAGCTCATTTAAGTGCCGTTAAAAGAATCCTTAGGTACCTTAAGCACACACCAAGCATTGGCCTTTAGTATCTCAAAGGAGCTAGATTTAAATTAGTTGGCTATTCCGATTTGGATTGTGCCGGTTGCAAAGTTGATAGGAAAAGCACATTCGGAGGGTGCCAATTGCTTGGTAGATCACTTGTGTCTTGATCCTCCAAAAAGCAAAATAGTGTGGCTTTGTCCACCGCCGAAGCGGAATACATTGCCGCGGGTGCTTGTTGTGCACAAATACTTTACATGAAGCAAACTTTGCTAGACTATGGTGTAGTTCTAGAAAAAGTATCACTTTTGTGTGACAATGAAAGTACGATAAAACTTGCTAATAATCTGGTTCAACACTCTCGCACCAAGCACATAGATATCCGCCATCACTTTCTTAGAGATCATGTTGCTAAGAATGATATATCATTAGAAGGTGTAAGGACCGAGGATCAATTGGCGGATATCTTCACTAAACCGCTAGATGAGGCAACATTTTATCGGTTGAGGAATGAGCTCAATGTGCTTGATTTTAGCAACTTCAATAGATAATGAGCTTGTGTTGTCCCTTGCATTGCATGGTAATATACAACATATTTAATTTTTGGTAATGCATATAGGGCTTGTCTAATATGGTTAAGATAACCACCGAAAAGCGTGTGAAGAAGCTTAACCTTGGATCAAACTTGATAAGCAACTAGAATTACTTTCAAGTATTGCATTGCATATGCATGAATGTTGTTTTGTCGTTTCACTTCAATCACCCTTTTATTGCCTATTTTCTTAAAAAGAATTATAGCCTAAGGCAAAATACTTTAAAAAATTTGAGGGTTTGAGAGAGGTCACTAACATCAGACCCAGTTGGTGTTTATTTGGGTCTTATTGAAGTTGGGACTTGATAGGGAACAGGCAGCACGAAGGAACTTTGAAGATTTGCTGAAAAAGAGTGACCGGGCGGTGCACCAGACTTTGATGTTCAGCGTCTGGTCAATTCACAGGAGGTGAACTATTGCTACGAAGGAGAGACCGAACGCTGAAACCGTTCTTCACCTGCGTCCGGTCAGATGGCGTTCCTACATCCGGTCAAGCAAAGAAGAAGATCTAAGGATCGACCAGACTCTGGCTGCGTCCGGTCAGTGGTGATCGAACGCGTCCGGTCGTGACTCCAGGGGATTTGGACCTCTCTGGAGTCAATCGAACTCTGGGTGGCAGCGTCCGGTCGTTGCCACCGGAGCGTCCGGTCAATAGATATCGTGCGGGTACCAAACTCTTATTCTTTTCCTTTCCCGTCATGTTGGGGGCCACTATAAAATCGCGTCGGTGCCTGACCTATTCCGCATCCACTGCAACATGCCGACATCGCCGAGCCGCCGTGACCTCACTGCGCCACCTGCCCATGCCACTGCAGCTCGCCCGCACCACTGTTCCGCGCGCCTCGCTACCTCCCACGCCGCCGTGTCCTGCTCCAGCACCGCGCCCGTGCCCTAATCCACTGCCCTTCATCTTCTCGGCTGTCGCAGCACATCGCCGGAGCCCTAACCTTTGCCGATCAGGAGGTCCCCCGATTCGTTCCTCTTCTCGTCGATTCGCCGGTTCATCAGGTAGCAAGCCCTCAATTCTAATTTCGTACCTAATGCTTGCTTCCTAGGGTTTCGTATCTTTAGATGTATATTGAAATTATTCATATATCCAATCTATTCCATCGTGCAGCGAGTCGGTGTTTCTGAGGTCACTTTGGTAGTTGTCAGTTAACTCAGGGCCAAGCTCGTGAGTACGGATCGAGGCCAAGCCTTGGGAGTGTTAGTGACAGTTGTTTCTTATCCGAGGTAGCAGATCGTTTCAGATGGCTCGTGTCAAGAATGCTAGAGGTGGTCCAGATGATGAGGATCCGAGGCCTCCGCCTCGCCTGCCTACAGATGTGAAAGGCAAGGCAAACAAGAAGACTACATCCAAGAAGCGAAAGTATGCAGATGCTGATACAGCGAGAGCAGCCACAGTTGTAGCCGTCGTAGAGCGTGCAGAGAGAGGAGGTGCTAGGAGTGGAATCCATATTGTAGATCAGCTTTCACCAGCACAGAGGGCAGCTATTGAGCAGGTTGAGCGCCGTCATGGTAGTCCAGCTGGGACTGTCATGCTTGAGGGATGGCGTGTCGTTCTGGAGGAGACTCAGCCTCAGGAGGAGCCACAACAGCAGACAGAGCAGACTCAGGAGGGAGAGCCAGCAGAGGAGACAGAGCAGTTACCACAGCTTCGCCGCTCTAGTAGTACCCGTACCCAGGTGACACCGAGGCCAGAGACACAACAGAGGGGTTCTCGTCCGTCACCTAGACCACGGGGTCCGCCTCCAGTGACTCATCTAGATTTAAGGGCCACCACAGCCAAGCAGGTACAACAACTCAGATTTGTGTAGTTTGAGGACTGGTTCCCGCCTAGGAGGGATGAGCGTGCTTCAAAGGGCTTCTATACGCCACTGCAGGAGGATTTTTTATAATGTATATCTTAACAGTGGGGTGGCCTTCAGATCTCACAGGGTTTGTTCCATTGAGGCCATTGTTGCAGCAGCATGAGAGCAGATCCGCCCTCACCTTTCTTACCTGCCAGGGCTGACAGATCTACTTGGACGGACATGCATATATGTTCCATCATGGGTCCGTGAGTTCTATGCTTCACTCTATATTGACCTAGGGCACAGGTTTATTCACTTTGCATTCAGAGGCCGTGACTATAGGCTGATGAGCTTCAGAGTCAGAGAGATTCTTAGGCTTCAGGAGCAACCCATCTAGCTACATGAGGTTTGCTATGGTCAGACAGAGCCTCCTAGATGCCCTCACGGTGGTCTTGTGCCTCCTACAGATCTGGTCCGCCATTGCTTCACAAAGCCTTTCGGCGAGGGGTCGAGCAGGACACCTAGGGATCTTACTCCTACAATGAGACTACTAGATGCTATCATGAGGAGGACCCTACTTTCGAGGATGGGATATCGTGAGGGCTTGACTCGCATTCAGTTATGGCTACTGAACTCTCTGATGCAGCAGACTATGTTTGATATTTGGGATCTTATTCTATCAGAGATGGAGGACACTCTTGCAGATGGGTTCAGAGGTCACAGGCAGCTGTCATATGCTCACTGGATTACATTCTTGATTCACAGGGCAGTTACAGTGAGGCCTCTAGAGATGCTGGAAGAGTATAGTGGTGCTACTACTGAGTTCCATGCATATAACTTGACTCAGATGCTCCGCCACAGTGCAGCGAGGACACCCAGCCAACCGAGCCATCACCCAAAGGTGCCAGAGTCTGCCGCCTAGCAGGATGAGATTATCAGGGGCGTAGCAGCTACAGAGGAGGAGGAGCTAGATGCTCAGCAGGAGGGTATGGTCGAGAGCGACACCAATGACAGCACAGATGATGACTACCAGGATATCCCTCGGATGCCTCCTCGACGACATGATGGTGAGGCTAGTGGTTCTAGCTCAGCTCCACCTGCACCGCAGACAGACCCCGCTCTACTTGCTATACTTGAGCGGATGAGGCAGGGTCAGGCTCGCTAGGCCTAGGAGACAGCACCTGCTCTAGCACAGGTACAGGCTAGATAGGACGAGTTCTAGCGTCAGCGGTAGGCTATTCAGCAGTAGCAGCAGGCTATGCAGCAGTAGCAGCTTCTTATTCAGCAGCAGATACTTGGGTTTATGCAGCATGTTGTTACTGTCATTGGGGCTCCACCGCCATAGCCTACACCTCAGTTTGGTTAGCCTGCCACCACTTCTATGACTCTAGCTTTCCAGTCCAGTGGGCTTCAGAGTCAGGGACAGACTGCTACTCAGTTTGCTTCACCTACAGAGCAGGTGTCCCAGTGGTTTGCCTCGCCAGTGATAGCCTCGGGTCCGCAGTTTACACCCCTACATATAGACTTCACACCGGCTCCGAGTTCGTCGCTGCTTGTGCCAGACACCCCAGTCTCTAGGAGCCTTGGTGCGACATTCAGTGAGTTGATAGGGCAGCCTATTACTGGGACTATAGAGACGCTCCCTTCTTCAGTTGCATCATCAGAGCCACCTGCTATATTCATACCTACAGAGTCATAGGCTGCACCAGTCCCAGATCCATCCCAGACCACTTCAGCGTCGCTTCCAGCCACAGAGGGTCAAACTGCTTAGAGCTCAAGATCAGATGATGATGGCACATAGTTCTAGATCGCTCATCACGCCTCAGCGCCTGACTCGTCCGCTGCAGCCCCGCCGACTGACCCTTAGGTTTTGGTGTTTGATGCCAAAGGGGGAGAGGGATCGAGTATGATAGACTTAGGGGGAGCAACATATCTAGGGGGAGCTTATCTATTATATTTGGCTTTTTATGTGTGATACACTATTATGCATTCATGTTTACTTTCATGCATCGAACTATATTTATGTGATAGTGATATCTGCGTGATGTGATATTTATGTGATATGTGACATGTGTGCTCTCTACTTTGAATTATTTATATGTCATGTCACTTGGTTATGCTCATTTGCTTTGCTTCCGCGTTTTACTCCGATGCAAATGAGCTTTATTTCTTTTACTCATGCTTATTTCATATCTACTGAGTACATCAAGTTGGCTTGGGTCATATAAGCTTGCCTAACTCTTTTGTTCTTATTAACAAAAGCTTATATGAACCAAACATGTTGAAAACCTCATCTCTTTTACATACTCGAGGTGGTATTGTCATCAATCACCAAAAAGGGGGAGATTGAAAGCATCTAGGCCCCTAGTTGGGTTTCGGTGATTAATGACAATATGAGATTACTGTGACTAACGTGTGTTTTGCAGATGCAATTAAGTTAGATCATGGTAATGGAAATTGATTGGGAAATCATGGTTGTCATGCCCCTACGATGAAAATCGTTTCGGTTTTCAAAGGATGGACGACAAGATTAAAGATGGACTAGTTCTAAGTGTCGTTTGGTGTTGAGGAGACACTTAGAGTAGTTTAGGACTTTGTTTTTTCCTTTGGCCATACTATTAAGGGGGTATGGACGGGTAGCTTGACCTAGGTGAGTCTAGTGGATTAGGTATGGTGCACACTTATCAAATCTAGCACTAGGTAGCTCCTAAATAGCCCTAAGATCAATTGGAGCAAACTTCATTCACATATGATTGAGAGTTGGAAGTGAATGGAGGGTCAAATGTTGACCGAACGCTGGTTCCGGTGTGATCGGACGCTGGCGCAGAGTCCGGTCAGTTCATTTGATCAAGGTGAAGTCGTCTGGTGCGACCGGACACTAAGCAGCAAAGTGACCGGACGCTGGGTGCCAGCGTCCTGTCAACTCTAGTAAAGTTCTAGAGAGCAGTTTTCGTGACCGGACGCGTCCGGTCAGTACTGACCGGACGCTGGTCTGTGTCCGGTTTCAACTTAAACGACTCAGTGGCGGGTGAACTGGCCGGAGCGTCCGGTCACCTTGATCAGAGCGTTCGGTCAGACCGCAGAGGCACATAATGGTTCGTTTTAAACAAGGGTGTATAAATACTTCTTCCATTCATGTGAGGGATCACTTTTGCTCATTTCAACAGCTGAGAAACACCCTTGAGAGTGCCAAGGAGAGCAAGGTCCTAGTGAGGTGATTGAGATTTGAGAATCCAAGAGAGAGGCCTCATTAGTGAAAGCAAGAGTAGCAAAATGTGCATCCACCCTTCTCATTAGACTTGTCGTGGTCAAGTGAGAGTTCGTGCTTGTTACTCTTGGTGATCGCCATCACCTAGACGGCTTGGTGGTGATTGGGAGTTCGGTGATCATCCGGTGGAGCTTGTGGATGACCCAACTCAAGTTGTGAGCGGTTGTGGGTGATTCACCGCGACGGAGTGTCGAAGAATCAACCCGTAGAGAGCACTTGATCCTTGTGCGGATCAAGGGGGAGCTACACCCTTGCGCGGGTGCTCCAATGAGGACTAATAGGGAGTGACGACTCTCTGATACCTCGGCAAAACATCGCCGCGTTCCTTCTCCTCTCTTTACTTTAAGCATTTACATTTGAACAATTCAATTCTTGTCTTTACATTACTAAAATTGCCATGCTAGAGTAGGATTGGAACTTAGGGTGCTAAACTTTTGTGCGATAGTTCAATAGAATCACATTCTAGGCAAAGAGGTGAAGTGGACTAAGTGTATGATTTAATTATTGCTAAGAATTTTAGAATTAGCCCAATTCACCCCCATCTTGAGCATCTTGATCCTTTCAACCTGATTCGGGTGGAAGAGCTTCAGCTGCTTTGGGGCGAAGGAGCCGGACGACCGCAGCCAGCCAGTGGAGGCAGGAGAGATCCTGGGCTTCGGTCGCCAGCGGTGGCGGCGAAGATCCTAGGCTCCTGTTGCCGGCTTTGACGTGCTGGCGCAGTTGGCTTCTTTCTAACCGGCTAACCCTTGTAGCGCCGCAGCCTTAGGGTTTCAACTTCGCAGGTGATGCTGTGACCTGTAAGGGCGGCGGTTGGCAGGTACTAGTCCTAGGTTTTATCTGATACTAGTCAGTACCCGCGGGCGTTGCCGCGGGGTAAATCCAGGAACCACAATTGGGTGTTGATTGTGAAATGTAGAATGGCATTTTTAAATTTCAAATAATGTATAAAATCATCAAATAGCTAATATGCACACTTTCATATAAAATATCTTGTAACTTTGTCCTCTGTTGTAGCTTTCTGAAATTGTATTTTGAAATGTCACTTTGTAATTTCATATAAGTTTTAGGACTCTTTCATGGCAAAGCGGTAACATGCATAAGTGAACTCATGGAAAATCCTTTCATGCACCATCACATATGAATGTATAATTAGGTGAAACACAAAGTAGATATGCTAAGCTGTTTGGCAGAAATCACTTAACATACACACCATTCCCTGTACAGCAGTAATCTAAACTCGTGATGTTAATAGAAGTAGAACGTTTGGTGTGAAGCAACAATGTATCGCTAAGTAGCACTTCTTTATTTCAATCAGCAGAGCCAGGTAAGTATGGTTTATAGAAGAGGAGCTGCATATCAATGGTCATTGTCAGGTGCTTTGCGAAGTATCGCCGGAACTTCACGTGCCCCACATAACACATCATGTAGATCATCTGCAAAGTATTCATAGCTTGAAGATGGAATATCTTCGGAATTTGGATGCCTCAATTACTATAGGAAAGAATAACTGAACAGTTAGAATGGTTGTATTAGGACATGAGAAGAATAAAGAAAGTGCAGAAGCCATACCACCATAGACACATATCGTAGCTTAGGCATGGGCAAGTAGAAATTAGTCATTGATGAATCTTGATGACTTCTTTTATTTGGCCGCTCCAAGGAGTGTTGCCTTCTGTTGTTGAATTCCTGTCGAGAAAGGAAACAGCTGCAGTCAGTAAGATGGTCCTTATCTGTCGTTTCCAGTTTTTTAGTTTCGAAGAATGGCCGCATGTTTTTATAGAATCTTTTAATAACCCACTACTCCTGTAGGAACAGTTTTGACCACTCTAGAGAAAAGATGCATATGAAATATTGTAAGGTTTGGCAATTCAGTTAGCATGGTTGCAGAACTCCAATGTAAAAAAGGAGATGAGATCACTATTGAACAGAACGCGGCAAATCGTTTTTGAAATGATGACCAACCATGTAGAGGACTTGAAACGATTCAGCAACTTCACTGAGTCCAGTTTCTTGTGGAACGGCATAATGTTGTGTCAACCAATCATATCACAAATGGAACTAATCAAATAGTGGCCTATTTAAACTTAAATAGAATATCTGATGAGTGAGTACTCAGCTTGCTATGAGTTGAGTCCATGTGGTGATACTGCGGATTGGGCACCACAATGACGCCGAGCCCCCACATTGCTGTTTTTGTATCTGTAAACAACACATGGAGCGGCGGTGAAGGAAAATAAAATGCAAAACTATCCTCATGTGTTGTAATCGTTGGTACCTGAAAATCATCGTCTCAAAGGGCATAGGCACCCACTATGGAGAAATGCAGGATAACATATATATGTTGGTGGACAAGAAAAGAGACTACTCACCTTAGGAAATTAGGAGGAAGAAGAAATTTGCTGGCGTAGGAACCCTGCTCTATTTCTTCGTGATCTGCTGTAATGCACGAAGTGAGAATAGGCACTATAGCCAAACTAATTGAATAAGCTATTAGACTGTACACCTAGCATCTGTCTTCTTTGATCCAGGAACTTTATTGTAAGCACAAAAGAGTGAAAGACTTTAATAGGTGTTTGAGAGCACAACAGATCTAAAATGCTAATCACCATTCAATAGAACAATTATAAGGTATGTCTTTCATGTACTGGCAATACTTTGTAACCAATGCAGAACACAAAGTTGTAACTGTAATCATCATTAAGGAGAAATAACACATATAAGCTGATGGAGAAGAAAAAGAGACTA
Organism: Miscanthus lutarioriparius; assembly: GCA_904845875.1. Taxonomy (NCBI): domain Eukaryota; kingdom Viridiplantae; phylum Streptophyta; class Magnoliopsida; order Poales; family Poaceae; genus Miscanthus; species Miscanthus lutarioriparius. Next base: position 92,929,758 of record CAJGYO010000010.1, on the reverse strand, counting down.
CTCACCTTAGGAAATTAGGAGAAAGAGCTAAAGAAAAAATCTGCGGGCGTAGGAACCTTGCTCTATTTCTTCGTGATCTACTGTAATGCACTGAGTGAGAATGTCTGCTGTAATGCACGGAGTGAGAATAGGCACTTTAGCCAAACTAATTGAGTAAGCAAATATACCGTACACTTATCAAGAACACCACAAATTACAAATATACTGTACACAAGAACCGGTTTCTTCGAGCACAGATTCACCCGCAGCAGAGGAAGGGAGCAGTGGGCCCTATGGGCTCAGCCGCGAGCGGCGCGCACGCGGTGGGGCTCCTCCCGTTTGCAGTTGCGGCGGCGGCACTTCTCCCAGAAGTAGTTGCCGTGTCGGCAGGACGCGGGGCATGACCAGTCGTGGTTGCCGAGCACAGCCGTCGGTTTCGGCCGTCACGCACGCGACGCGGTTGGCCGGTGCGGCGCCTCTGCCTCGTGGGGCCCCCTAGCGTGCAGGCACTGAGGAGGCACCGCCGCCCCCATCGGCCAGTTGTTTGTGGGTAGGGCCAAGCAATCTGTCGCAGGGCAGGCAGCAGAGCTGGCCGGAGTTGCAGCCGGAGCAGGCAGGTGTGGATCAGAGGAAGAAGGCACGGCTGCTGCAGCGGCGTCGCGCAGGTGAGTCGCTGGGAGGAGCAGGCGGTCGTGGAGCAGAGGAAAAAGCGTGGCCGCCATCGCGCTGCGGTGGGAAGGAGGTTCTGCAAATCTGGAGAGGCAAATCTGTGTGTGGGTGGATGGGTACGTGTGCGGTTGGATGGACTCCAGAGCATAGGTTGGACGGTGGTAGAATTGTGATGACGTGGAGGCATAGGAGAAGAGAAATGGTACCGTCACCGTCCGCAAATAAAATGTAATTATGGAATACGTGCAGTGAAAGAAGCTCAAGGTGACCAAATTTATAGCAAATATTATTAGCATTTATGTCTCCAAATAAATTTAATATAAAATATATTCTATAACTAATCTAATGGTACTTACTTTGTATCAATAAATGTTTATATTTTTATATAAATTTAGTTAAAATTCAAACTATTTGACTTCTCGAAAAACGAAAATTGCATTTTTTTCGGACGGAGGGAGGATATAAAAATAAGAGAATGGTAGACTAAAGCCGGGAGCGCGCTGGCCCGGTTGGCCCTTTTAATCGGCCTTTTTGTTGGCCTTTTCATGTCTCGGCCCTCTGAATCGATAAGGGCCTCTTGGAGTTATGCGGGCTCACCTATGTTTTCTTTTTTCAAAAAATGTCTTACTTACCCCTCCAATTATTCGCGAAGTTTGAATTTTCTTTCGAACTGCAAAAACCGGTGATGTGTCAGTTGCCGCGCAAGAAAAATATCGCACGCCCCAAACACAATAAAGACAGCAAACTAGAAAAAAGGCATACACGTTGCATGAAAAAAGGCCAATAGTAGTGGGGATGTAACCCCAAGTCCGACAAACTGCACATCCCCATACAGGTGCATGTGACGCAGGAGAGGCGATGACGCTCCGTGATTTTCGGATCAGGGCGATTCTGGCGATTGCGACCTTGCATGCGATCGGAGTCTCGGACGCTAACCGGCGGCGGCGCGGCCTCGCGAGTGGCGTGCGGGTGGGTGCGAGTGGCGGCGCCAACGAGCGGCGCAGCGGCTCGCAGGCGTGCGGAGTGCGGCGGGCTGTGTTGCGTAGTGCTGCGGCCGGGCTCGAGCGACGATTTGCTGCGCGAGCGTGCGGAGCAGGCGCAGGCGCGGTGGTGGCTAGTTGTTTTTTTCCCCCTAACGCGAGTTAGGATCTCTCGTTCCTCTGGCAGCGCGACCGACAGAGTCAACTCATCTCCCTTCGATCGGCAAGATTGAAGGCGAAATCAAGTCCAAAAGCAGGCGGTGATCCACGCGAGGAGACGCGTGTAGGCGGCACGCTCATGGCTTCAGCTTCAGGGGTGGAGAAGGAGGGCAAGGACGGCAAGGTAAGTGGTTCGATCCATTCCATTGAAGAACGTCTGGGAAACCTGAACCTAGTGGGAGAGGAGGAGGAAGACCTCGATCTCTCCGGGTATTGGATGAGTTAATGAAGGAGGTTAGATGGTTGGGCCTGTTTAGGGTTCATTCCACCAAATCCTATAGCCATGCGGCCTTGTTCAGCGCAATGCGCTTTGCTTGGGCTGCGGCAAAAGAAGTCACCTTTAAGGTGCTAGAACCAAATTTGTTTTTGGTACAATTCCACAACCTGGGAGATTGGAACCGGGTGATGGAAGGCGGTCCTTGGTTGTTTAGGAGAGTGCGTCGAGATCGCTCATTCAAAAACGAGCCGCCATCTCACGCTTGAAGCCATTGATGTCCTCCGTGCACGCGCCGGTGACGATCAAGTCGTCCACATACACGCCGCCGACGAGCTCCTCCTTCCCCTATTGCCGCGTGTAGAGCGCATGCTCGGTTGCGCACCATTGAAACCCAAGCTCACCCAGCGTGGCGTCAAGCTTGGCGTTCCATGCTCATGGGGCCTACCGCAGCCCGTAGAGCGCCTTGCGCAGTCGGAGCACCCTGTGCTCCTCTCCCTTGATGGCGAAACCTGGAGGTTGGCTGACGAAGACCGTCTCCGCCAGCTCACCGTTGAGGAAGGCCGATTTAATGTCTAAGTGATGGATGTGTCAGTCCTTTGCTGCTGCCAAGGCTAGTAGCAAACGGACCGACTCCATGCGCGCTACCGGTGCAAAGACCTCCTCGAAGTCTCTGCCCTCGCGCTAAACAAAGCCCCGGGCGATGAGGCACGCCTTGTGTTTGATAATGGCGTCGAGCTCGTCCCGCTTGACCTTGTACATCCACTTCAAGCTGATCAGACGGCATCCTGGAGGTGGATCGGTGAGCTGTCATGTCTCGTTTTCCTCGATCGCCTTCATCTCCTCTAGCATCGCCCATTGCCAGTTTTTGTTGCGCTCAGCCAGCGCGAACGTGGGTGGTTCCTCTACACTGACGAGCAGCAGCTCTGCGTCATTGAGCAGCCGACCAGCCAGTCCTGAGGGTCCTGTGCCGCCGACGATGTCGTCCAGCCTATGGAACCGCACCTCCTCACCTTTGTAGAAGGCATCCACGAACTCAGTGATGTCACTTGGAGGTGAGGCGAACTCGATCAGTGTGGATGTAGTTCCCTGTTTCGCCTGAGTGCTCGACATAGCACCTGGAGTGCTTGGCACCCCGGATGCAGTGCTTGGCACTACTCCTGGACAGCTCGTCTCAACTTCTGCAGTGCTCGGCACTACTATAGGAGTGTTCAGCCTCAGTCTTGGAGTGGTCGGCACAACTGCAAGACATCTTGGCTCTGCCATGGGAGTGCTCGGCACCCGTCCTGGAGTGGTCGCCATCACTGTAGAACCTCCCGGCACCACTCCTGTCGTGCTTGGCATCCCTCCAGGAGTGCTCGGAACCCCTCTCAGAGTGCTCGGCATCCCTCCCAAAGTGCTCGGCACTGCCCTAGGAGTGCTCGGCTCTGCCACTGGAATGCTCGACACCTTTTCCCTAGCGTCTGCACCACCGTGGATGACCAAATGCTCGATGATGAAGGTGCTGCTGAAGCCGCCAGCTTCCCCCGTGCTCGGACTGGTCTAGTCCTAAGCCACCTTCTCGTCGAACACGACGTCGCGCGAGACAAGCATCTTGTCTCCGCATGGGTCGTAGAGCCAGTATGCCTTGGTACCCTCTGTGTAACCCAGGAACACCATGGGTGTGCACCTGTCCTCTAGCTTGGTGAGGTTCGGCTACATCTTCTTGATGTGGCCGATGCAGCCGAATGTCCGGAGGAAGGACACGCTCGGCTTGCTCCCATACCAAGCTTCGAATGGCGTCTTGCCCGTTAGGGCTTTGGTCGGAGCGTGGTTGAGGATGAACACCGCCGTTGTCACTACCTCACCCTAGAACCTTGCGGCATGCCTTTGGCCTTCATCATGAATCGGACCATGCTGGCCACCACCTGGTTCCGCCTCTCCACCATGCCATTCTGTTGTGGCGAGTGCAGCGTGGTGTGGTGTCATACCACACCATGATCCGTGCAGTACGCAACGAACTCCATCGAAGTGAATTCGCCGTCGCGATCAATCCTCAGCACGTGGAGCTTCTTGCCGCTCTCGGTCTCCACGTGCGTCTTGAACTTCTTGATCGTCGCCGTCGCTTTGTCCTTGCTCGTCAGGAGTTGCAGCCACATGTAGCGACTACAATCGTCCACGAGCAGGAGAAAGTACCGCCGACCACCGTTTGTAGCTGGCGTTATCGGTCCACAGAGGTCGCCGTGGATGAGCTCGAGAGCGTCCTTCGCGCGATACTTGGACGCCTTTGGGAATGGTAGCCTCCTCTGCTTCTCGGCCAGGCAGCTATCACACAGCTCGCCTCCATACTTGATGTGGGGTAGCCCTCAGACCATCTTCCCCAGCTGACCAAACGCGTCGAAGCTGAGATGTCCAAACCGGGCATGCCACATCCACGGTTCCTCGGTGTGCCTTGCTGCCAGGCACACTAGCTGCTCTACCTTCAGGTCTAGCAGGTACAACCGGTTCAGGGACCTCTTCACCTTGGCGAGAAGTCGCTTCTCTCGGTCCCGGATCCTAAGGACTCCGTCCTTGATCAGTACCTCGCTACCGCGCTCATCCAGCTAACCAATGCTGATGATGCTGGAATGCAGCTGTAGGATGTAATATACATCTGTTAGCATGCGGTGCTCCCTGTTCTGGCACCTGAAGATGATGGTGTTGCGCCCTTGGAATGCCACCCTTGAGCCGTCACCAAACTTCACCGTACCGGTAACATCGTCGTCGAGCTCGGAGAAGGATGCCTTGGAGCCCGTCATGTGGTTGCTGGCACCAGAGTCCAGATACCACCGCTGCTCCTAGTCAGCGCCCACATGTCCGAGGTGGACTTGGGCGCATGGTTCATCGAGGTTGACAGTCTTCAGGGCTTTCCCAGGTCCCTCCACCATCATCGCCTCTTCCTTCTCCTCGGCCTCGACGTCGTGTAGTGCACAGAACGTCGCTATCAGGATAGTGGCCTCATCCTCATCATCAACTTGCACTAGATGAGCCTGAGCTTTCTTTTCCTGCTTTTGATTTGGGCACTCCCGTGCCCAATGGCCCATCTTCCTACAGCGCTGACAGGCGTTGGGGTCGACTTGCTTCTTCTTCTCCGAAGAAGCCTTGCCGCGGCGCTTGTCATCGCCACCGCGGCTGGAGGAGGCTGCCTTTCCGGAGTTCCTCCGAGCTGCCCACTCCTCTTTCGTCAGCAGGAGTTTCTCGCTGTCCTTCGTTCCTGTCGCCTGCTCTAGGCGCTCGTCCACCGCATGCAGACGACCTGTCATATCCTCAATGGTGAGGGTGGACAAGTCCAGCATCGTCTCTATGGAGAGAGCAATCTGGATGTACTTTGCCGGCACGGAGTGGAGGTACTTGGAGACCGCCTCCTCTTCGTCGATGGTGATGCCATGGCTCGTCATCTTGCTGATGAGCGTCTGTAGGCGGAGGGAGAAGTCCTCCACCGTTTCACCATCCTTGAACTTGAGGTTGGCGTACTCCTGCTTCAGAAGCTGGGCCGTCGCCTTCTTCGCACGGTCGGAACCGACGCGCATCGCTGCAATAGCCTCCCATGCCTCCTTAGCCGAGCTCTTCACCCTCAACGGCTCCCTGTACTCCACTGGTACAGCAGCGAGGATAGCCTCCAACGCTGACATGTCATCTTCCTCATTGTCGGTACCCTTGTCAACAGCATTCCAGAGCCGTCGGGCTCTGAGCTTGACCTTCATGGTCACCGACCACTCTCCATAGTTGGTGCGAGTCAGCGTCGGCCAACTGGTGCCGCTGACCTCCCGCACCGTGCGAACAACGACCTCTGGTCGTGGTTGGGCAGCCACAACAGTGCCACTGCTGTCGTCCATCTCTAAACCGTCCGTCATCGCTAGCGGTTAGTCTGGCGACGACACTTGTACGGCTCTAATACCACTTGTTAGCCCACAGGATCACCGGCTCAGGTGAGTCCACTCACCTGAGTCGGTGATCCTGTGGGCTAACAGTGACCTGGTTACTGATGTCAATGAATTGATCAATCCCATTGATGGAATGTGGGACCAAGAGTTATTGCGGTCTATCTTCTTGCCTATTGATGTACAGAATATCCTCCAAATTCCTTTGCGTCCAGGGAGAGAGGATCTGGTCGCTTGGCACTTTAATAGGTCAGGCTTGTTTTCCGTGAGATCGGCATACCACTGTGAGTGGACGTCAAAGTTCGAAAATGAGACTACTGCCGTAGATAAGAAGATATGGGAGAATCTATGGAAACTTTCTATCCCAGGGAAAATTAAAATTCATGGTTGGCGACTTCTTAATGGATTCATCCCATGTAAGGGGGTATTATTCAGCCGCCACATTGGAGAAAATTCTTATTGTCCCATCTGCCCATCAGGTTCGGAAGATATCAAACATATGATGTTTATGTGTGATCGTGCAAAGTCAGTATGGCATTCCCTGGGGGTGTGGCAACAAATTATAGAATTATCTCAGGGTGACAGATCAGGGCAACAAATGATAGAAGAAGCAATCAAAGGCGGGAGAAGGGTGCCACTTCTTAATAATATTGGTCTGGGAGAACTAATCTTGACTGAGGGCTGGTACATATGGTGGGAAAGGAGAAATTTTGTCCATGGAACTCCTGTCTAGAACTCCAACCGTTCAGCAATGTCTATTGCTGCCCTGACTTGCAATTATATGAGATCCCACAGCGGGAAGTTCAAGGTCCATGAAGGATGGAAGAAACCTGCCGAAGGAAAGCTGATGGTGAATATAGACGTAGGGTTTGCTGCTGGCTGTGGAAGTTCGGGAGTGATTATCAGATACTCAAGGGGGGACTTTGTTGCCGCGTCAATGAACTTCTTGCCTTCGGTGCTGGATGCACAGATGGCGGAGGCTTATGCTGTGAAGGAAGGTCAGCGTTTGGTAGAACACATTGGCTGTACAAATTTCATTGTGCAGTCAGATTGTTTGGAGGAGGTGGAGATGACGAAGGATGGCGGTTTCTCAGCATCGGCGGCAGCCCCAATCTTTGAAGAATGCAACGACATTTGGATGGACTTCCCGACGGCTACGTTAGAGCATTGTGATAGAGAAGCGAACCAAGTTGCTCATGAATTAGCTCGGCAAGCCTTTCTTTCTAAATCTTTTTGTATTTGGGTTGATTCACCCCTAGTTTCATTTTTCCGATTTTATCAAATGATGTAACATTATTATCAGTTGAATGAAAGCTTGCCCGAAGGCATTTTCAAAAAAAAAAACTGAACATCCCCATTAATGCAATCATTAGATTTCTTAAAGAAAATGCCAAAGCTAGGTGAGATAAATATATAAAGTGGCTGCAAAACCAAAGGCCCCAGACGATGCATGCGCTGATCGATGCAATGCAAAAGCTACAGCTCCATCCCCTCCACCGTGAATATTGCAGGCACTATAGCTCGCTTCCTGCTCCTCCATGATCCGGATGAGATGCTACCTGCCACTGCCAACAGCTGCCCAGTCGATGACCTCAACGAGGACGGAGTTGGGCGTTCTAACAGATTCAACTTGATGTCATACTTTTATCATCATGAAGTCCACATGATTTCAACATCATTTGAAAACGTAGTGGACTTCGCAATGATAAAAGGAAGGCATCTAGTTGACACAAATTTGCTCATACCCGTGGGTATCCTGGAGGCTGGAGGGAGCCCCACTTCTGTGGCATGAAGACCTCGTCGACACCCCATGCTCCGGCCAGCGGCTTATCCGCCGCCCCAACTCCTACACATTCTCCATCGCGCTTTGCATGTCTGTCAGTCTATGGTATACCGGCCGCGGTTGCTCAATCTAGGCCAGCCAGCAGGTGGTCGGCTAGACAACTGGTGTTGCTGAGACCGAGCCTCAGCTCGAGTGGCTAGCGGCGGCAGTGGCCACGCAGCCGGCGCAGGGTTCGATTCCTGGAATGCGTCTCTCACCGGGACTTCCGGGACTAGCTTCCAGAATAAAATCTATAGCCTCGTCTCGCATAGTGCCACAAAGGGACTGTGACATTCTCATCGCCTACGAAGCTACGATGGATTCAGTGATTTCTAGAAGGACGTAACACTACGTAGAAAAACCTTTTTAGGGACGGCTGGTAATGCTCTGTAGAGGTGGTTTTGCCAACCGCCCCTACAAATCGATTTATAGGGGCGGCTGGATATTGAGCCGTCCCTACAAATCAATTTCCAGAAATCACGAAAAAGGGGTAAAAAAATAGCAAATTTTCTTTTAATCCGAGGAGGTCCCCACCGGCAGCCACACACACCCTCACTCTACTACCATTGCAGCATTTTTTCACGATTTTTCCACACTTTGTGTCGGGCGGGATTCGGGATTCGAACCCACAACCTCTCCCTCGCGCGCAAACTCCTCTACCACTGCACCTCATATTCACTTATGTCTACAATCCATTTCGGTTACCCACATATTATACAAAACTAAGCATAAATTGATTGTTTGAGGCCCTAAACTAATTCAAATGAAAAAGTTGTCAACTACAAAGTTTTATAACTTTTCGAGATCTACAACTTTCATTTTGGTAGTTTCTCCATCCGAGGTCACTTATAAAATTTGAATTTCAAATTTAAGAAATTCGAACGTAGTTTTCCATGACAAGATGATTTCAAATGAGAAAGTTATCAACTACAAAGTTTCATAACTTTTCAAGATCTACAACTTTTATTTTTACTGTTTGTCCATCTGAGGTCGTTTAAAAAATTCAAATTTTATATTTTTGGAAATTCAAATGTAGTTTTCCTTGACAAGATGATTTCAAATTAAAAAGTTGTCAACTACAAAGTTTCATAACTTTTCGAGATCTACAACTTTCATTTTTATTGTTTGTCCATCCAAGGTCGTTTAAAAAATTCAAATTTTAAATTTTTGGAAATGCAAACGTAGTTTTCCTTGACAAGATGATTTCAAATTAAAAAGTTGTCAACTACAAAGTTTCATAACTTTTCGAGATCTACAACTTTCATTTTGGTTGTTTGTCCATCCGAGGTTGTTTACAAAATTTGAATTTTAGTGCTTAATTTTTAATACTCGGCGTCTATTTGTAGGGGCGGTTTAATATTGAGCCGCCCCTACAAATCTAATTTGTAGGGGCGGCTGGATATAGAGCCGTCCCTACAAATGGGTCTATTTGTAGGGGCGACTGATAACACCGGCCGCCCCTACAATCTATTTGTAAGGGCGGCTCATTTGGCAACTGTTTGTAGGGGCGGCTCAATATAGAGCCGCCCCTGCAAAGAAAGGGAGGCGTTGCCACAAATCGTTTTTGTAGTAGTGTAGTCTTCTACTCTGTGTGTAGTTGTAGGTCTGATCGTGCACGTGTGGTGTGTGGTGTGTGTGGATGCGTGCATGTGTATGCTTGAACAGATGCTACAACTGTACCCAGACGAGAGACTTCAAAAAAAAACTAGTGTTGCTGTGTAGGAGCTAGCAAGAGATTTTATAGCAAAATAAAGTGAATGCCAACGCTGCTTCTGCGCATGCAGCAGTTGATTCTCTATGAGGTGTATGAGTGTCTTATTCTGAAAAAGAGGGGATGAACTCGTGGGCAGGAGGTGGAGGAGGAGCGTCCGGATGTAAAATGTCCCTGCCGTGTTGTAGCTTAAACCGGTAGCGACATGCAAAATGTCACTGCCGTGTTGTAGCTTGAACCGGCAGGGATATTTTACTGTTGGGTCATAGCATATGGCACTAACACTAGTAGAGAAACGACATTTGATCCCACCTCGAAATTTGGCTTTAGTCCCGGTATTTTTAGCGTCCGAAACTAGAGATACCTTTAGTCCCGGTTTGTAGCTCTAACCGGGACTAAAGGTCCCTGCCCAACGGCTACTATGGTAGGCTTTTGCTGCAGGGGACCTTTAGTCCCGGTTGGAGTTACCAACCGGGACTAAAGGTTAACTTTTACTCCCGGTTGGTCCCTCCAACCGAGAGTAAAAGTCTACTCCTGGCTGGAGGCTCCATCCGGGACTAGAAAGGTACCTTTAGTCCTGGTTTCTGTCTTCAACCGGAACTAAAGGTCCCCTCCTATATAGCCCTTGTTCCTCCCCGAGCCCGAGCCACTTCGAGCTGAGTGTTCTTGCTTCATCGCCGGCCTCTGTTCTTCCTCATCACCGGTGTATCACAAGATTTCTTCCATTCCTCCATCGATTCTTCAGTTCTAATGGTTACCAACTTTATACTCTCATGTTTTATCAGTAGCTTATGTCATTTTGTGGACTAGATATATGTGTTTTTTTATGGTAGATTTTTTTTATTTGTAAGCCATTTAAGCTCAAAATCACTTTAAAGTTTGCGTATTTGGATGAAGGAAGGTTAAAGTAGTTATTCAAAACTAGTATTGAGTTTTCAATTCTAGCATGCATAGCACACTTCATGGTTTTGAGATATAGAGATTTTTAGAGTTTTTTTAATTTTATTTGTTTATAAAATGAGAAATTTATATTATATTAAAAATGAGTATAGAGAGTAGATGGCAACTGCTTCCGGGTCCTCGGCCTCTCATCGGGTTCCAAAGCGACTGAGGCCGGACCTTCCTCTCATTGCATGCGGCAAGTGTGAGGAGAAGATTGTGATAGAATACCATGTGAGGAAGGAGTGTCCCAACAAGGGCTGTATCTTCTACAAGTGTCTGGATCGCAATGTGAGTTATTTTGTCGCATTTGATGATTATGGTTAATTTATACTTATTTTCATGATGATTGTGATTAAAGTTCTAATTTTTTGTTTTAATTTCAGTGGGATGGCACTGGATGTTTAGGCTGGTACTGGGAGGAAGAGTATGTTGAACACGTGCAAAACTCTCTTCCACAGGCGACTACGGCGGCTGATGAGGCAGTGATCCTACAGAAGAAGCCCATAGATGTTGAACAAAAACATGATCTGTCTATTTTAGTTGGGATTGGTCGCGAAATCCTTATGCTGCTGAAGTGCATTTTAGCTTTAGTTTTTTAGTGGTAGTTGGGATTGTCTACATTGTAGCGAGACTTTCATAAATTAATACCTTACGTGGTAGCATGCATGTCGTATAATTAACTAATTATGTTCTAGATTTTACTATGGTATGTATGTCATGTAATGCAGATGAGCCGGCATTGGATGTACAATGCTGATCACCGCTCCCAAGAGTTCATTGAGGGCGTGCATTCTTTCTTACGTGTGGCCGAGGCAAACAAACGTGATGGTTTCATGTGTTGCCCATGTGCCATATGTAAGAATTTGAAGGAATATGTTAGCTCAAGGAGTCTTCATTCACACTTGTTGAAGTCGGGTTTCATGCTAAGCTATATTTGTTGGACGAAGCACGGAGAAACCGGAGTTGTAATGGAAGAAGGTGAAGAAGAACAATGGGACGATGATGACATTATTGTTGAATATGGTGCCTTCAATGATACTGCAATGGGGGAAGCTGAAGAAGAGGTAGTGGTAGAAGATGAGCCCGCTGATGATCTTGGTCAGGCCATTCGTGACACACAAAGAGAATGCGAAAGTGAAAAGGAGAAGATCAAGTTCGAGCGCATGCTAGAGGATCACAAGAAATTGCTATACCCAACTTGTGATGCGAGACAGAAAAAGTTGGGTACCACACTGGAATTGCTGCAATGGAAGGCAAAGAATGGTGTATCTGACAAGGGATTTGGGGAGTTACTGAAAATCCAAAAGAAGATGCTTCTGAAGGATAACGAATTGCCTGTCACTACGTACGAAGCAAAATAGGTAGTCTGCCCTTTGGGATTAGAAATCCAGAAGATACATGTATGTCCTAATGACTGCATCCTCTACCATGGTGAGGAGTACGAGAAGTTAGATGCATGCCTGGTATGTCATGCATCGCGGTATAAGATCAGGTGAGATAACCCTGGTGATGTTGAGGACGAACGTCCCACGAAGAAAATCCCTGCCAAGATTATGTGGTATGCTCCTATAATACCACGCTTGAAATGTCTGTTCAGAAACAAAGACCATGCAAAGTTGTTGCGATGGCACAAAGAAGACCGTAAGGTAGACAATATGTTGAGACACCCTGCTGATGGGTCCCAGTGGAGAGCAATCGATAGAGAATTCCCAGAGTTTGCAAATGATGCAAGAAACTTAAGGTTTGCTTTAAGTACGGATGGTATGAATCCTTTCGGGGAGCAGAGCAGTAGTCATAGCACTTGGCCTGTTACTCTATGTATCTACAACCTTCCTCCCTGGTTATGCATGAAGCGTAAGTTTATTATGATGTCAGTGCTCATCCAAGGCCCAAGGCAACCTGGCAACGACATCGATGTGTACCTGAGGCCACTAGTTGAAGAACTTCTACTTTTGTGGAACAGACCAGGTGTACGTGTGTGGGATGAGCACAAACAGGAGCACTTTGACCTGCGAGCATTGTTGTTCGTAACAAATCAATGATTGGCCTGCTCTAAGTAATCTTTCAGGACAATCAAACAAGGGATATAATGCATGCACGCACTGTTTCGATGACATTAAAGGTATATTCTTGAAAAAATGTCGAAAGGTCGTGTACCTTGGCCATCGTCGATTTCTTCCTGTGAATCACCCCCTAAGAAAGAAAGGCAAGCATTTTAAAGGTAAGGCAGACCAAGCCGGGCAACCGAACTGGTGAGGATGTACTCAATATGGTCAAGGATGCGAAAGTAGTATTTGGAAAGGCACATGGCAGCGAACCTGTTCCGAACGACGCCGACGGTCACGCACCCATGTGGAAGAAGAAGTCCATATTTTAGGAGCTACCCTATTGGCAAGTCCTAGAGGTCCGTAGCGCGATCGATGTGATGCACCTGACGAAGAATCTTTGTGTGAACCTGCTAGGCTTCATGGGTGTGTATGGGAAGCCTAAGGACACACTTAAAGCATGACAGGACCTGCGGTGTTTGAAAGAATGAGACAACCTACATCCAGAGAAGACAGATGATGGATGCCATTACTTAAGTCCTGCCAGCTACACTCTTAGCAAAGAAGAGAAGGAAAGCATGTTTGAATGCCTAGCAAGCATCAAGGTACCATCTGGATTCTCCTCAAATATAAAGGGTATAATAAATGTGCCAGAGAAGAAATTCCTAAACTTAAAGTCCCATGACTGCCACGTGCTCATGATGCAATTGCTTCCAGTTGCATTAAGAGGAATTCTACCTCCAAATGTACGTCTAGCCACAGTGAAGCTATGTGCATTCCTCAATGCAATTTCTCATAAGGCAATCGATCCAATGGATCTAGCTAAACTATAGAATGATGTGGTTCAATGTCTTGTCAGCTTTGAGTTGGTGTTCCCTCCTTCCTTCTTTAATATCATGACACACCTCCTAGTTCACCTGGTCAAGGAGATTAGCATTCTCGGTCCTGTGTTCCTGCACAACATGTTCCCCTTTGAGAGGTTCATGGGAGTCCTAAAGAAATATGTTCACAACCGTGCTTGGCCAGAAGGAAGCATCGCCAAGGGCTATGGAACAGAGGAGGTCATTGAGTTTTGTGTTGACTTTATTCCCGACCTTGATCCGATTGGTGTTCCTGAATCGCGACACGAGGGCAGACTAAGTGGAAAGGGGACACTAGGGAAGAAAACATATATTGGTATGCAGGACAATTATTTTAATAAAGCACACTACATAATTATGCAAAACTCCTTCTTGGTGGATCCGTATTTCGAGACACATAAAGAGTTGGTCCGATCCGAGTTTTTAGGGAAGTCTGAAGCTTGGATTACGCGTCAGTACATGGAAACTTTCAGCGACTGGTTGCGAAAAGAATGTCAGGGTGATGAGAGTATTGATGAACAACTGTATTTGTTGGCTAGGCAGCCATCGTGGCATATCCTCACATATAATGGGTACGAGATAAATGGGAATACATTTTACACAATAGCCAAGATAAAAGGAGCACCAACCAAAACAGTGATGTCCGCATAGATGCCACCGACCCTAATGGAAATAAGCAAACATATTATGGTCGCATAGAGGAGATATGGGAACTAAACTATGCACCTACTTTTAAGGTACCTTTGTTCAAGTGTCAATGGGTAAAGGCGACTGGAGGTGGGGTAGCAGTCGACAACCAGTATGGAATGACAACCGTGGACCTCAACAATATTGGGTACAAGGACGAACCGTTCGTCCATTCCAAGGATGTGAATCAGGTGTTCTATGTCAAGGACATGTCTACAAAACCAAAGAAAGGGAAAAACAACAATGACCCAATCAATGAGCCAAAGCGCCACATAGTTCTTTCAGGGAAAAGAAACGTCATAGGAATTGAAGACAAGTCAGACATATCAGAAGATTATGAAAAGGATAACTGAATTTCACCCTTCACAGTGAATAAAGACCCAAGCATCCAGCTAAATGATGAGGACACTCCATTGTTACGGCGCGATCATAACCAAGGGATATACGTTAAGAAGAAGTTCACTACTGTGCCTGCTTGATATATATAGTGATGTATTAGACCTATTTTGTAATAACTGCGACTTCAGATTTTTTTTGTTGTGTTTTCATATTTTCTACGGTTTAAATGAATTTTTTGCTTGACGGTGGATTTCTCGTGGAGAATGTGTGATGAAAAACCAAATGATCAACGTTAATAAGATGTGAAAACTTATTTCCTGTCAAAAAGTAATAGTTTTAATGATTTTAATCAAGTAGTATATTTTTGCATGGTGCAAATTGTAATTATTATTTACACTATGTTAAATATTTATACAGTAAAATAAAAGAGTTTAGGTTACAAATTTTTGTTGTGTATAATAATGCAAAACCAAGTATAGAAATATTTATTATAATTTTTTGGATGATATTTTATTTATTAGGCAATTAATAACTCTCTGCATATTTATATAAAAGAAATAAATAAAAAAGGGAAAAACGTTTGGAACCAACTGCAGCCCACCTTTACTCCTGGGTCGATCAACCACCCGGGACTAAAGGTTGGCTACGTTTTCGTGGCCCGCCAAAAAATAACTTTAGTCCGGGGTCATGGCTGCACCCGGGACTAAAGGTCAGACCTTTAGTCCGGGTTCTTACCATCAGTCGGTTCTTTAGTCCCGGGCCGTGGCTTCACTTTACCATAACCCGGGACTAAAGGTTCTGTAGTCCCGGTCCGTGGCTTCTCCCGGGACTAAAGATCCACCAAATATATATCGCCTCGTCTTCTTCTCCCCATCCATCGTCTTCATTCTTCGCCTGAGAGCCACCGCACCGCCGCAGCTCCCCATAGCCTCCAGACGCCTCCACGCGCCTCTCCCGTCTCTCGCCATCTCCGCCAGCGGCCCGGCTCGTGCCTCTCCCATTCGTGCGCGGCGCCTAGACCCGAATCTGCCGCCATCATCCTCGCCCTCGCCCAGATCTGATTTGGATCACCGTGGCCTCATCGCCGTCGTCGATCCTCATCCTCGTCGTCGTCCCTGTCGCATCCTCGTCATCGAGAGATCACCTCCGGCCATTCTCGTCGTTCTCCACGCTCGTCGTCCTCGTCAATGCGCTCATCCTCGTCGTCGATTTGATTAAAACCTCCGGCCATCGTGCTTGTGTTGCTCGCCGTGCTATATGTGAGCAACATTGTGTGTATATTTATTTGTAGATTTTATTTGTGTATGAGTGTGTGCTCGGACCGGCTCGTGTCTGGTCGGTGGTGGGTGCTGCCGATGCGGCGAAGATCGTTGCAGGTGGCCAGAATGTCGTGCTCGCCATCCCTTTCGGCTTGGGTGTCGCCGGTGCGGGGAGATTAGAGTTCTGCATGCTCCTGTTCATGGTCACGGCTGCGAGGAGGGAAGCGGCGACGACCACGGCTGCGGGGAGGGTGGCTTCGGTTGAGGAAAAACTTGAGCCCATGGCAGTAGCGGCAGATGCCTGGGGGCGTCGGTAGCTGCGTCGAGCGCAAAGCAGTGCCAATGGCATTTGACGCGCCCAAGTGGGCATGGATTGCGTACAGGAGGCGTTCGATGGGCAAGTTGGCATTGGCTTGATGGCTCCGTCCGTCCGTCGCTTGGAACGCACGTACTAGTTGAACTTGCGAACACTGGCCCCCAGATCCAAGATGCTCGACGGCGTCCGTGACGTTGTAGCAGGGCACGTAGTTCTCGTACTCAGGCGGGCATTCCTTCGCCTCCTTGGCAACTAGTTAGAAAATTGTAGAAAATCCGTAATAGTTGAACTCACGGATCGTGTTCAGCTCGGCGAGCATGTTCTCTGCCGAGCGGTAATGGACGTCAAGGAGGAGCTTTGATTCTACGAGGGAGAGCGACAACGGTCGTGGAAGACCGTGTTCCCTTCCTCGTAGAATTGGAGCTCTTCCGTGGCCAAGTACGGCGCCGTCCGGTGGAGAAATGCTCGCCGAGATGATCACGTAAGCAAGGTCAAATAGTACGGATGGTTATTTATTCACACGTCCCGATATCGTCGCAGTAGTCTGTCAATCACCGTACCCAAACGTAGTATATATATAAATATAAATGATAAACAATTATTATGTGTGTACACTCCCATTCTTCTGTTAACCTGCGGAAATATCATGTGAATTACTTACCTGCCACAATGACCATGGCCACGGCCATGAAAAATGCCAACGACACAACACTAGCAACCTTGTCGGCAAGCACCATTGTGTTGTTGGGACGAATTACTATATGGAGAGAAGCACTTGTTCCTCTCTGTTTGGATGGGTTCTTGTTCATTCATTGCTCTCCTCTTCCCCGCCGGGTTATATATACCTAGAGTGCTGTTATTATATTTGTTGCATCAATATCTTACTTTTACCAAATTCTCCTTTGACGACCTTTTCGGAAACTGTAGAGTAATCAATAGAGTCTACTGGAGTACAGATACAGAAATGATTTTTACAAATGTTACTATCCTTGAGGTGGCACGTCCTGCAGGAGTTTATTTTATAGATATAGTTTTTATTTTTTATAGATATATCTGGTGGTGTAAAAGCTAGATGGCTGCCTCGAGAGACAACATGGATGAAGAAATGATGAATATTATCAACACCGTCACTCAATTTGCCGATGGTGACCAGCAGGATGTAGATGACGGGAGTCAATAGCTGGCTCTTGAAGATAACCAAGAAAATATTGTGCAAGAAAATACTAGCGAGGTATATATATTTATATATATATTTGAATATTATATTTATATATATATTTGAATATTACATATATATATATATATTTGAACATCTATCATCTATTATGTGTACACATAATATTGATTTATTCTTTTTTATACGTAGCCCTCTGGATCGACGACCACAACGGCAAAAAACAAAAAAATTCGAGGCCCGAAAAAGCCATTGGAGGGGCGCTACATAATATCGGAATTCAATATCGAGACAGGCGAACCACTTGGTCCACATGCAAGAAAATTCATGCAACACTATGGGTGCCTTGTAAGGGACAGACTTCCGATCAATGCCCATGAATGGAAGCAAAAGATCAACGAGCCTCATGTTAGTTTTGTCTCTGATCTTGATAAGAATTTAATTTGGGATGATATCCTTCAACATTTCACGTTGCAAGCGGATGATTATGATGCTATCAACGATGATGAATTGAAGGAACTAGTTCAAAAGTGGGTTATGAAGAAGATGGCCACACAATTTTAGACTTGGAAGAAATCCCTATACACAAAATACATCAAGAAGAACTTAACGCCCAATTTCAATACTAGCGGCCCGTTCGCGAAGTTGAGGCCCTACTGGAATGATTTTGTACGGTACAAGACATCGGAAGAGGGTGAGGAATGGGTGAGAAGGAACTAAGAGAATGCCCGACAGAAGGTATACCACCATGGCATGGGATCAGGTGGCTACGCGACTGCCATTCCCAAGTGGGAGAAAATGGAAGCGGATATTCTTGCCAAGGGTATCGCACCGGAATCACTCAATTGTCCCACACGCACGAAGAATTGGTTTTTTGCTCATGGGGGAAGACTGGACCTAGAGACCGAAAAGCTGGTTCATGGCACAAAACTCGAAAGAGCAACACAAAGATTGTCTTATGCTCTACAAGCTAAAGCTATAGGTGCGTTCAAGCCCAATAGAGAGAAGGATGAACTGACGTATGCCCTTGGGACCGCTGAACACAGTGGCCGAACGAGAGGTTTAGGACGGAACATTTCTTGGGAGCATGGTTTCTCTGATGATAGAGATACCTACAGAAGCCGACAGAGAAGGAAGGATGAGGATGCAGCACGGAACAGCAGGTTGGAGGAATTGGTTCGTGAGTCACGGGAGGCGTTGCTTCAAGCACAGGAGCGCGAAAAAGACATGCAAGCTAAAATGCATGATGAAATCAGAAAGCAAGTGCAAATAGCAATGAGTGCCCAAAGGCAGGCATTAGATCCAGGAATCAACATTAATATTAGCCCCCCTATCAGTTGAAAAGCAGCTGCGCTTCCACAGAGTTGCCAAATCAAGATGACGTAATGCTACGTTTCCCCGTGGATGACATTACTGCACTATTTACATCATGTGAGCTACATATTCTAAAAGAGAATGCCACAATCATGGTGGCTCTCAGTGTTTTTTCTCCTCCAGATCCTACCAAGACACCAAGAATCCATGGGGCAATAATACCACCTGGATATGTTAGCGTCTCAGTGGATAGAGTTAACAAAGGTTTTAGTGATCTGCCTCTTGACATTCCAGGATGTGATGGGGAGAAGACTCTAGGAGAAGCAGAGAAGACATTCATACTATGGCGCAAGCGCTACATCATTATTCCCGGGGTCTCTAGTCCACCGCCGCCTCCTCAACTGCCAGACAATAGGTGCGGACAAAAATGAACGAAACAATTTTTTCACAAATTTTCTATTGACATGCATGATTAATAATAACAATTTCTTATACCTAATTATTCTTTTTTGTAATCACACAGCAGGGCCTCCGCCAACCTAAGTCCAATTATTCAATCTCTAGATCATCATAGTGCTCCGGGCAATGATTATGCAACGTCGCCACCTCCATCCAATGCCTCCAAGGAGGTCTCCACCGCCGCCACCTCTAAGGAGGTCTCCAATGCCTCCAAGGAGGTCTCCAACTCCTAAGAGGTCTACCCCACAAACGAAGTCATTGGCCCACCAGCCGGCAAAGAAGAAAGCCTCATCTAATCCAGTTATTCCCCGAAAACTGTCTTATGAGAAAAGTGAAAAGGAATTAAAGGATAAAGTATAAAAAGATGTGAAAAGTTTCTTCGAAAATATAAGAAAGCAACGACAAGCGAAGGAGAACCCAGAGAAACCGTACTTCTACTAGCTCCAAGAAAGAAGGTGGACCAGAAAAAGCGGGAATCTCAAATGACCTGGCCAAAATCGGACTACGACCGCTCTCTCACCAAGTCATTTGAGGGGGCGCAAAAAAAGACTAGAGCAGGGAAAGGTGTTGCACAACTCGGACAACAATCGCAACAATCAGTCCCTCCTCTTGTCATTCGTAATGAATATGGTTCAAACTTAGACTTACCGGACGTCGATTTTAAGGAACTGGTTCGGTTTTACGAGGATACAGGTTTCAACCTTGCCCAAGTGCTGGCTGAAGGACCATCTGCTCCGAAAGTGGATTCTTGGAAGAAATTTGAACATGGAAAGAGTCTATACAACCCTAAGGCCTTAGGTGAACTGGGTACGCAAATGTACCTGCTAAACAAGTGATACATGGCGGCGTGTAAAAGAGGAGAGAACTTTGTTTCTGTCAGAATTAGAAACCAACATTACTTTCGTGGCGATGACGTTATATATGCCGAGTTTGGAGAATTACACCAACTATGCCACCGGGACTCTCTCGACAAAAGTCTCATTAGCTGCTATTGTCTGTAAGTGTGATTATTTTCTACTATTAAAGTGTATATATATAAAGCTATATGTATATATATAAATTATATATCCTCACACTATATTTTTATATATGCAGATATGAGATGACAGAACTCAGAAAGAGATAGGATAACGATGTTGGTTTCGTTGATCCAAATGTCGTATTCAAACACCCTGATCCCCCGCCGTCTGGATGGAAAGCTGGACTCGAGAAAAATCTCATGAGGTTCTTAGTGAACCAACAAAACAAGGACATACTATTCCCCTACAACTTCAAGTGAGTGTTAAATAATTAATGTCGATCATATGCACATTTGTTCAATTATTTGCTTACTAGCTAAGCTATCTCCCACATATACATATGTTGACTCTAGTTAATGTCGATCATATTTGTGTATAAAAACATATGCAGTAATCACTGGATATTGATGGTCATCGATATGGCCAATAGTCGGTTGCGCATCTTAGACTCGTTAAGAAAAGAGCAAACAGAGTACCAAGACATGATAGATATTATCCAAGGGTAATTTGGTCTCTCTAGCAACTATATATACCCCGATCTCTTAACTGCAACCATTATTAAAGGCCAAATTAATTTTTTATTTTATTGGGTGCAGTGTTTGGAAAAGTTTCATTGAGGAACAATACATGAAACATTGCAAAGCGCCACTGGATGTAATCGCACACAAAGTAAGTACCAGCTACATTTATATATATATAATTCAATTAACACCATGCATGCTTTCAATTCACCGGATCTTTTTTCTCGTAAAAGTGGGTTCTGAGGCAAGAACAGGGGAACAACTACTGCAGATACTATGTTTGCGAGTTCATCATGGCGTACTCAAAAAGAACTCCTGAAGAGAACCTCAAAGTACGTTATATAAATATATTCATATATTTACAATTTCTTTTATTGCTAATATATATAAGTAATCACGTGACCGACACACATATATATATATATATATTAATACTTCACATATATATATATATATTAATACTTTTCCTTTAACTTTTATTGAAGACTCTATGGTTGAAGGAAAAAGTCATACGACGTGACCAACTAAAAGCAATTCAAGAGACCATAGCAGGATTTCTTAATGACCAGGTCCTCAACCCCGCCGGCGAGTTCTACAATGACGTCAACGAAACATGGAAGCCAAACCAGATGGAGTGAATTTGTTATCCCAAGAATATGATAGAATATACAATGCAAGCTTTATTTGTAATATATATATATATATATATATATATATTATATGTCCATAAAATTACGTACAATATATGTATATGCATGTAATATATACGTTAGTTTCATACTTTAGTTTGTACAAAATGTTCGAACATTATAAACGTGTAGAATACGTATATTATTAGCAGCGTAGAATGCGCATTCGAAAACCTATTCGAAAACCAAAACGAATCATCAATTGAAAATAGAAATAAAAAAAAGAAAAAAAAACCTTTAGTCCCGGTTGGTAATACCAACCGAGACTAAAGGTACGACCCACGTGGCCAGGCTGGGAGGCCTCTTTAGTCCCGGTTGGTATTACCAACCGGGACTAAAGGTGGACATTTAGTCCCAGGCGCGAAACCAGGACTAAAGGAGGGGCCCTTTAGTCCCGGATTCGTGCTCCCGGTTTCAAAACTGGGACTGAAGGGGGTTGAGAACCGGGAGTACAGCTCGTTTCTCTACTAGTGTAGTGATATGGTATACCTATCACTGTCGGCTCATAGCTTAATCGACAGCGGTGGTGGTCTTAACTGATAGTGATAGGTGCCATGATCGCCGGGTGATTAGCTTCCAGTCAATTTTCTGAATCCTCACCATATCACCGGCAGTGGTTAGTAGTCATTGTCGGCTTCAGAGCACCCAATAGTGATGCTACGGTAGTGATTAAGTGTTCTAGTGTGTGTAGGAGAGGTGAATAAATTCATCCAACCAAACATTTTTCTTATTGGCCCGAATTCAAAAGGGAAAAGATATTTTTGCATTAAGTTAAAATAGCAGATTTGAGCGACAAATGTGATTTTTGGGTTTTTTATTTTCTACTCGAACCAAAAAAAAACTTTAATTGTTCATGGGTATTGGCGTGGATGCACCCTATGATAATGGTTAGACCTACGTGTCCGCCCGTCTGGATGCCCCGCGCCCCACTCCACCTTGCTGCTACGCCTCCCCCCACCGCGGGCCTCATCCCACGCCGCTCGCTCCCACTCAGTCGTGTGTGCCGCCCACGCTGCTCGCTACCGTGTAGTCGCGTGCGCCGCCCGCCTCTGATCTCCCCATTCTCGCCCTCCCCACACCTCTCAGTCTCTCTCTCACGTCCTCTGGCAGCAAAGCGCCTCGATCCCCAGCCTCTTCCCCAACCCCAACGCCTATGGGATGCCTCGCCGCCACGGGGGTGCTGCCGCTGCCCCTGCTGATGGCCATTGGGCGCACGTGTCGGGCGCCTCAGGTCGTCCCTGGCCAAGCCAAAGGCTCCCATGAGCGTAGGTGATGATGAGGATGTCACTCCTTCGGATGCATCCGCTGATCCTCCAACCGTTTTGCAAGATCCAATGACTCGAGCTCGAATGCGACAATTAAATTTAGAGGTGAGCTCGTCCTTAAGCAATCCTTTTAAGATAATTGAGAAAATACATGATAATACATATAAACTTGAGTTGCCACCTAAGTACGGGGTTAGTTCCACCTTTAACATTGCAGATTTGAAGCCTTATTTGGGAGAAGAAGATGAGCTTGAGTCGAGGATGACTCCATTTTAAGAGGGGGGGATGATGAGGACATCATTCCTTCGGATGCACCTGCTGATCCTCTAACCGTTTTGCAAGGTCCAATGACCCAAGCTCGAATGCGGCAATTAAATTTAGAGGTGAGCTCGTTCTTAAGCAATCATTTTCATAGTTTTGAGAATAGGCTTGTTTTTTTAAATTACTCCGTACAACGTAGACGTCCACACACGCACGTACACTCACCCCTATGAACACATGTATGCAAACGATACCCCTATGACCACCTCCGATGGTATTTTTTCTCCGCCGAGGTGTCGCTCCATAAATCCTACGTGGCATGCCATTTACTATCAAGAATTGAAGCCTATCCTTGTTGGATTTGCGTGGAGTACTGCTACGGCTTGGGTACTTTGTTTGGAATTCTCGGAGTTCCTAATGTTCTGATCGTGGTTCATCGTGACCGTGGGTGGAAGAATTTTCTAGGATTTGGATTACATCTTACTGTAAGCTGAATCCATCTATTAGTGTTGTTGTTTGGGTTTGATTGATCGAATAGATTTTATATTATCCATCCAGATTATTTTATTCGATCAATATTGCCGTGAGATTTATATGCTCTGTTAACATATATTGAGATTGCTTTTCAAAACTGGTTCACGTGAGTCATTCAAATGCTACTACACCACCTATTGTCCGATTAAATTAGTTTCACCTTTTTGATCCGCCGTGTGATATCAGAAGTGGATAGAAATTGTTTCTTTACTGTTGTGAAGACCAAAACTGATTTGCTTGTATCGGCCCCTGCAAAGACATTGATACTGTATTGATTCCGGCAACTGCTACACTGTATTCATTCTATGAATAATTTGTACCGTGAAAGATTGGGATGTTATTTGGTCATCGCAGCCGTGTCCTCATCAGCGATACCGGTGGTGCTCGCGCGCTGTCGGCTCCCACCCCGACAGCCGCAATCGACAGGCCACGGCCTCCCCTCTCCTATGCTGCAAATATACGTTCCAAGTGTTTCAGATATATGTTGTAAGTGTTTCATATAGATGTTGCAAAAGTAAATCTGTGTGGAGAAGGGAGGCGCTAACGGCCGGATCTGGAGGAGGGAGGTGGATCGGTGGAAGGGAAACGAGCCCTAACCTCGATGAGCCGGCTGAGATCAGACGGATCGGCCTTCTCTGCTTGCTGCGACGCCGCTGGAGAGGAGGGGGCAGACGCATCTTCGACGCCGACGAGGGGGCCGTCACCGCCTTCGACGGCGAGGTCGCTGAGGAGATCCCCGATGGTGAGCAGTGAACCTCCGACTCCTCGCATCTATTTTTTTCCTTCCATACAGGAGACGAGAGGGACGTGGGCCTGGGGGCTGGCGGGGCCGGGCGTCGGGGACGGGTGTGCCTGTGTGCGTGTGTGGCGCGGGTGGGTGTGTGCGTGTGTGTGGCTGTGTGCGGCCGGATGCGGGGTATATGAGTGGGGGTTTGCCGAGTGTCCAAGATCTGACACTCGTCAAACTCCTTCTTTGCCGAGTGCCAGACCAGGGGCACTTGGCAAATCCAGTTTTTTTATTTTCTTTCTTTTTCTTCTTTTTCATAACATATTTTCTAAATTTGTTACGATGTACTTTGAAAATACCTTGTCAAATTCACTCAACAATATATGTTTGAGTTTTGTACGAATATTATTCTATTATTTTATGCCGTTATAGCTCAAATTCAATTTATATCAATTAAAATTCTATAATTGCACTTAATAAATTAAAATTATCGAACAGATCCAAAAAATTACCAAAATTTCACATGAAACAATCTATGTTCTCTATTGCCTATACAAAAAGTTTTAAAGTCAAACCCCAATTCGACCGTCACTTTGACTCCAAATCTTACCGAATACTTCTCAACGCTACTATTCTTCTTCTAAGATGCTTCAGTTTGTAAACATTGTACGCGACAAAACATGCGAAACCTTATCAATTTTTTACCACAGCCTCCACGTATGATATCATCACATCATGACAAATCTCATGATATTCAAACTTTGTTTGCTTTTTTTAGAATTTTAAAACCATTCGGCCACATGTTCGTGGTCGTGTTTCCTAAACGAGATATTCGAAATTTCTTTTCATTTCCAAGGTAAGGCCTCACACTGGACTCAATAACATGACTATCATTTTTCTACACATTTTATTCTATTATTTGGATCACTTGCGGTTCAAATTTGACTTAAACTAAAAAATTTCTTGAAATGCAATACATTAATTAAATATAGCAAATAGATCCAGAAACAAACCAAATTTTAACATGGAGTACCACAAGTTGTATGTGTAGAGTAGAAAAAGTTTGAAGGTCATAAGAGAAAAAAACTTATTTCTTTGTCGAGTGCAAAAAAATACTCGACAAAGAGCTTGTTTGTCGAGTGCCCAAAAAACACTCGGCAAACCCCCTTCTTTGCCGAGTGTTTTTTTGGCACTCGACAAACCCCCTTCTTTGCTGAGTGTTTTTTTGGGCACTCGGCAAACCTGCTTTTTTGCCGAGTGCAATTATTTTGCCGAGTGTTTTTTCGCACAACACTCAGCAAAGAGCTTGTTTGCTGAGTGCCCGAAGGATTGCACTCGGCAAACCCCTTGCACTCGGTAAATTGACTGTTTCCGGTAGTGGAGGCTGACGACTCCTTTTGCTGATGGCCTGCTGCACCTTCTCATTAATCCTAAATCCTAATGGACTATTGCTAAAGGGTACGGGGTCTTATATACTTGGCCTTGGGCCCCCATCCTGCGAGGGCCCTTGGGCGTTGCACCTCTTGCACCCCCTAGGACCGGCACTATATGTTGCATATGTTACAAGTATTTTATCTAGATATTGAAAGAGTTTGTTAAAATATTTCATCTGTTTCAGTCTTATGTTGCAGCGAGTGTTTTCATGTTGCAAGTTCTAAGGGGTGTTTGAATCCAGGGGCTAAAGTTTAGGGGTGTCACATCGAGTGTTCGGATAATAATAAAACAAATTACAGAAGTCCTCAGTAATCTACAAGACGAATTTATTAAGCATATTTAATCCGTCATTAGCACAGGTTACTGTAGCGCCACATTATCAAATCATGGATTAATTAGGCTTAAAAAATTCGTCTCAATCTATGCATTTAGTTTCGTAATTAGTCTATATTTAATATTCCATGCATGTGTTTAAACATCCGATGCGATAGGGACTAAAGTTTAGGAGGGGAAACAAACACAGCCTAAGTGTTTTATCTAGATGTTGCATATGTTTCACATATATGTTGCAAGTATATGTTCCATATGTTTCATGTATTTCAAACGCATGTTGCATTCAAGTGTTTTATGTCACAAGTGTTTCATATTGTTCGGAGAGTCATGGGGTACGGTGAGTGATTGGCGCATAGCCCGAGCACCGGGGGATGGAGCCAAGCGAGTCGGGGCCCGCGGACGAGGCATGCGGCACGCCGGGGGTCTATTGACGGGCCACGCTGGGGTTGGCGATCGAGGCGTGCGGTGTGCCGAGGGCCTGCGGACAGGGCATGCTCATCATCAGCCGTTCATCCCAGCTCCCGGGTTCCGTCCGCATGGAGAGAGAGGAGAGGGTCAGGGCAAGAAACAACGGGCGTAGTGATAAGGGCAGGGTGCACGTGCAGGGCTGGCGAGGCGCACCGGGGTCAGCCGCGCGGGCGTTGTCCGCCATGCCGTGGACCCTAACCTCATCAATCAACAGGGGAAAAAGGCTTTCCGTGCTAGGCCTTGTTTAGTTGGCAAAATTTTTTGGGAAATGGTACTGTAGCACTTTCGTTGTTATTTGGCAATTAGTGTCCAATCATAGTCTAATTAAGCTTAAAAGATTCGTCTCGTGAATTTCGTCTAAACTGTGTAATTAGTTTTATTTTTTATTTATATTTAATGCTTCATGCATGCATCTAAAGATTCGATGTGACGAAAAATCTTAAAAAATTTTGCAAAATTTTGGGAACTAAACACTACCCTACCCTAGTGATTTGTGTCGAAACTGAAGCAGAAACAGGAGGCCTACAAGTCCTAGCTAGCCATGATGAGAGAAAAGTGATCGTAGATTTTGGGCCCTATATAGGCTCTAGGGAAGATGCAGCCCAAGAACCCTGCGCTTCACTTGACCTTCCTCGCGTAAAAAAGACGCTGCCGCCGCCCGCCGCACCGCATGATCAAAGATCTCCCTCCGTCCCACTCGCCGTCGCCGCTGCGCCGCCTCGCATTCTTCTTCCTCGCGTCCCTCCATCTCTCCCTGTAGATCCCGCGACGCCCTGTCAACGGACTGCCTCGCAACAAGACAGCCAAAAAAGTGGCGGCGGCGCCTGACCTGGTGCCGCTAGAGAGGACCGGATCAGCGCCTTGCCGAACGGTATGCTCCAGCACGTGCTTGGTTTCCTGCCGGCGGACGAGGCGGTGAAGACGTGTGTGCTCGCGCGGAACTGGCGCCACCAATGGAGGTCCGTGTCTCGCCTGCGCATCATCCACTACGAGGACGGGCCACGGAGCGCCGACGAGTTTGTCTTGTTGGTGAACCGCCTACTGCTCCTTCGAGAGCCAGGCATGGTTTTAGATGAGTTCGAGGTCTCAAGCGATTACGTGGATCCGGAAATCAGGGCAGAGATCCATGCTTGGATCCGACAGGCCTTGCTGTGCAAAGTACGGGTACTGATCATCAGGCTCTGGATCACCCTACACCCTCCTCTGATCTCCCAGCACCTGACAAGACTGGAAATTTTCAGTGTTGATTTTCGCGCCGACTGTTTTGACCTGTCCAACATTGGAGGTTCTCGACATAAGACACGCCCATCTGTCCTGTTAAAGGATTCTGTCCCAGTCCATAAAGCATCTGCAAATCGTATACTGCAATTTTCCCACTGATGTCCGGGCGTGTATTTCTATGGTCTCATTTCTATGCAGCTCAAACATTTCGGGGGCCAAGCACCTCAGCTTGAATTCATGCCATCACTGCAAACTGCGTTTGTCAAGCCTACCTACTCGGTGGACGCTTGTATGAAGAAAGGTGATTCTCGAGATGATTGCTGTGGCATTTGTGCATATCTCCGTTCGGCTTACCTTCAATCTGGCTTATTCGGCTTCTTTTTTTAGCCGGAACAATGTTTTTCTCTCACAACATTTCAGCCAGAATAATATTTTTCAGCCACTTCCAGCCAAGTTTCAGAAGGCCGAACGGGGTCTGTCGAATGCAATGCATTTGGAATTGATAGCCTACCATGGAAGTGGAACGGTATGCACACGTCCATCTTCTTGGTTCTAATTGTTCTGTTTGTTGCTTGCCACACTTTGTACAGGTAAAGCATCCCACTAATATATTCGTCGTTCACAGGCACTCCCACATTTGAGTTTGTTGTCCTATTAGTGTTTTTGTGACATTCCACATATCATATATCCACACTTGACATAACGTTAAGGGCAATCTTTGATTTTCAGAGTACATATTACAATTGATTACATCACCTACGTGGCTATACTACTGGAAACGGGATCTTTGCCGAATGTAAACTGCTTTGCCGAGTGCCGGCAAAAGGGCACTCGGCAAAGAATTTTTTTTAAAAAAAATTCAAACTTTGCCGAGCGCCGGCCAGCGGGCACTCGGCAAAGAATTTTTTAAAAAAAAATTAAAAAATCTTTGCCGAGTGCCTGCAGGGTTGGCACTCGGCAAAGCCACCGTCAACGGGGCCGGCGCCGTGACGGTCGCTTTTCTTTGCCGAGTGCCCCGGGGCTCTCGGCAAAGCCTTTGCTGACAACAACAACAACAACAACAAAGCCTTTGCTGAGTGTCCGATAAAAGACACTCGGCAAAGAAGTCTTTGCCGATCAATTTTTTGCCGTGTGTTCTTTGCCGAGTGCCGCACTCGGCAAAGGCTTTGCCGAGTGCAATTTAGCCTTTGCCGAGTGACTCAGGCACTCGGCAAAGAACCTGAATCCAGTAGTGCTACATCCATACTCATTTTCATAACTCTATTTTTGCACGTTCTTCAGTTCATTTTCAGAAGGGATCTGAGATGGTGCCCAGCATTTTCTAAGCTAAAGACGCTACCGCTGAATGAATGGTGTGTAGCTATTGACCTCAGTGCACTTGTTTGCATTCTCGAACATTCACCTGTTCTTGAGAAGCTCATTCTTCAAATTTCCCAGGTATTTTTTTGTTTCAATCAAGAGTAACAGCTTTATTTAATTTGTTATATGTATACATAATACAATAGTTTTAACTCTAGACAAATTTTTTTATGTCATCCATTATTGACACTGTTGAATATACATTGTTTTGTTTCAATAGGACGCAGAATGTAAAACAGAAGCTGAAGGAAGAAATCATCATCAAATGGAGCGAGTACCAAAAGTATCGGAACGCCTTAAATTAGTTGAAATAAAGTGCAAAAATGTTGGTTTTCGGGTTTGTGAACAAGGTTTTAAATCTCCAGCTAAGCCTCTTAGCGATTGAAGTCTGCAAAAGCTACGAGCAGCTATAGCGGGCTATTGCTCCAGCTAATTTGTTTAGCTGTTTTGAAAAAAAGAGACAAAAATCATTGATCATTTCACATATTGATCAGTCATCGCTCATCAGTTCACAAGAACAGAGCTCCAGGACCATCACAAGACGTTTGTCATAACATATACAATGCTCATCATCAGTTCAAGCACAAATGCAATGACGAAACATTATCAGATCAATCAGCACGGTGGGTGTCAAGCTCAAAGCGCTCAGAACTACGGGTCATCCGCTGACAATTGGATGAGTCCGCTTCACTTTTGCCCAGCAAAGCACTTAGCGGCCGCAAAAGGAGGCTTATTAGTGGCTATAGCGGGCTAAATACAGCTATTAGTGGCAGCTAACTCATAGCGGCAGAAGTGAATTATCCTAGCGGCTTGTCTTCTAGCAGCTATCTCTGGCTAGAGATTTAAGTTTCTTGAGTATCATGCAGGTTAACCTCATGCTGGTAACCGGAGATTTATGCTGTGAGTTATCCAGCTATACTCTTCAGTTGTTTAATTTATTAGTATCTGTACATTTTTTAGTGGTCCAATTTAGTCAATGTGATGCATGTTAACCAGACATGCATACTATTACTTTCGAAAAAAAACCTGGTGTGCTATTCTTTGACAAGAAACTTCACAGATTTATTACTAGCTAATTGATTTCCAAATAACTGTGCCTCTTTAATTCTCTTGTACAGTATTCAGTTTCGAGAACTGAAAGTGCGAAAAGTTTAATTTTGACTATTTGGATGGCTCAACTATCTCTTGAGGTCGTACTCCGGATTGCCAAGACTAAAGTTTTGTCCTTGTGTGTTTCTTCTGGCTGGGTGATATTATGAGATTCAGTTCCATGTTTCAATGGTATGGGAGAAAAAACGTGCAATGTAATTGGCAATATAACATGGTTAGGACTTCTTATTGGACTTGGTTCCATGTCTTGTGATGACATAAGTAGTAGTTGAGTTTTATTGAGTTTATTTTACCTGTGATGGCAATATTAATAATGGAGTTATCAGAGTGGTAATTTTCTCAGTCATCGCGCACTCTATATTCCAAGGTTCTTAAGGCGCCGCCTAGTCATCTGGGCGATTTTCCAATTGAGGCATCGGGCTCACCATGGCTTCTATGCATATGGCGTTGCCTCACTTGCCAAGGTGTCGGACGGACGCCGCACGCGTGAAAAGGCGACGCGTGTGGGAGGAAATAGGGGCGCGCGGGAGCAAAAGGTGCCGTGCGTGGGAGGAAAACGGGTGCGCGGGAGAAGAAGGCGTTGCACGGGGGAGGAAAAGGGAGGTCGCGCGTGGAGAAACGAGAGGGATTTGCATGCCTACAGCTCTGTGAGGAGTAGCCCCATCTGGAATCCACGCCATTTGAGAGTGGGAGGGAAAGAGAGGAGCGAGGCAAAGAGAAGAAGGCAGTGGAGCACCTAGAACCCGGTGGTAGGGTGCCTCCATCCGCGACTCTCATCCCCTTCTTCTCGATTCGCGATGGTGACCTCCACCCGCGAGTCCCATGACCTTCTCTGCTCCCTCCTTCCTCTGCACTACTCAAGTTGCTCTGTTCTGCAGTTCTGCTTATTGTTGTGTGAACGCGTGTCAGGTGCTCTGTTCTGCAGTTCAACACTAGTACTATAGCACTACTTAATATGGTACAATGGTATTGTATGCTAACAATTGACAATATTAAGGTATAATTTGCTTCTAAATTTGAGTTGCATTATATATTAAGATATTTGTATGGCGTCATCTTGCCACGCGCCTTAAACGCCTAGGTGTCTGGAAAGAGTTGGCTCGCCGCACCTCACCTTACCGCCTTAATAACCTTGCTATATTATGTGCTACAGGCTTTTCCCAATCGATCGCCCAATGACTTGAATTCAGTGATTTTCATATAATTAAATGGTGACTCACCTGTGAGTTGGATATGCCTTTTGCTTAGCTTTTCTTAGTTTTCCCTTTTAGGATTCCTGACAATAGGGTATATATAATGCAGCTTATGTGGTATCACATCTGGGTATACCCCTGCCAGAATAGCAGTACCCAGGAAACCCTAAGGCCTGGAGTTATGACCGACGTCACATATGGCAGGTGCAACCGCACTGGCTAGGGAGGCATTAACCATTAGGTGACAATGGGCTAAACTATTCTCTTGTTTAGCGGATAGAGATGTAAAATTCAGTCTATCCAAGACGGCCTTAGGCACGCTGACTCCTAAATCATAAAGTTCATGGTCAAAGCGTTGTGTCCCAATGGAACACGTGATTGTGGGACATGCCGGATTCTTTTTCTTGAGTATATATAGCCCTTGGCGTCTATAATTGCATCTAGATTGGGCTTGTGCTTCTTGTGCTTCTTACTCCATCCGTTCCATATTATAAGTCGCTTTGACTTTTTTGGTTCATACATTTTACTGTGTATTTAGACATATTATTTATCTAGATGCATAACAAAATGGATGTAAAAAAAAATTAAAACGACTTATAATTTGGAACGGATGGAGTATATCGATTTGCGTTGGCCAGGAACCCTTCTTTCCAGCTCATTTTGCTTGTGACGCCCCGGACGCGACCACGAGGTTGCCCAATCCCATACCTAGCACGTCTTTCCCTCTGGACGGCTTGAACTCGCCGGACTTCTGCTTCTCAGCAACTTCCTTAAACTTCTGGATGGCTTGTTCGGTCTGTGGTTCTTCGAATTTCAAAGAACCATCGACCACCTTCGGTTTTCTGCCCATTACGGTGGTCCAAGCCCTCCAGAGGGTCCGGCATCCCAGCCTGCCTCATCTCCTCTTCCTGCGTCCTCCATTCAACGATCTTTTGAGGTGTAACCAGCCATCCCAAGGTGATGGTGGTACAGGTTCTTTTTCGCCAGCGCGGAGTATATGTTTCTCCAAGAGCCAGGGCGTCCAGTGACGTCTTCTGTGCAGCCAGTAAGAATGCATTCGGCATAAATGTTTTCAACATTGTGTTTATATATGGATTTGAATATTGTGCTAGTTTTTCAGATTTTTTTATATTTTTCTTATTTTTCTAAATTTAAATCTAATTTTTGATATATAAATATGTTATTTGGATTTCTCCTGTCCCAATCCATATCTAAAATTTTTTCTAGAACTTTTTTAAAACTTAAAGACTTTTTTCTTGGCTTACAGATATTATATGTTGTTTACTGGATTTATTTTTAAACTAAAAATATAAAACTACCTTTAAAAACTGCTTACAACCAGGGCAATGAGGTAAAATGAATGGTTTTGAATGTTGAGGGAGGTGGGTTACCTGGTTTTGAAGTTCAAAGGAGGAAAGCTGAACTTTGGGGATAGTTGAGGCAGGTAAAATGAATTTTTTCCTATTATACATCGATGATCCAGCCCATGCATCTCTGGATGGATGTTCCTAACTAAAACACGGCAGTTTGTAATGCAGCCCTGAGGAATCCAGGAGATTAACTGGAACACCTGATATATACTCTCAGAAAGAAAAACGATACAGCCGCCATGCGTTTTAGCAAGGGTATCTATGATCTATATACTCGAGACAAGATCACAACTCACAACCTGCTAATCCCCATTAATTCTCAACAAAACTAATGTCCGCTTCAGTTTCTGTGAAGGACATGGGCCACCTTGCTTCATGATGTTCTGTACTCCCTAGCTAGTCCCTGCACGAGAGACTCATTGATTCCACGCAGTTCCCTGACAATGTCACCAATTTTCAGCCGGAACAGTATTTTTCTCTCACACAAACCAGCCAGCAATACTTCTTCACGAACCAGCAACGATACGAACCAGCCAACCGAACAGGGTCCTACTCGACGGCATCTCGTGAGAGCAGGACACTCCGAGCCTCAGCAGCGAAACCACGCAGTCGGTCTTCGTTCTGCACGGGAAACCATCGGCGGTCTTGAGCTCATCCTCCTGGCCCAAAGAGAGCTGGGTGTCGACAACATCCAGCACTCTGCTACAAAACTAATTTTCTCCTCGAGAGCCCTTGGGTGGAGCTGCCATCGGTGGGCCTCGAGAGCCCTCGACTCGATTTGACTTCTTACAAGCAATCTTCCTAACTCTAAACCTAGGTGGGCTGTGCAGCACGTTACAATGCACGCTTCAGAACATCCGTAGCCCGTCACGGCTGGATTAGACCATGACACAAAGAATGCTGGTATTTTGCCTGATAAGTTGTTGCTTGAGAGGTCAACAATTTGCCGACCTTTCATTTGACCCAGGAGTGACGGGATCACGGGATACCTCCACTAAACATGTTATTCTGTAGATGGAGATTCTGGAGAAGCTGGCATTCACCAAGGCTGCTAGGGATTTCGCCTGACAATTTGTTAGACGCTGCACGGAATTCAACAAGATTGATCAACTTTCCAATTTCTTGTGGTATTGATCCCTCCAAGTTATTGTAGGATACATCCAAAAATTTGAGTGTGTGAATATTGAATATTTCAGTAGGAATGGGGCCTGTAAAATTATTACTTGAAAGATCTAGTTCCACCAACTTCGTCAGGTTTCCGATTGTGCCTGGTATCCTGCCACTGAAGCTATTCTGTACGAGTTCCAAGTAAGTTACTTCTGTAAGGTTTCCAATGGCCAATGGGACCAGCCCACTCAATTTGTTGCTTAATACAGAGAAAGAGAGCAGGTTTTTAAGCAAAGTGAAGGAAGATGGAAGAGCACCTGCTAGGGAGTTGTAAGCAAGATCGAGAAATTGTAAATTCAGGAGGTTACCTATATCTCTAGGAATGCTACCCACAATTTCATTGTGAGAAAGGGAGATAAATTCTAGAGAATTGGAAAGATCGGAGAGCGAGTCAGGAAGTGCTCCACCAAACTTGCAGCTACCCAATATAAAAAATTGTAACTGGGAGGAATTCGCTAATGCTTTCAGGAATTCCCAGTCTTTTGGCTCTTTAGCTTCAAGCAAATTTCCATAGAGCTGCAACCATTAGACATTTTCTAAAGTTCCAACCTCCAAAGGAACAGTGCCACTGAAAAAGTTATCACTGAACTGAAGCATCTGTATCTTGGAAGCATTAGATATTGAAGCAGGAATATAGCCATGAAGCTGGTTATTGTTCAGTATTATAGTCTCGAGGCGGCGAAGAGCATTGAACGCACCTGGAGGTATTGCTCCACTCAGAATTGTTTTGGACAGAGAATGCTGTTAGAGACGAAATGTTCCAAATTGAATCCGGGATTGACCCACTTAAGTTGTTATTCTCCAAGTTGACGAAGGATAAACCGGGCAACAAGCCCAAAGATGAAGGGATGGCTCCTGACAACATGTTTCCCTCAAGATCAAGATGCCGGAGGCTGGTGAGATTGCCAAAACTAGGGGGTAT
This sequence comes from Miscanthus lutarioriparius, assembly GCA_904845875.1. Classification (NCBI taxonomy): domain Eukaryota; kingdom Viridiplantae; phylum Streptophyta; class Magnoliopsida; order Poales; family Poaceae; genus Miscanthus; species Miscanthus lutarioriparius. The sequence goes on along the minus strand of CAJGYO010000010.1, from coordinate 92,895,277 downwards.
CGCACCTGATAATCTGTTCTCATACAATGACAAGAATCTGAGTGACGCACATATCTCTGCTGGAATCTCACCTTGGAGTCTGTTACTGCTCAGGTCCAGAACCTTGAGGCTGGTGCATCCTCCCATGGCCGCAGGAATGATTCCATAGAGAAAATTTGCGCTCAAGTTCAGGCCCTTGAGTCTGCCAAGACGACCGATCTCCGGAGGCACCTGCCCGACAAGCTGGTTGTCGCTTAGGTCCAGCTTCTGGAGGAATGACAGGTTTCCCAGGAACGGAGAGATGAGGCCTGACAGGTTGAAGGAGCCCAAGCGTAGGGCGATGACCCTGTCGGGGTGCTGACGGCCGCAAACAACTCCAGGCCAGCTGCAGTAGTGGCCGGACTTGTTCCAGGAAGCCAGCAAGCTGGGTTGGCCAGAAGATAGCATGGCCTTGAAGGAGAGAAGTGCCGCCTCGTCGCCGGCCGTGGCATTGCTACTGCTGCTGCTGCTGCTGCTACCTGAAAGCACACGAGCATGGGAGCAGAGGCAGAACAAGTAGAAGCAGAAGAACAAGAATGATGTTACGGCCGCTCCTTCCATGAGATGAACTGGCCAGAAGACCAGAACTGAATACAGCAATGTCACGTACTCACATGTGCTACTTATGAACACACGGTTCCTGCACATTGAAAACAAAAAGATTGCAAGCTGAGTATGAAACCAGCAATAATTAAAAAAAGATAGCCAGTGGGAAGGAAGGACTAATCTTACTGTTGACTTTTGAGATCTCGCGATTATTTGGTCGCAACTCACATCCTACTACCGACATAATTAGAAAACAATAATTCTGCTGCAGTGGTCATCTGAGCACAGGACGGTTCCTGTTCCTTGAAGGCTTTTTATCCCTGACGGATGCTTCCACACATTAGCAACCATGCTGAAATCAGGAAGTAGCCCATCCCCATGGATTCATCCAAGAACCATCGTTGTCTTCTACCTAAGCGGCAGGGCATAGTATATGGCAAATTGGCATGTGGACGGAGGCATCCTGACAGCCAGCCACTTGCTAAAGATGTCACGTTTCTGTACCGCAAAATTCAGTATGGACTCTTTCGGAAAGATTCAGTGTTGACTCTTTGCCTCTTTCGGATGCTGGATGTTTCTTTTAGCTAGTGGGAATGACTAAGGGGGTGTTTCGTCACATAGACTAAAGTTTAGTGTTCAGATGTTAATTAAGAAGAACTAAACATAAGTTAATTATAAAACTAATTACACAGACGAAGACTAATTTATGAGACGAATCTATGAAGACTAATTAATCCATCATTAGCACATATTTACTGTAGCATCACATTATAAAATCATAGACTAATTAGGCTTAATAGATTCGTCTCGTAAATTAGTGTCCATCTATGCAATTAGTTTTATAATTAGTCTATATTTAATACTCTTAATTAATTAGTGTCAAACATCCGACGTCACCGGGACTCAAATTTAGTCCGTGGAGCAAACACCCCTGATCTTTACTTTTGAGATCTCGCCATTATTTGGTCACAGTTCACATCCTACTGCCGACATAATAAAAAACAATAATTTTGCGGCGGTGGTCATCTGAGGTGAGCACAGGACGGATCCTCACGTGCAGGAAATCAGCAAGTCAGCGAAATGAAATGCAGTAAACTTTGGTCAGGCATGGGCTCGCAGTTCGGGTGCTCACCGTCAGCATCGACCAGCCTCCCAACGCAACCGAGGCGGAGGCGCCCGAGACCCCACGGGACCAGCTCACCTGCCTCGCCCGCCCACCGCGTCCATGTCCTCGCGCGCGGCCGCGGCCGCCGCCGGTGCCACGCCCACCATCCGCGTCACGCGTCGCGCCGGGCTCCGCCTTCCTCCCCCGCCGCACGCGCGTGCTCCTGACTGCAGCCTCGATCGATGTCTACGGCTGCGGGCACCGGCGACGCCATCCACGGCGGCGGCGCGCCCCCTGGTGGCGCCCGAGGGCTCCCTGCTGCGGCGGCACGCCCTTGGGGAGCGGCTGCTGCGGTGCGGCGTCTCGCGGCGTGGGGGCGTGGAGGACGAGGAGGTGCGGCAGGGAGTAGAACAACAGAGAGAGGGCAGCGGAGAGGAACAGAAGTTTGGAGGACGAGCAGGTGCCCAGCTCGGGTCCGGACATGAGTCCGACCGAGACAGAAGAAAGCCGGTGGCGGGACATACCTGTAAGATTGTCTCCAATAACCAAACGCAAACGCAAAAGGCGTCTTCAACTTCAACAGTGGTTTGCGTGGCCAAAAATGCTGTCCAACACAAGACCCAAACAGCCGACCGATTTTAAGTACCAGCCGAAGGGAAAGACAAATAAGCGTCTTCGGCAGCCGGACGACGCAAATCTCTGCCGTAAGACGACGCAAGAGCTCCGCCGGCGCGGGCCCGAGCTCCGCCGGCACGGGCGCCACCTGCCGGATCCAGGAGAGGGAGGGTCGGGGAAGAAGAAGGGGAGGGAGGGGTCCGGATCCGGCCGGGAGAGGGAGGGAAGAAGGCAGGCGGCATCCACAAGCGGAGCCGCACGGCCAAGGCAACCGTGCTCGGCGGCGTCGCGCCACCGCCAAAGACCTGTGCCGTCCCCCGTCGTCATTGCCATGCCATGCCCCTGCACGGCCACGTGGGAGAGAGAGGAAGAGAGAAAGGCAGCCGCGTGGGAGAGAGGAAGAGAGGACCGAAGATATTTTGCCTTCGCTGTTGGAAACTGAAGAATTTGGGTAGCTCACTCATTTCCTGTGCGTGACCCAAACGGTGAAATTTGGGTAGGCTCTGTTGGAGATAGCCTAAGCGAGAGAGAGGGGGGAACGGGGGCGGCCGAGCGGCCCATGCGGTGAGGGGGAAGAGAAAAAGCGGCCGTGCGGGCCGAGCTTGCTAGCTAGGCCGCGGGCGCGCCGAAAGGCCGAGAGTTCTCTTTTTATTTCAATTTGATTTTCAAACTCTTTTCAAAAGGTTTTTGAATTCAAACAATTTCATACACTTCACCAAGCAATAAAATAAATGCAAGCAGCATGAATGCAACAACCAGAAGTTTTTACCCTATATTGATTTTAATTTTTGTATTTTAGAAAATACTAGTTGCCTTTGAATAAATAGGATAAAATCTAAATAAATTCTAATGAATTCCAAATTTTTTTTGAAACAACTAATTAATAAAATTTTGAACTGTATAATTTCAAGAAAAAAATAAAACATGGAAAAATATTTATTTATTATTTAAAATTGTTCACATCCCAAACTTAGAAATTTTGGGTATGATAAAAACTACCCCTTTAACAGGAATCTCGTCCAGAGATTCAGAGTTGCTAGGAAATTGAAGCAAGGAGCAAAGATGTCCTTGGCTAAGAAATCAACGGAAAAGAAAGATTTGTGATGTGCGGAAGGCGAATAGAACCTACAAGTGAGTGAACGGAGAACATATACCGAACAAAACATCTTTAGCATCTGAAGCACCATTTGTGCCACGAATGTAGTATTGACGCCCTTGTTTTCCTTGTCGTGGTTTGTGGGGGCACCTATTAGCAAAGTGACCTTCTTCTTCTTGACAATGGAAACACCTCTGCTTGATAAGGGGCATTTTTGTCCTCATCTTTTACCTGATTATTAACAAGCGCATCTAGACGGGGTGCATGGAAGTTGGAGTGGTGTCCAAAGTTTTGAAGCTAGAATGGGGTCATGTCATGATCATGAGGGTAGGACTGTGATCCTCCTTGTTGTCCTCGTGGCATGAGTCGAGGGCGAGTGTTACTACCATTTGCCTATCTACTAGGAAAATTCATCCTCCTTTTCTTATCCTTTATCTACTTAAGTTTGTAGTCGAGTCCAGTGGCCTAGTCCACCATTTGCTAGAAGTTAGGGAAGGTTGTGGGACATCAGTTGATACTGTAGAGCATCTCTCAGACATTGTAGAAACCTTTCCTGCTTCTGCTCATCCCTTTGAACTTCCTCAGGGGCGTACCTTGACATCTGTATGAACTTGTCACGGTACTCATTAATAGGCATGGGGCCTTGGATCACACTCAAGAATTCAGTCTTCTTCATCTTCATAGTACCAGCAGGGATGTGGTGTGTTCTGAAAGCAGTCTTGAACTCCTGCCAAGTGATGTTGTCTACATCTTCATGAGCATATATATATAAGCATCCCCTCAATCTCCTGCTATCCCGATGAGTTGACCTGCAGCATTAGTTACCTTCTCAGGGTCATCACAGCCTGCCAAGTTCAGCTTTCTTCTACACTGTCTTGAGCTAGTCATCTGCTTGCAGGGGGTCGGCGGAGTGAGAGAAGGTTGGGTGCCTATTCTTCATGAATTCCGCAAGCCTATTGATGGGAGGCGGTGGTGGTGCCTGTGCCTGCTGCTGCTGATTGTTTACCATGTTCTGTATTAGAACCTGTAGCAACCAAGTTTGCATAGCTAGCAACTGCTCCACATTGGATGGCACTGGTGGCTACTGAGGATCTTGCTGTTGCTGTTGGTTGTTGTTGTTGCTGCCAACGGGACATTGGGAGTGTATGGCAGGAGATAAAAAAAAAAAAGGTCAGAACACAGCACAGGTGTGATGTGAGAACCTTGAAAGGTTTGGGAGGACCATGAACATTATATTTTTTTAGAGCCGGTGGCGGTACAGGAATGTACTTTAATTTCTCCGCGATCGTGCAGTATTTGAGTCATCTACAAACTCAGTCAGTCAGATTGCACGTTGGATCGGAGAAGAAATGCATGACAAAGAGGAAAACACCATGATATATATGACACACATCTCTCTCAACTCTTCCTGTGTATTAAGATGTCGAGCATCGTTCTCACATCTATGATATGGTTCGCTTCCAACCTGTATACTTCTTATCTTAAGCCTCTACCTATTCAATGAGATCTTGGAGAAAACCAAATCTAAGGGTGCTTTTCTGATACAAGTGTTTTTTTGAGCAAATGGAATGCCAAATAGTTCAAAGATGACATGGAGCTGATTTGCCAATGGCTTCTTAGTTAGCGTTTGGTTGAGAGGCAAAGTGGAGTGGGACAGTCATGCCTCTGATTTCTGGGACGGGACGGGGATGGGACGGCTCCATTTTCTGTTTGGTTGACAAGGACGGGATCAACCCATTTTGTGTTTGGTTGAAGGGATAAATAGGAATAAGATGGAGGGTGAATTTGATGCCGTCAGCTCCTGTTTAGTGGGACCCACTTGTCATACTCTTTTAAATTTTTTATTTCTTATTCTCCCTTATCTTCTTTCCAGGCGTGATGCCTTATCTTCTTCTCCATAATAGCCTCCCGACGCTTGCACGCAAGCGCCACGGCCGCCGCTCGACGGGTCTCTTCCACGCTCGCCTAGGCCATGGCCTCCCCCATGCTCGCATGCGCTATGGCTGCTGCTGCTCGTCGGACTCCCCCACGCTCGTACGATCCATGTCTGTTGCTCGTCGGACTCCCCCACGCTTGCACGCGCCATGGCTGTTGCTCATCGGACTCGCCCATGCGCCGGAGCTCCGCGAGCTGGGGCCGCGCCGCGCCGGAGCTGGGGCTGCACCGGAGCTCCGCGAGCTGGGGCCATGCCATGCCGTGCCGCACCGGAGCTCCGCGAGCTGGGGCCGCGCCGCGCCGGAGCCCGGAGGTGGCCCTGCGGGCGCCCGACCGGAGCTCGCCCGCACCGGAGGAGGCCGCGCCCCCGTTCGCCATCATCTGGAGATGCTCACGCCGTCCCACGCCGTCGCAAGAGGACGTCCCCGTCCGCGCTTTTTTCTGGGACGGGCTTGGTCCCGATTTCACCGAATATTCCATGGATATACTCTAGGTGGGATATCCCAATTCCTAAGGACTCCCAACCAAATAGTTAAAAAGTGGATACATCCCATCCCCATCCCACCCCATCCTCAAAATCAAACACTACCTTATTGTTCCACGGAGTTGAGAAATTGAACTTTTTAGAGCACTACCAATCGTATTTGTAGAGTCAATAATTCATGGCCCCCACACCAGTACTAGTACACAACCAATCTAACGCCGCCAGAGCGTGTCTAGATGAATCGAGGACACCGGTGATAGGAATTCAGCCTCCGCGTGAGTCGTGCCGTCACGCCGCTTCCTTTCTTGACGGTTGGACTTCTTTTCCTTCTACGCCCCATTTACTCGGAGGAATTTGGAGAAATCTGGAGGAATTTATGAGAGAAAAACACTGTTCCGAATAAAAAAAAGAAGCGGATCAAGTCGGATTTAAGGGCACGCGAACGGGGCCTACGCGACTGCGCAAGGCAGCGTCGTAGCGACCCAGCGAAGCGAGTCGCCGCCCGCCTCGTGCTCCGCGGCACCGCTCTCCATGTCCGCACGTTGGTGTGATCTTCTGCATAGGACGTGATCAGGCAGGCGGCAGATCATCTGCAGACGACGCAACTCTGAAGCTGAACGTGATCCACTGATCCGCATGGGTACAAATCAATCTCTGTCCTATACCTATCTCTTATGATCCCTAATTCCCTAATCATGTACAGCCTACCGAAGGTCAATTAGTGATTCAGATTTCAGAGACCCAGACGGACATCATTTGCGAATTGACTCCCTAAGGTAGTGTATAATTGTTCAATCTTTGTGAATTTTCTCTTTGTATAATTGTTTAATCTTTGACTAATTGTTTCTCTAAATTTTAAGTTAACTGCTTATTGGTAACATTTCGTAGCAATGAGTACTATTGATAACATTTCGTAGCAATGAGTAGTACGAGTAGTGTTATCATGTTTATATAAAAAGGCCCAAATTTTATCTTTGTTCTAGGTCAAAAAAAAAAAAACTCAGGACCGGCCCTGTGCACAGGGTTCAGGCGGGATTACCGACCAGAATTCGGAAAACCAATGAATTCTGAAAAAAAATCATACGATTCATTCTGAGCAATGACACAGAGATATGTGCTAACTCTAGCATGACTACTTTCTAAATGTTCTTGTAAACAATAATTATGATTCTAATGAGTGATTGAAGAGACAGACAACAAGGGTGGTGTGCTCAATCATCTTACAGACTTTATGATCCGTTAGGCTAATTCACCAACCTATCATGTTAGTGTGTACAGTCATATGGTGTACCTCCTTGTGAGATTTCGCTTTGCATGTGGCAATATTTAATTAAGATAGCAAATACATATAAACTGTAAAGCAAGAAACAAGTGCTGATGCTACTGACTATGACAGACACGTAGAGCAAATATCAGAGCCACACCGTTAGAGCCGGGCAAGCGGCAGCGTCTCTCCTTTGCCATCATCTAGTGGTCGTCTGTGACTGTGAAGCCTGTACTGCACTTCATCGCATTGCCAACACTCAACTTTTGGCGTGCTTTTGTTTGGTCTCACTTTTGGCTTGGGCTGTTGCCTCCCCCTGATGAGACTAGTAATTCGGAAAGTGAGGTAGGTCGATCAATAACCAGAGCCAGCTGGTTCAGAGGAGCACAGAGGGCAGCGGCCATTGGTTTCAGCTCATGGTTTCTGTGTTCGCATGCATTCAGTTCCATACACTATGGCATGCACTTTCTGCATGATCATACGCTGATCAAGTCCGAGCAGAAATGCATGACAAGACGACCAAAAACATCACTTTAGGCCACGCATACCTGAACTCTCTTATATATGTGGTTATGACTTCTATGATATGCATTTATGCTTCTAGCCGTTACGTGCAGTCTTCAGCTTCTACAGTTCAATGGGACTTTGGGGAAAACCAAACCCGGGTTCCAATGCCAAGAGCTTGTATTCGGAAACAGGGTAAGCAAATTATTAGTCCATGGATGAAATGAAGCCGATCTGCCCATGCGTGGCTGTGGATTATACAAGGGCGTGAGAAATGAGATGGGTTAGATCATCAATGACACAGTAATAAGTTATAGCATTTGCTTGCAGCAATTCATGAGCTGTCAGATTTGTGTAAATATTATTACTATAGTGAACCTTTCACAGTTCTCAGATTTGGGCTTACTAAACATGTGTAAATATTACTACTATAGTGAACCTTTCACAGTTCTCAGATTTGGGCTTACTAAACATGGTTAAGAAAGGCATGTAAGGGTGATATAAAAATCAGTGACATCGAAAAACTTTGGTATGATATAATGCATTCTGATCAATGTCAGTTACAATAATAAACTGTATATATTTGTAGTTAAGAGTTTTCCTTTTTCCGTTGTAAAAGGCATGCTAATATATAACACATGGACACAAATTAATCAAGTGTCACACTGCATTGCGTCAAATGGCTGATGGAGGGAGGTTATATCACTATTCGGCTTGCACCTGGATGTAATCACCTGTGTGACCCGCGAAGTGCCGATGCAGAAAGAAGAGGAGCAGGACCGAGCGAGCGGAGGGAGAGCTCCCGGAAGCTCCAGCTTCACTCTGTGCTTCACTGTTCTGTAATGTAGCAACAAGCTAAAACGTGTGTGCTACAGCCGACAGCCAACTAAGAGCAGTAATGCTATAACTAGAGCATCCAAACGTCGGGAGTCACTCCGAACGCTAGGTGGCCTCATGTCCACGTATTGCCACCACATTCGATACCTCCCCCTCAAATAGCCTGTCATAGTTATTCTCTCTTGTTCTATCTCGCCTCGTGTCTCTCCATCTCTCTCCTCCATGTCTCCGAGAAATCATAGAGCACCACCGCTGCCTCCTTCCTCCATTAAAGCCGACCACACCACCTCCTCCCTCAGCTTGCGTAGCTTCTCCCCGGCCTCTTCCCCAACCCCAGCGCCGTCGGGATGCCTCGCCACCGTGGGGTTGCCGCCGCCGCCGCTGCCGATGGCCGCTGGGCGCATGTGCCGGGACGCCTCAAGTCATCCCTGGCCGAGCCAAGGGCACCCATGAGCATGCCCAGTGCTGGTGGTGCTCGCTCGCCACCGGCTCCCACCTCGACGGCTGGAATCGACCGGTCCTGGCCTCTCCCCCTAAGTTGCAAATGCTTGTTTCAGTTGTTTTAGATATACGTTTCAATTGTTTCATATAAATGTTGCAAAAATAGATCAGGACGTTGCATATGATGTAATGGATGTACACGTATGTTGTAAGCTTCTGCTTTCAATGTTTCATCTGTTTTTTCAGATATTGAATGTTTGCATGTATTTCAAACCTATGTTGCTAGTGCTTTATCTTTATGTGTGCGTACTTTTTACAATAGTTGAAAGTGTTTTTGGGTGTTTCTGCAAGTGTTTTAGACGCATGTTTTAATTGTTTCATCTGTCTTACATCTAGATGTTTAAAAGTATATCAGATCATGCATCTCTCTCCTCGTCTTCTACTGCATCGCCTCGGTGCCTCCTCCTCCTCCGATGCTGGCTAGGCCATTTGGGGCGTTCGAAGCAGCGCGGCCCTCACATGGGGGCGCAAAACAAAGAGCAGGCGTGGATGTCCGTCCGGACATCCGAGCACCTTCCCCTCCGGGCCACCCTTCTTCGGCGCTCCGGATGCTCCCGCCACATTTGAATTCTCCACCTTCGTTGCTGAACAAAAGTTACCTGCTCTTTCAGCGCCCGCGCACGCCGCCTGCTCGACGCAATGACTCACCGACGCAAGACCAACAAGGCGCCTGCAGAGTGCGGCAGGGTGCCGTTCCGCGGCCGCGCGTTCCGGACGCCGTTGTGCACGACGTGTTGGGCTTCCTCCCAGCGCGAGACGCCGTGTGGGCATGCGTGCTCGTCTGCCGCTGCCGAATACTCTGGAGGAGTGGAGGGTCCGTCCCTCTCCTGCGCATCGCGGACGCTCGTGGCGCTACGGTGTCTCGATGAGGGCGAGATCGATCTCCATCTCCATGGGTTCTCGCAGCTGGACGTTCCGCGTACGTGCGTGTTGAAGTAGCTGACTGGCCTCCCTCTTCTCCCAACTCCTTGTCAGATTAGACATTCATGGTCTCCCTTTGGGAGAAAGAAAGCTTTCTTGATTACTCAAGCCGCCTGGTGTTGAGGGATCTGAAGATTACCAATTGCCAACTCGCTGCTGATAAGGTCTTATCCAAATCCTTGAAACATCTTAAAATAAGAGGCGGTGAACTCTGTTGGTAATTTGTCCCAACTCAACTCAAATATCTGCTCAGATTTTGATTTCACTACAACTAGATGACTATGTTGGAGAGACTCCTGTCCTTGAAAGCATGCTGCCAGCGGAAACAGCATCTGTCAATCTTGGCCAAAACAATGAGGATTACTGTCTGTGACTTCTGTGATAATGCTGGTTCTGAAGAATGTACTTGACATGTGCTTCATATATTATTATGCCAATGGTAGCAGAAATAATGTCTTTTCTTTTCGAGGTTTGTCAAGTGCGACATATTTGGAACTGAATACTTCCTCTGAAATGGTATGCTTACACAGCTACACTTCATTTCAGCTTGCTTAATCAAATTCATGATCATTTCATCTTCTTATGCCTTACTAAATCTTTAACTGCAATTACTATGTTGCTCTTTGCACAGGTTACATTCGAAAGGGATCTGAGATGTTGCCCTACATTTATTAATCGGAAAACTTTGCTACTCAAGGACTTTTGTTTGGTAACCGACCTGCATACACTACTTTGCTCACTCCTATACACATCAATTCTCAAGAAACACGTTCTTCAACTCTATAAGGTAAACATGACTCATCACTATTGGTGTTGCCTTTCTTGAGCCATGATGCACGATTGATTTTTCAGAGCATTTTATTTGCTGCCAAGACCCAAAGCAGCAGTCTAAAAAGGGTGGGAATAATCTCGCGGAACAGTCACTTAACAACTTAAGGTACTTGATGTTAGATGTGTAATAATCAATGATAGTGTTTGTTAAAGTAAAGCATCTCAGTGTATTTCAAGGCACACAATCCTCCCTCTGGGTATCTGCAGTAGTGCACCCAGCTGGTTATTAGTTGATCAGGTATGTGAATCCCACATCCATTGCAAAAATGAAGGCAAAAGAAACAAGTATTTTGCAGCATTGTTAATCATGTCAACACAGCAAATACACACCATGATAATTAACGGGTGACACGTACATTGTATTACAGTCACCACGCAGAAGCACACAAGGTTCCAAATTACACAGAATAAAATACATGGGCACATATATAAAAATACACTGCAATCAGAAGCATGCATAAAAGCACATCAGTTCACATTCAATCTTCAGGCATTGAAATCGCACTCTTTGTTGTTTTCCACTTCGATTTGTCGCGTTATTATTACGTCCATAATCTTAAAAAGTTCTTCATCCTCAGCTTTGATGTGTTCCACAAGCCTGGAATGACCATGGATCACAACACGGAGCTCATTGCTATGGCTGACAATATCCAGATCCCCAAGCTCGGGAAGTGCCGACTCATGTATCTCCAACCTGTTGAGTGTCTCCTCATGCACTGTCAACTCTTCGAGGCTGCGAAATCCGTCCTTGAAGATAAGCTGCCTGAAAGAATTGCTGGTTAGTTCAAGGGTGGAAAGGAACTGTAGGCCTCCTAGTTGGTTGATGAATTCCTGTGACACCATTGTTTCCATAAGCCTCAGCTTCTTGAGGTTTGGGAGGCGATTGCGGACTTCCATCTCAGGGATGCCATTTTGAGGAAGGTCAAGCTTCCCGACCAGTTCCATTGCCTTGAGACGTTGGAGGTTGGACCCAGTGAACACTTCTGAGGGAATGACAGGAGCTTTTATGATGAGGACGACAAGGTACTTGAGAATGGCTACTGCTTTTACCAAGGCAGCCTTGTTCTTGCGGTTGGCGAAGATGTCCTGGATGCCCTGACTCTCACCGTGCCGGATGTGTAAGTACAAGAGGCGGATCATGTGGGTGAAGGTCTTGTTGCCCCAGGCATGGGCGTCATCATAGTCAGGCTTTATGCTGTTGAGTGTCTGCAGATTCCTCAAGTCACCAACATGTTTTGGCAAGATAAGACGGTCGCCCAGCACATGACGGAGTGTCTGAATCCTCCAGAACCCATCTGGAAGGCTTCCGACCATGGTGCCTCGGACATCAAGAGTTTGGAGGTTGCACAGCCTGCTAATTGATGATGGGATCTTCTCCAAGGAGCAGGAGGTAACTCGGATGTACTGCAGGTTCACAACATAGCCGATTTCGGCAGGAAGCTCCTTGTCCACCTCAAGGCCGTTGAAATGGATGACACGGAGGAACCTTGAATTCTGTAGCAGGTCCTGCACACAAGACTTGGCTTGCTTTTTCTTTTTGTTGCCCCCTCTAATTGAGGAACCAGGGCAGCACCTGACTGGGTACAGGCATGGCCCATCTCCATTTCCACCTTGTTCTCCTCCAGCTTCATTTGGTGGCTTCTCGCCAACTTGTGGAGCCTCTTGTTCTGCCTCAAAGTTTGACAGGATGGCTCGCAGCTTGGGTAGAGGGTGTGACAAAGCTGCATACTTGTCTTTGTGATTGTGGAGCGACAAGCGTCGAACATCCGACAAAGCTGGGATGTCATCACCACTGTGGATCTCCACGAAGCATTGCTCTTGTGCTTCAAGCTGCAAGAAAGCGTGTACTTTGCTCTGAACAGCTACACGCGCATACCCAGGAACATTATAGCCCACTGGTGCCAAGTTGACAAGGCGCCTATCTATCAGCTCCTTCAGGTACTGCTCTCCAACTTTCTCCACTGTTGTGCCCTTTGGTACCAGGAAGCCCTCCGCCATCCACATGCACACAATGTTCGTTGCCCTGATAAAAGTATTCACCGGCAATGCAGCAAAGTAGAGGAGGCAAGATTTCAGATCATAATGAAGGTCATCGAAACAGAGGGATAAAATCTTATCAATCTGCTTTGACTGCATCTTCTTCAGGTGCTTAAACACTGTGTTCCATTCATTAGGGTACTCCTTGGTCCGCAGAAGGCCTGACAAAAGAACTACCGCCAGTGGCAACCCTTTTGTGTTACCCCAAATCCTCTCTCTATATTTTTCAATTGCTTCACCAGGAAGTTCATTTCTGCCATATGTTAAGAAGGTTTCCTTGAACAGATTGATGACTACTTCTTTCTCATCAAATCTTTTAACCTCAATTGGAATTTCTTTATATGGAGGAGGTGGTGTATCTGGTCGACTATGTGAAATTCTCACTATTCTGCTGCCAACATTGACATCCACATCCTTGCGGTCGGGGAGCATAGCAAAAATGCGGTTCCACTCTGAGTTACTGAGTTGAGCATCTATCACAAACAGATACTTCTTTCCTTTCAATATCTCCTGCAGTTTATCCTTGATATTGTGCTTGTGACATTCTTCTCCATCTGTAATGCGTCTGATGATTATCTTGAGGACATCAGAGGCACTAAGATTTGGCCCAAAGCTCACCCACTCATAGATGTCAAAATGAGACAGGGTCTTCCTCCTGTCGTACAAGGTCCTCACCAGCTTTGTCTTGCCGACTCCACTTTCCCCCATCACGGTGATCACATGTTGATGATTTACACTGCTTTTATAAAGCAAATGCTTAAGATCACGCACCAGTTCCTTTCGTCCCACTAGTGGCAGGACCACGTCATCCCTGTTGTCATATTTTTTTCTAGTGTTAATCATGAGGTAGTTTGATAATTGCCAATACTACTAAAAAAATCTTCGTCAACAATAAACATATATGCATAAATATACATACATTACATTATATATATATATATATATATATATACACACACACATACACGTACTATTCTGTAGCTGGCCACAGAATAAGTTATTCTGTGGCCACTTTAAGTTACGATAATTACTATACTAATTTAAGATTATGGTAACTCCCTCATAAGTGATTTAGTATAACATTATGATAAGTATCATCTTGAATTATAGTAACCCCATGTATCGTAAATGTGTATTGTTATTATCATAAATTAGTACAAAAATTATCGTAAATCAAGGTGGCTATAGAATAAGTTATTCTGTGGCCAGCTGCAGAATATATTCAGTAGTCAGCTACAGAATAAGTTATTTTGTAGCCACCTGTATTCACAATAATTTTATATACTAATTTACGATAATGTCAATACATATTTACGATAGTTGAGTTACTATAACACATGGAGATATTTATCATAACGTTATAGTAAACCACTTAGTAAGGAGTTACTATAATCTCGTAAATTAATATAGTAATTATCGTAACTCAAAGTGGCTACAGAATAAGTTATTTTGTAGCCAGCTATAGGTAGTTATATATATATATATATATAATATGTATATATACATATATATATATATATCACTACCGGAGACGGCTTCTTTGCTGAGTGTCCCCGAATTTACCGAGGCTTTTTATCGGGCACTCGACAAAGAGGTTGTTTACCGAGTGCCAGAGATAAAGCACTCAACAAACAACTGACACTCGGTAAAGAGGTGGTTTGCCGAGTGCCGAGCACTCGACAAACCTGGCTTTACCGAGTGTTATTCTCCTGACACTCGGCAAAGGGCCGCCGCCGTTAACGGCCGGCAGCCGTCGTTAACCCTTTGCCGAGTGTCTTCTTCTGATACTCAGTAAAGTGGTGATTTGCCGAGTGTCATTTTTTTGACACTCGACAAAGTGGTTATTTGCCGAGTGTCATTTTATGACACTCGGCAAACCATATTTTTTTCACTTTTGACCTCCAAACTTTTTCTGCAGTCCTCATACAATACCTGGTGCTCCATGTTCCAATGTGGCACATTTCTCGAACTTTTTCTATATTTCTTTAATTTATTTCATTTAATTGAATTTTCTTGGATAATTCAAATTATAACTGCTAGTCATTCGAATAATGAAAAAAATGAATGAAAAAATGATATTCATGTTTTTAGTATAATATGAGGCCGTATCCAGGACCAGACCACCAATTTCGAACATCTTATTCACGAAACATGTCCATGAACTCGCGGTCGAGTTGTTTTTAAATTCTATAAAAAGCAAACGAAGTCTAAAAATCATGAACCTTGTCAAGATGTCATGATATCATATGTGGAGGCTGTGATAAAAATTTAAGAAGGTTTCACGCAAGTTGTCACGTACGATGCTTGCAAACCCAAAAATCTCCGAAGAAGTTTCATGATTTCGTGAAGAGGCCGACAAGGTGGTAAGCATCGTACATGACAACTTGCGCAAAACCTTATCAAATTTTTATCACATCCTCCACATATGATATCATGACATCTTGACAAGTTTCATGATTTTTGGACTTCGTTTGCTTTTTATAGAATTTAGAAACAACTCGACCAGGAGTTCGTGGTCATGTTTTGTGAACAAGATGTTCGAAATTGGTGGTCTGGTCCTAGATATGGCCTCAAATTATACTAAATAACATGAATATCATTTTTCCATTCATTTTTTTCATTATTCGAATGACTAGCTGCTATAATTTGAATTATCCAAGAAAATTCAATTAAATGAAATAAATTAAAGAAATGTAGAAAAAGTTCGAGAAATATGCCACGTTGGAACATAGAGTACCAGGTATTGTATGAGAACTGCAGAAAAAGTTTGGAGGTCAAAAGTGAAAAAATGGTTTGCTGAGTGTTATAAAATGACACTTGGCAAATCACCGCTTTGCCGAGTGCCAAGACGTATGACACTCGGCAAAGAATTTTTGGAAAAAAATTAAAAACCCCTCTTTGCCGAGCGCAAGTCCGGGGGCACTCGGCAAAGATTTTTTTAAAAAAACGCTCTTTGCCGAGTGCTAAGCTAGGTGGCACTCGGCAAAGAATTAAAAAAATTAAAAAAAACTTTGCCGAGTGCCAGATCGGGGGCACTCGCAAAGGGGGGATTTAACCTCCCGACCCAGCCGGCCCACACACACCGCACACAAGCACGCCCGCGCCCGTGGCAGCGCCGCCGCCGCCACCCGCGCCCGCCCATGCCCGCGCCAGCGCCAGCACCGCCGCCCCCGCCCGCGTCATGCCACCGGAGGAGGAGAAAGAGAGGAGGAGGAGGAGGAGAGGAGGAGAGGAGGAAGAGGAGGAGGAGGAAGAAGGAGGAAGGAGGAAGGAGGAGGAAGAGGAGGAAGAAGGAGGAAGGAGGAGGCGCCCCGGCCGTCGTTGCCATGTCCCCGGCGCTTCCCCAGCCATTGCCTTGTCCGCCGGCCCCCTGGCCCCTTCACCACCGCCACCCTACGACGCCCACTAGGTATGCCCTACCGCCGTCATCGTCGTAGTATTACTAGTAGTTGTGGTAGTAGTAGTGGTAGAGTAGCAATGGTGGTAGTCGTAGGAATCGTAGGAGTAGTTGTGACATTGTTATATATATGTGGTTGGATATAATCTTGTGCATGTCGGCCATCGTGCCGTTTATATATATGTGCATATCAGTCATCGTGCCGTTCATATATATGTGCATGTCGGCCATCGTGCCGTTGATTTTCTTGCAGGTTTTGAAAACCTCACCGTATAGGGGAGGTGCTGCCGAAATTTTGTGTTGATAGTTTTATGTTTCTCTTTTTGCAGAGAAGAGCCCGTCGGAGCGGAGCCGGAGTACCTCGGCGACCCCGATCGCCTTCCTCGCTGCTGCGGGTCTGCCTACACTGCGTCGCCTCGCCACTGCACTGACCCGCCATAGCCCCGCTAGCCTGACTCCACCGCCACCCTAGGTATAACACCTCTTTCCGTATCATGGTCGTAGATCACGTAACCCAGTTAGGCGTCTCCCATTCGAAAGAGATACGGTTGGAAATATACATATATTTCCATATCTAAAACCGTATCTATTTTGAATTGTCCATGTTTTTTGGACAGCCCGTGGATGCGTAGGTGGGGTTAGTTTCCATGGTCTGCTCTGATCCGAGACAGAGTTTCGGCATCATCTCCCTATTATTCTCTAGATACACACTCTCCCTGGTAGGACGTGTATTTGGAGAACAGCGGGGAGGTGCTGCCGAAATTCTGTCTTGGATAGGAGTAGAGCATGGAAACTAACCTCATCTACGGATCCATGCGTGGGATTAGGACCTATCCTCACCTATTAGGTAGTAGGAACGTCGTGTTGATGTTTATATTACTCGCCGCTATATATGTTAGAGGATGGAGGACCGTGAGTGGATGCACATGGGTCGCGCAAGTCAGGGTCAGGTCACCAATGAATGGATCGACAAGACTGATGCTTTCTTGGAATGGGCATTTGGCGTGGCTACTAAAGGAGCGAGTAAAATTTGCTATCCCTTCAGCAAATGTGCAAACAGGAAAAGACAAACGAAGAAGGTCATGGGGGAACATCTTTGGAAGAATGGATTTATGGCAGACTATACCCGGTGGGTCTACCATGGTGAAGCCGATCGTATGAGAGAGGAGGTGGTGAGACCACCCGTCGAGGATTATGATGCTGATGCGGGGGTAGCAGACATGTTAAATGACTATCATGAGGCACAGTTCACTGAAGGACGTACGGAGGAGGAGCCAGAGGCAACCGCAAAGGCGTTCTACGACATGTTTGCCACGGCACAGAAACCCCTTCACGGCCAGACAAAGGTTTCTCAACTAGATGCCATTGGACGCATAATGGCGTTAAAGTCCCAGTATAGCCTGAGTCGAGACGCCTTCGATGGTATGTTGACAGTTATTGGTAGACTGCTTCCAGAGGGTCACCTTCTGCCAAAGAGCATGCACGAGTCACAAAAACTCCTTCGTGCACTTAAGATGCCGTATGAGCAGATACATGCTTGCTCAAAGGGGTGCGTCCTATTTAGGAAAGAATACATGGAAGCAAAGTATTGTCCAAAGTGTAAATCCTCTAGGTTCCTGGAGGTAGATTCTGGTGATGGCCAGAAGAGGCAGCTTGACATTCCCATGACAATCCTATGGCACCTTCCATTCATACTGAGGATCCAACGGCTATATATGACCGAGGAATCCATGAAACAGATGACATGGCACAAAAATGGCAAACTATATAATCCTGATAGGATGGTACATGCATCCGATGGTGAAGCATGGACCCACTTTGATGGCATTCATCATGAGAAAGCTAAAGAGGCTCGTAATGTACGTGTTGCGCTGGCAACAAATGGGTTCAATCCTTATGGAATGATGGCTGCCCCATACACATGTTGGCCCGTGTTCGTTACCCCCCTCAATCTCCCCCCCGGCGTATGCTTTCAACGACAGAACGTATTCTTGTCGTTGATAATTTCTGGACACCTAGGGAATAATATGGGTGTGTTCATGGAGCCTATGATTGATGAATTGGTCCGTGCTTGGGAGGAAGGGGTATGGACATACGACCGAGCTACAAAGAAAAACTTCAAAATGCATGTTTGGTACCACTACTCCCTGCATGACTTCCTGGCATTTGGGATATTCTACGCTTGGTGTGTTCACGGGATGTTCCCATGCCCAGTATGCAAGGAAGGTCTAAGTATCATTTGGTTGCAGAAGGGTGGCAATCGTTCGACAAACATCAGCAATTCCTCCCTCTTGACCATGCATTCAGACGAGACATCAAGAACTTTACGAAAGGTGTCGTAGTGACAGACCCTGCACCACCGATAATGACTGGTGCCGCGGTTCGTGAACAGATAGATGGTCTCGTGGTCAATCCAGAAGGTGGTTTTGTGGGATATGGAGAGCAACATATGTGGACTCATAAGTCGGGCTTGACTCAGCTCCCCTATTTTGATGACCTTCTCCTTCTACACAACATTGATGTAATGCACACTGAAAAGAATGTCGTCGAGACACTTTGGGCAACAATCATGGACATTCCTGACAAGTCAAAGGACAACATTAAGGCTAGAGTGGATCTGGCAACGTTATGCGATAGACCAAACCAACATATGAAGCCTCCTAGTCGCGACAAAGACATGGAGAAGGCCTAAGGCCGATTTTGTCTTGAGCAAGCCCCAAAGGAGGGAAGTACTAGAATGAATCCAGACGTTAATGTTCCCTGATGGGTATGCAACTAATCTGAGGAGGGGAGTGAACTTATCTACTATGCGAGTCTTAGGGATGAAGAGTCATGACTACAACATATGGATTGAGCGGCTTCTTCCAGCGATGGTTCGAGGCTATGTCCCTGAGCATGTCTGGCTAGTGCTGGCACAGTTAAGCTATTTCTTTCGCCAGCTTTGTGCCAAGGAGTTATCTTGAACCATGATTGCTGACTTGGAAAGAATGTCACCTGTGTTGCTCTGTAAGTTAGAGAATATCTTTCCACCTGGCTTCTTCAATCCGATGCAGCATTTGATTTTGCACCTCCCTGAGGCACGAATGGGGGGGGGGCGTGTAGGGCCGTTGGTGCTATCCAATCGAGAGATGTCTAAAGGTTCTTCGAAAGAAATGTAGAAATAAATGCAAAATCAAGGCTTCCATTGCAGAGGCATACATTCTGGAGGAGGTGGCGAACTTCACAACAATATACTATGGTGACAACCTCCCTAGCGTGCATAATCCACCCCCTTGTTACAATGCTGGTGAAAATGAATCGAACCTCAGCCTTTTCCGAGGGCAACTCGGAAGCACAAGTGCATTGACCCCTAAGACCTTGAATCATGAACAGTGGCGCCATATCATGCTATACATGTTGACCAACCTTGACGAAGTGGCGCCGTACATGCAATAAGTTCTCAACGAACTTGTTAAATACGCCGTCACTATTCTGCATCTAACCCCCTTGTTTCTCGTTGGTACAGGGAATTTCTTCATGAATTCTGGCGTCAATCAAGGGATCCTACCCCGCAGCAGGTAGATACCCTTCTTAGACAGGGTGCGGGAAATGGAATGCCCGATTTCATTTCGTGGTTCAAACAGAAGGTACCGTCCAATTTAGCTCGTACTTAGTTTGACATTCCAAGTTACTCGTACGTGCAAATAATATAACGATGTATCCTGCTTGAGCTTGCAGGGCCAGAGGGATGCGTCTATGCGTGCCGAGTTGAGACAGGTTGCTGATGGCTTTGCCTATAGGGTCAGGTCATTTTCCGTCATATTCAAATGCCATTAGTTTGATCCTGAAGTAACGAGACGGACATATTCTAATCTTGGGCTAGTCAAAATTCGATAGGATTCCGTCTTACCAGGAGACGATGTCTATATTGTGGCCCAACAGGACACGCAAGTTTATTATCTCCCATATGCGTGTCAAACCAAAAGTCATCTTAAGGGTTGGGATATTGTGCACAGGGTATCGCCACACGGTAAAGTGCCTGTCCCAAACGATAAAGATTACAACTTAGACCCAAACACATATGATGGAGAGTTCTTTCAAGAAGAGGGACTAGAAGGGAGGTTTGAGATAGACTTAATCGAAGCGATCAGAATGGAAGTAGACAATGAAATGGTTATTGAAGAGGACGCTGGAGATGAGGTGCAAAATGTGAAGGACTTACAAATGCTTGAGCGATTACATTTAGACAATGACAATGGCAACATTGCTCATTCGGATAGTGTTGATTATTTCGACATGATTGATAGTGATGATGAGACTTATGATCCAGCTAATCCCGATCATGAAGATTATTTCTAATACATGTAATACTATGTTATTTTGTAATTACGTTTTGTTTATTTTGCATCTCTTTCTAAGTACTTCTTGTTTATCTGTGCATATTGGTTTACTCTTTTTAATTGCAGGTGATTGAATAAAGATGGTGGGCAGTGGGATGAGGAAGCTAGGTGATGATACTTGTGGTTGTTAATGGTACTTCTATTTGCAATTGTGATTGTAGATGATGGAGCACTTGGATTACTTGTGAACTTATTTATGATATATTGCGAGACATGTGACGTTTGTGATATATATGTGGTGTTGGATATGTGTGCTGTTGATGATATATATGTGATGTTGGTGATGTTTGTTATATATATCTTCTGTTTGTTTGGATGGAATGTAAAAAACAAATAAAAAAGACTGTTTTCAGTCACTTTGCCGAGTGCAATGGCCATGACACTCGGCAAAGTGACGACCTGGGAACATGCCTGGGAACATGCTTTGCCGAGTGCACAGGTCATTGCACTCGGCAAACATCACAGGTTTGCCGAGTGCCACGGGCCAGGCACTCGGCAAAGGTGGCCTGTTTGCCGAGTGTCTTGCCGGTGGCACTCGGCACAGTGTCCACGTTTGCCGAGTGTTTGAGTCAACGACGCTCGGCAAAGAGGAGACCTTTGCCGAGTGCTTGACCTTGACACTCGGCAAAGCCGCCGTCACGGTGGCGCTCGCCGTCACGACGACTTTTCTTTGCCGAGTGTCAAATTAGCACTCGGCAAAGGCTTTGCCGAGTGCCCGATAAAGTGCACTCGGCAAAGAGGTCTTTGCCGATCAATTGTTTACAGAGAGCTCTTTGCCGAGTGTAACACTCGACAAAGGATTTGCCAAGTGTATATCAGTCTTTGCCGAGTCCCTGAGGCACTCGGCAAAGAAGCTGCCTCCGGTAGTGTATATATGAGAGAGAGAGAGAGAGAGAGAGAGGGAGAGAGAGAGAGAGAGAGAGAGAGAAGACATATCAGCCCAGGATTCTACTCAACAGTCAAATTTGGTCACCCCTGATCTACCAATTTCATATGGGTAGGGCATATGTGCTGCCGATTTGTAATCCATTTACATTCCAGGACAAACAAATCCTTCATGGTCCATCACGTGCATCCTTTTCAAACTGGCATATAATAACATTTTCACAAACAATTTTCACCAACAGAACCACACAGCACATATATATGACACTTCATCATAAAATAAAAAGAGTAAAGTGCACCAGTTGTCCTCAAACTTGTGTGACTGTGTCATCCCAGTCCATAAACTCATAAATCGCTCATTTAGGTCATCAAACTTGTTTAGCTATGTCAGCGGTCCCTACACTTAAAAATTGTCCTTTTAGGTCCTCAAATTTGTTCATACGTGTAATTCCGGTCTCTAAACTTATAGATCATCTGTTCAAGTCGCACGGTCAGTCCAATTGCGTCTAGATCGGTGCCCGTATGCTGATGTGGCATGCTGAACATCTGTGGCCCCTATGTTAACTCTATATGTGAGGTTAAGGAAAATATAGTACGTGTCAACCCCCTCCTACGTGCACCAAGTCGTGTGGAGTCACGATGCACATGGGCTTGATCGATCAAGTGGGCATGGAAGGTTTTGGTCGGACGATCAAGTGGGCATGGAAGGTTTTGGAGATAAAGAAGAGGGATCGGACTGATGGATGGAAGAAGAGATGTGGAAGTGAGGGATGGAAAGATGGGTGAGAAAGTGTGAGGAACCAAAATCATGAAAAAAATTTCTCCTACAGTAGAAGGCTGCTAGCAGCATGCAGCTACACTGCAGGGAAAAAAAAACAGCACCACTGGGCACACCCATTGTGAGATTCCGGCAACTCTACCTTTCTTTCGCTGCACCACCGCATCTTTATAGTTAAATTAAGTGAAAACATTACATACCGTAATTAATTTAATTAACTCATTATCTTTCAAGTGAATTTTTTCTGTTTGTGAGTTTAGATCGACCAAACTTCAGTGGCACAAGTTTGGGTATCGATTCTCCCTCTAGAGAGAGAAAACAAACATGCATGAAACTATGTCTCATACAATCAATACGGATCTGAAAAAAAAATCAATACACAACAGATGGTAATGTGTGAATAGACTTGGAAACAAGCACTTACATCTTTTCTGAGAGAGGTGACGTGGAGCTGGATGGCCTCCATATTGATCCTAGCGTATTAGACTCTCCCAACCTGTACCTGTCCTTGTTCACAATGATTCCCTCCAGCCTTGCATTGATCAACCTGATCCTGCTGGAGAGGTCACGCCGGACCACGACTTGGGTGGTAAAGCTGGCAAAGAAACTCAAGATGGTACGGCTCCAGCCAGGGAATCTACAGAAAAAATGCATATAATTAGTTTATGGATGATGTTTAAATCTTTTTTCAACCCTAGCATCTAGATAATAAATCTACAAACCAAATCAATAGTCATGACCCTTTTTTATAGGTACTATAAGTTTTGTTTTGCAAATCCTAGTACAGACCAGATACTCATCATGTACACACTCACTCTGTGTGAACGGCACACGCATACCCTTATGAGCACCTCTAAGAGACTAAAACTGAATTGGATGGGAATGATACTACGAAACAGATTTAGAGAGTCAGTCAAATGAAACGTCCATTTCCATCTGTGGCGTATGGTCTCTGTTAATGAAGATTCATGAAGGGGAATCCTATGCCCGTCTCTGCAAATGTTTTTTGAAATTGAAAAAAAAAATCTCTCATACGGACTAAATTGGTGGATGATATCCGTGTACCATTGGACACAACGAACTTCGCATAAATTATGGAATTGTTATCAGAGAAAATTTTAATATATAACAAATTTCCTCTTATGAATAATTCTGAATGCGTTTGTGGTAACATTCTATACACATATATATACATATATATTTAATTATTATTTTCATGTATATAATTAAGGGGGGTCTTTGTTTTCTGGTGATATGGTTGAGTTGCCGTCTGTTTTGCTAAGATAGCAATCTGGTGATACTGATGTAGTCTTAATCTTGCTCCTGCTATCCCTTTTGCTTTCTGAAACACTGTAGAAAACTCTGTTGTATTTCCGTTGTTTCTAATGGAAATGGGGCTAGCCCTCGGTTCCGAAAAAAAATACACGCACTACTACTAGCTATCTAGGTGCTAATGTCGTGGTATATACGCACCTTGAGAGATCAATTTGGACGAAGTACTGGTCCACGGCGTCTTCGGCGTCGAAGACAGCGTCGCGGGTCTGCTGCAGCCACACCTTGATGAGCTCGTTGGGCTGCACGCGGCGCGACGGTTGGACGTCGCGCAGGAAGGCCTGCATCCACATGAGCTTGTCACGGAGGCTCCGGATGTCCTCGTTCACAGCCACTAGCGTCCGCGCCTCCCTGCTCGCCACCTGCTGCAGCTTCCACAGCATCGACCCCACGATGGCCTCTGCCATCTTTTGGCTTAATTGCCTTGATTTTCTAGATGATGATTGGGTCGCCGTAGCTTAATTATTTACTCTCCATTGGCAGGCTCATCATCTCTCGCTATCTCTCCTTACCTAATTTGGAGGGGATCATCTGGAGTATATAATTTCTGAAGCGGTGAGCATGGATATTTATGCACCCACCACCACTGCACGCTCCAATCTCTAGCTTTGTCGATCGAGTACGCCCTTTCATTATTTTTGGCACTTTGATTGAGTAGCTGTGACGGCAGGAATCAGGATTTGTTCTTGCCGTCATGGAATACAGCCAGCCTTAATTAGTTCCAGTCAGGCCTTGTTTAGATTGCAAGTTTTTTCACTCTCTCTCCATCACATCAAATCTTTGACATATGCATGGAGTACTAAATGTAGATAAAAAAAACTAATTACACAGTTTGATTGTAAATTACGAGACGAATCTTTTGAGCCTAGTTAGACCATAATTGGACAATAATTGTCAAATACAAATGAAAATGCTACAATGCCAAATACTGATTCCAAACATCAATCTAAACAAGGCCTCAGAGAAGATTCCTTTTGAGTAATCAGTCTTTCTCAGCAAGGAACAAATCCTTTGCGAAGTTTCTAGCTGTTAGAGCATCTGTTAGAACTTTAAAAAGTGTTGTTTCCTGTTAGAGCATCCATTGCTTTAAAAAGTACATTTATCATTACCGGTTTCAAACTAGCCATCTCACATCCTTTGTGAAGTTTCCAGCTGTTAGAACATCCATTACTTTAAAAAAGTGAGTGTTGTTTCCTGTTAGAGCATCCATTACTTTAAAAAGTATTTATCATTACCGGTTTCAAACTAGCCATCTCACATCCTTTGCGAAGTTTCCAGCCAACGTCCATTACTTTAAAAAGTGTTGTTTCCTGTTAGAGCATCCATTACTTTAACAAGTATTTATCATTACCGGTTTCAAACTAGCCATCTCACAGGGAATGGAACCGATGACAAATGGTATTTTTACTATCTTAGCTACATAGTAACTTATGACTATAGAGCCGACACTATTATTCTAAGCTCACATTTGTGAATCTTGTATTGCATATTCGAAACACCAAGCGGTCTCAAATGAAAAGAAATAAACTATAAAGTTGTAGATATCATCGAGTACTACAACTTTTATGCTGATTTTGTTTCTATCCAGAATAGTTTAATAGGTCTGAGATCATATATTATCCTCTAGCTTAGTCGATCGAGTACACCCTTCCATTATTTTTGGCACTTTGATTGAGTAGCTGTGACGGCAGGAATCAGGATTTGTTCTTGCCGTCATGGAATACAGCCAGCCTTAACTAGTTGCAGTCAGAGAGGATTCCTTTTGAGTAATCAGGCTTTCTCAGCAAGGAACAAATCCTTTGCGAACTTTAAAAAGTGTTGTTTCCTGTTAGAGCATCCATTGCTTTAAAAAGAGTTAAATGCATGAGGGTCCCTGAACTTGTTAAGGGGTGTCACTTAGGTCCATGAACTTGAAAAATGCATTTATGTGACACTGAACTTGATAAGTGCAGCACCATAAGTCCATATCGGACACATGGACAATTTATCCAATGTGTCATTGCCACTGTGGCGCTGACTATGTCTAGCACTTTGCATTTAACCCCTTATCTTTTTTATTTCTTTTTTTCTCTCCCTCTTCTTTCTTCTCTGTGAGACTCAAACCTGCCTATGCAATTGGCCGTCACTGCCGTAGCCATTCACCGTCGTATCCATTCTCTGTGAGCACCTCGGGGTCACGGCAGATCCTGGCCGTCGCCTCCGCGGGCAGCATCACCACCACGTCCCGTGCCTTGCCGCCCTTGGCCGCGGGCAGGACGAGCACCAGCCCCTCGCCGGCGGCCCTGCCCACGCGGCATCGACGCGCGCGTTGGGGGCACCCCGGCCTCGAACTCCGCACCATATATGAGCACGTGGTCCAGCGCCGCGCACGTCAGCACGCCCTCCTGCTGCTGCTGTCGCGCGTGGAGCCACTCCAGGGCACTCCACAGCTTGTCCTTCGGCACGCCGGCGACATGGCGGTCCAGCGTTGCGGCCACGGCGGGCAGCCTGGACACGAGGTCGGCACGCGCGCATGTCAAGTGGGAGCTGCCGTAGTAGCCCAACGGCAGCGGCGCGTACATCCGCTTGCGGAAGTCTAGCGCCAGCGTGACAATCCGCTCCCTGTCGGCGGCGCCGGTGATCCAGAGCCAGAAGAGCGCGGCGAGTGCCGCGAACGGGGTGAATAGATCCTTCCTCCTCTTCCAACATACTCCGTCCTCTACCCAGCCGCAGCCGCCGTCGCAGGTGTGTTCGTCCTCGTCATCCTCGTTCCATCGGTGGCCAAGGAGAGGGCGAACACCGAGTTCATCTTCACCCACATGAACACCAACAACGGCATGGGCATCCATAGCAAGGCCTACATCCTCGCCGTCGAGCTGCTCATGAGCCAGTATTCCAGCATCAGCTACGACACCTCTGCTCACATGGTGAACTGAACACACGCCGCCGTCGTGGAGTGCCGTCGGCCGGCCGGCCGTCCACCACACGTTCATCTTTGTTCTCTGATGACCATCTGAACTGAACGAGCACGATCGCATGCAGACGGAGGAGACAAAGAAGGCAGACTGGAACGGGCTGATGGGGATCGTCTACTCGGTCTCTCTGTCCAGCGTGTTCGGATGGATCTACCTACTGGAGTGCTGGCTCTCACGTCGGTGGTGACCGACATCCCGTACCTGCTGGACACCGGCAACGACGCCGGCGGGTACGCCATTGCTCAGGCCCTGCACGCCACCTTCCACCAGAGGTACGACACCGGCGCCGGCGGCATCGCCCGCTTGGTCATCATCGCCGTCGCCGTCTTCCTCTGTGGCACCGCCTGCATCACCAGCAACTCCAGGATGGGCTATGCCTTCTCCAGGGATGGGGCGATGCCGTTCTCGCATGTCCTGTACGCCACTTCAACGTCGTCTGGCTCTCCGTGTCCGTGGCGTTCGTCATGGCCCTCACGGTGTGCATGCGCTCTCATCTCTCAACTTCTCAAGTACGTGTCTGCCATGCATGTGACCGTGTGATTTCTCTTCATTCCTGACCGACACGTACAGTCGCTGGGGAGCCAGGTGGCGTTCCAGACCATGGTGTCCATCGCGACGCTGGGTCTATACATCGCCTACGCGCTGCCCATCTTGTTCCGCGTGACGACGGCGAGGAGGTCGTTCGTGCCAGGGCCGTTCCACCTCGGGAGATTCGGCGTCGCCGTCGGCTCGGTGGGCGTGCTCTGGGTGGCCCTCGTCACCGTGCTCTTCTGCCTGCCGGTGGCGTACCCCGTCACCAAGGAGACATTGAACTACACGCCGGTGGCCGTCGGCGGCGTGCTGGTGCTCAGCCTCGCCGCGTGGGTGCTCCACGCCCGGT
Source organism: Miscanthus lutarioriparius (assembly GCA_904845875.1). NCBI lineage: Eukaryota > Viridiplantae > Streptophyta > Magnoliopsida > Poales > Poaceae > Miscanthus > Miscanthus lutarioriparius. The sequence goes on along the minus strand of CAJGYO010000010.1, from coordinate 92,867,978 downwards.
TCTGGTTTTGAGGGCCTATCACAAAGTCCTCCACTTCCAACATACTCCGTCCTCTACCCAGCCGCAGCCGCCGCCGCAGTACCACCCTACGTGCTTCTTCTAGCCCTATCGTCGTCGTCTGGGTCGGGGAGGCGGGCGGCGGAGCACGAGCGGTGGCCGTGGAGTCCGGTGTGGTCGCGCCCACCGTCGGACAGCGGCGGATGTCGCAGGCGCAGGAGCAGCTCCTCCTCGTGCCGCATCGGCGCCACCACAGTCGTCCACCATCGCGCTCGGAGGTGAGGTGCCGCGTCGCGGCCGGCCGGCCGGACGCCGACGACGGAGCGCCCGTGCCCGCCCCCGTCCCCACTCCGAGCTCCAGCAGCGCCTTGACGACGTCGCGGCCACAGTGCTGGACGGCGTAGTGCACGGCGAGCGCGTCATCGAGGTCTAGCCCTTCGCCCATGACCATCAGCTTGACGAGCTCAAGGTCGGCCGCGTCCAGCGCGCGCTTCATGCGCCGGATCCTGTGGTCACGGTTGGCCGCCCAGGACGCCGCGTTGATGGGGAGGTAGTGGTGGGTGAGGAACGGTGACTGGACAGGCACTCGAATGCAGCAGCAACCACGCCACTGCCCGCAGGGCCGCAATCACCTGATCCACGAGTGCTCCCTGGTATGCTGCTGCTTACCGTGCGCAGTGGAGGAGCGTGTCGTCCACGCGCCCATGCGCGTGCCCGTCGTGCTGTAAAAGAAGAAATAAGTGTGAGGGGTTAGATGTAAAAGAAGATGCCACGCTGTCATGCCACATCGGCAAGAAATCGCTGACGGAGCAGTATGGACCTATGGTGCACTAGATAACAAGTTAGGTGATCTATAAATGCATTTTCAAGTTTATGGACCTAACTGGTACACCATGACAAGTTTTTGGACCCCTGGTGTATTTAACTCCTTTAAAAAAGTACATTTATCATTACCGGTTTCAAACTCGCCATCTCACATGCTTTGTGAAGTTTCCAGCTGTTAGAACATCAATTACTTTAAAAAAGTGAGTGTTGTTTCCTGTTAGAGCATCCATTACTTTAAAAAGCATTTATCATTACCGGTTTCAAACTAGCCATCTCACATCCTTTGCGAAGTTTCCAGCCAACATCCATTACTTTAAAAAGTGTTGTTTCCTGTTAGAGCATCCATTACTTTAACAAGTATTTATCATTACCGGTTTCAAACTAGCCATCTCACAGGAAATGGAACCGATGACAAATGGTATTTTTACTATCTTAGCTACATAGTAACTTATGAGTATAGAGCCGACACTATTATTCTAAGCTCACATTTGTGAATCTAGTATTGCATATTCGAAACTCCAAGCGGTCTCAAATGAAAAGAAATAAACTATAAAGTTGTAGATATCATCGAGCACTACAACTTCTATGCTGATTTTGTTTCTATCAGGAATAGTTTAATAGGTCTGAGATCATATATTATCCTCTAGCTTTGTCGATCGAGTACACCCTTCCATTATTTTTGGCACTTTGATTGAGTAGCTGTGACGGCAGGAATCAGGATTTGTTCTTGCCGTCATGGAATACAGCCAGCCTTAACTAGTTCCAGTCGGAGAGGATTCCTTTTGAGTAATCAGGCTTTCTCAGCAAGGAACAAATCCTTTGCGAAGTTTCCAGCTGTTAGAGCATCCATTAGAACTTAAAAAAGTGTTGTTTCCTGTTAGAGCATCCGTTGCTTTAAAAAAGTACATTTATCATTACCGGTTTCAAACTAGCCATCTCACATGCTTTGTGAAGTTTCCAGCTGTTAGAACATCCATTACTTTAAAAAAGTGAGTGTTGTTTCCTGTTAGAGCATCCATTACTTTAAAAAGTATTTATCATTACGGGTTTCAAACTAGCCGTCGGGTTCATAAACCCGGGGTCCATCATGGACCGGCTTCCCAACAAAGGCTCGCCCCAACAGACAACGTTGCAAGCAACGCGCAACTCATGGGCCGGCCCAAATACCTAGATAACAGGCCAGATGGACGATCCAATCTCCGACTGGAAGGCCTGGCCGAGGAGGAACGGCGCCCGTTCCGACTCCGGCCCACCTCTCCGACCGGAGCACTCGCTTCGGTCTCCAGCCCGCCTTCGGACGGCCTCTCCGACCGGAAGGCCTGGCCAAACACCACTTCTAAACTACGACCCGTGTCTCCGACCGGGGATACATTGAACCCCTGCTTACAGCTCCTCTCCGACTGGCAAGGTCAGAGCTGACTGGGGCCAACCGACCGGGGACGCCCGCTCGGTAAGGACCATGAAACGGACGTAGTAAGGCAGGGCGCACAAGTCAAACCACAATACCAGGGACCGTACCCTGTGCACCTGCCAGGTAGTACCCTGCGACCCTCTTGGCACGACATAACCCAAGCAGTGTTGTAGGCGCCGATATTTTCCCCTACAATGTTGTAGGCGCCATTAATTCCCATATCGGACAAATACGGTAAGGCTCCCCCAACATGCCTCTGGGCATCAACAGTGTTGTGGGCGCCGGCATTTACCGTACCGGGCGAACATGGTAAAACACCTTGCATGCCTCTGGGTATCAACAGCGTGGCAGGCACCGACATCTGCCATACCTGAAGAAGACGACGCAACCTCCCACGTGCATCTGACATGCAACTGTATTGTGGGCGCCTACCATCATCCTATACCCACCGACGTGGGCAACAAGACTTAGTAGCATATGTACTCTCTCCCCCTCATTTATAAGGCCATCCCCTTCATCTATAAAAGGGGATGCGCCCTCTCCATCACAACTAAGTGGATTCAGATCGATCAAGTTCACTTAGCACATAGCGGAGCTCCCGTCACTCTTGACCCCTCTGACCAGAGTCTGACCGAACCTCTTGTACCCCCATCTTTCTCCTTCTTGTTTGTAAACCCACTGCAAACATCGAGCACCTAGGCTCGGGAATAAAGTCACCGACTGACTCAAACTAGACGTAGGGCACGTTGCCTGAACCAGTATAAACCCTGTGTCATTGAGTACTAGGCCACCTCCGATCACAACGTACGACAAAACTACAAATATTTACGTGTTGGTCACTTTCTGCACCGACAGTTGGCATCGTCCGTGGGAAGACGTTGTACGTTCAACACTTTTTGATCATCGGATGGCCCATTTTTCCTCCACCTTCGCCATGGCGGGCTCAAGCGATACAACTCGCTTTGACTCACTGGAGTTTCCCGCACTCCCACCTATGGGGATGTGGGTTCTACCCATCTTTGAGCCATCCCAGGCCTTCCTCTTTAGAAGCCTAGACTTCGTCGCTGACCAGCTCGGCGTACTACACCTCCTCAAGGAGGCACTCGTTCCGACGCCCGTCGGAGGTGCGCCCTCCATTGGCTCTGGGACGCACGACGACTTCAATGACGAGGCACCTACCACGCCATTTTGGGGCGGCCATGCTATGCCAAATGCATGGCAATCCCCAACTACACCTACCTCAAGCTAAAGATGCTAGGACCGAACGACGTCATCTCTGTGAGCAACACCTTCTCGCACACCTTCACGTGTGACCGCGAGCATTTCGAGCTTGCCACCGCAGTCATCAACTTGTCCAAGCTCCCATGGCTCGGGGAGTCATCAACCCCAGTAGTCCTAGATGGCAACAAACCAACCTCCTCGATGGCCTTCCGCCCGCTCGAGGAAACCAAGGCGGTGGGAATCGATCCCACCGACCCAACCAAGACGGTGCGGATCGGGACCCAGCTCCCAGCCAAATAGGAATGCGAGCTCGTCGACTTCCTGCAAGCCAATTGCGATTTCTTTGCATGCAATACCACGGGACGTCACCGAGCACGCACTATGCCTCATTCCGGGCTCAAAGCCCGCTAAGCAATGCTTGCACCGCTTCGATGACGAGAGGCGTAGGGCCATAGGCGAAGAGATTGCCAAACTCCTAGCAGCTAGATTCATCAGAGAGGTATTCCACTCCGACTGGCTTGCCAATCCCGTTCTTGTTAAAAAGAAGACGGGGAAATGGCGAATGCGCGTTGATTATACTGGCTTCAACAAAGCGTGTTCAAAGGATCATTTTCCTTTGCCGCGCATAGACCAGATAGTCGACTCCACCTCAGGTTGCGAGATCCTCTCCTTTATTGATGCCTACTTGGGCTATCACCAGATCACGATGAAAGAGTCCGATCAGCTCGCAACCTCGTTCATCACCCCGTATGGTTCGTACTGCTACGTAACCATGCCTTTTGGCCTGAAGAACGCTGGCGCCACCTACCAAAGGTGCATGCAGCAATGCTTTGCCGACCAAATCGACCCGCTCGATCAGCCTGATCAAGCCGAGTGGCCGAAACCAACAATCGCCATCTATGTTGATGACATAGTGGTCAAAACGGCTCAAGTTTGCGACATGATCACAAACTTGGCCGCAACATTCGCGAACCTTCGAAGGTTCAACATCAGATTTAATCCCGAGAAATGTGTTTTCGGGGCTCCAAAGGGGAAGCTGCTAGGATACATTATGTCCGAGCATGGCATCGAGGCCAACCCTGAAAAGATCATGGCCATCTCTAACATGGGCCCTATACGCAATGTCAAGGGCATACAAAGGCTCACCGGTTGTCTGGCTGCATAAGCCAATTCGTCTCCTGGCTCAGCGAACGGGGGATACCACTCTACAAGCTCCTCAAAAAGACAAACGCCTTCGTCTGGACTGAGGAAGCTCAGCAGGCTCTAGAGAGCCTCAAAGCATCCCTGACGTTGGCCCCAATCCTCGTCGCTCCCGAACGGGGAGAACCCCTCCTCCTCAACATCACGGCAAGCAACCATATGGTGAGCGCCGCCCTGGTCGTCAAGAGGGAGGAGACAAGACACCACCTTAAGGTCAAGCGGCCCATATACTTTGTCGGGGAGGTACTCGCCGACCCCAAGGTCCGGTACCCCTAGGTGCAAAAACTCCTATACGTCGTGCTGATGGCGACCCGAAAGCTCCTGCACTACTTCACTGTCCACGAAGTCATGGTTGTCACTTCATACCCGCTCGAAGACATCGTCCGCAACCGCGATGCCGTGGGATAGATCTCCATGTGGGCACTCGAACTCATGGGCCATGACATCAGGTATATCCCCCGTACCGCCATTAAGTCTCAAGCTCTTGCGGATTTTGTTGCCAAATGGACGGAGGTCCAGCTACTGACCCCAGACATCACCCATGAGTACTTCACAATGTACTTTGATGGGTCTATCATGGCGCCCGGCTTGGGAGCTAGAGTGGTTCTGATCTCCCTAGATGGGAGTAGGGTCCGCTACGCTATCCGTCTCCACTTTTTAGCCTCAAACAACGCCATGGAGTATGAGGCCCTCATCAACGGACTACGCATCGTCATCGAACTTGGCGCTACACGACTCTACATTCACGGTGACTCAGAGCTAGTCGTCGATCAGGTCATGAAGGAGTCCTCCTGCAAAAGCCCCCTCATGGCAGCATACTGCCAAGAGGTGTGCAAGCTCAAGGACAAATTCTAGGGAATCGAGCTGCATCATGTCCCCCGAAAGGACAACAATGCTGCCGATTTCCTCACGAAATTGGCCGCCAGGTGAGATCTGTCTCTAAGCGGGATCTTCATCAATGATCATCACGAGTTGTCCACCCGCATCCTGGAAGGTCTGACCCAGACACACCCCGATGCCAAGCCGACAACCGGGGGCTCCGACGCCGACGCCAAGCCAGCGCTCGGGGGCTCCGACCCTAGTGCCTCTATGACGATGTCACCCACTGACATCGCCGTATTAGCACTCGATCAAACCGAGTGGCGAGCACCGCTACTCACCTACCTCCTCGAGGAGGTTCTCCCGCCCAAAAGAACCGAAGCCCGACGGATCGCTCGACGCGCCAAGACCTTCATCGCACTCGGTGACGAACTCTACAAATGAAGTCCATTGAGGTCATGAAGTGCATCCCCACCAACCAGGGGAAGCAGCTCCTCCTCGAGGTCCATGCTGGGATCTGCGAACATCACGCGACCCCGAGGTCGCTGGTCGGAAAAGCCTTTCGCCAAGGTTTTTACTAGCCCACCGCACTACGAGATGCAGAGAAGGTCGTCCGTAGGTGTGAGGGATGCCAATTCTATACTCGGCAAACCCATTTGCTGGCACAGAAACTTCAAACCATCCCGATCACCTGGCCGTTCGTGGTCTGGGGCCTCAACATGATAGGACCCCTTAAAAAGGGCCTGGGCGGCTTCACTCACCTACTCGTAGCAGTCGACAAGTTCACCAAGTGGATACAGGCTAAGCCCATCACCAACATCCGCTCGGAAGAGGCGGTCAAATTCTTCCTCGACATCATCTACCAGTTCGGCGTTCCTAACTGCATCATCATTGACCATGGGACTAACTTCACCGGGAAGAAGTTCCTAGACTTCAGTGATGGATATGGTATCAGGATCGACTGGGCCTTGATCGTACACCCATGTACTAACGGTCAGGTCGAGGGTGCCAATAGCATGGTCCTCCAAGGACTTAAGCCACGCATCTTCGACCGACTCAACAAGTACGCTGGGCGATGGGTTGTAGAGGTCCCAGCGATCCTCTAGAGCCTGAGAACGACCCCGAACCAATCCATAGGGTTCACACCCTTCTTCCTGGCCTACGTAGCTAAAGTAGTGTTGCCATCCAACCTCGACCACGGCTCCCCAAGAGTGAAGGCTTTCGACCGCGACCGAGCCGTGGGGGCTTAGCAAGACACAGTCGACCTGCTCGAGGAGGCCCGCGAGACGACCGTCATCTACTCCGCTCACTACCAACAAACTCTCCGCAGGTACCACGAAAGGAAGATCAGGGGGAGGATCCTCAAAGTCGGTGATCTCGTGCTTCAGAGGACCCAATCAACGAAGGAAAAACACAAACTCTCTCCACCATGGGAAGGACCCTATACGGTAACCGAAGTGATCCGACCGGGCGCCTACCGACTGGAGGACGATAACGGCAACGTTCTCACCAACACTTAGAACATTGAACAGCTATGTCGTTTTTCCCCTAAATTTGGTCTTACCGCTTTTTAGTCGACACTTGCTCCTGTAAAGCCCCCCAGCCCGAACATTTTCAACCCGGGTCGCTCGAGGGCTCCATGAGGGTACAATACTAAATACTACCTCTCTTTTTTACTATCACATGGTAAAAACTTTTTACCCGAACAAAAGGGCATTCCATTCCTTTGATTACCCTATGTGGCTTTGTTCTTACTCCCAACCGAACGCACCCCGCCACAACCTACAATTACGAGCAGCCAAGCCTCGCGGACCATGCCCAGGTTCTAAAAAACTGCTGCCTACGGAACGAACGGGCAGGTGCGAAAAAGAAAGGATAAAAACAAAGCTATGCTAGGATAAAAAACAAGGAACGGATAGTGATTCTATCACAAAAATAGAACTGATGTATTCATTGATACAAAAACTGTTCACACGAGGGCTCCCCCGCAAACTTAACGATTACATTTGATGACTACTTCTACTCCAAATACTACTGTGGCCGCACGACGGCATCAGCTGATACCAAAGGAGAAGCCACGACACATGCCGCCGGACATAACCACCACCCGGTTCCGCTCCCTCGACTTCGGCGAGCGCAACGGGTACCTCAAGGACACCACCCGGTTCCGCTCCCTCGACTTTAGTGAGCGCAACGGGTACCTCAAGGACACCGCCCGGTTCCGCTCCCTTGACTTCTTCAAGCGCAACGGGTACCTCAAAGACCCCGTCCGGTTCAACCCCTCGACTTCGGCGAGCACAATGGGTACCTCAAGGGCGTCGCACCCATAGATGCTTAGCAGAAGAGCATAGAGCTCCTGACCTTCTCATGCAGTCAAGATAGCTCCTAGGCAGGGATGCTGCCATCGAGGTATGGCCACCGTGGTTGGAGGATATCTCATCAAACTTTATTAACAGGCCAACCTGAGCAGCTGCAGGCGCGAAACACTCCACCAGCACGGTCCTGGGCAACTTCTCCTCCGACAAGGCTCGCCCGGTGAAGATCCAGGCTCGCCCGATGAAGATCCACCGGAAAGAGTCCACGCACGGCTCCATCCCAAAAAAGGCCTCACAGATGAATCCAACGCACCATCTCCTTCGGCGGAAGCCAGGCAAAGACGGCCAGCACCGCCTCGGGTAGCCTCTAGCTCGACATTGCGCTCCAGATTCATGAAGGGATCTATAAGTTCTCCCCGTCGCTTACCCTGTCTCTCGCTTAGGAACCGCCGCAGCATACATGCACTCTTGGTGAGAAGGAAGAAGGAGGAAAGGCAATGGTTGGAGAACAGGCAAAGGACTACGACGAGAAGCCCTCTCCCTTCCCCTATTTAAGCAGGAAATTCAGCAGCTGAAGAAGGGAAAAGGATCAGAGCGAAAAACTCTCTCCCTTCCCCCATTCAATGCGGACTAGAAATGATGGGACGCGCCCTGACCGATGGGACGCACACTGACCGACGGAGTGGCGCCTGGTCAGACAGGACATGGCCTGGGTATGGCCCACTACTACCGCATGACCGGGTATGAGAAACAAGGCGCCACCACACGTGGGCAACTCTCCGCCTTCCCAGGCGAGACTTGTAAAGACCCAAACAAAGGGATCTCCGCTAGGAGAGACCAATAGGCTTCCTAAGTCTGATCGAATGGCTCAGACGAACACTGAGAGACAGGTAAGGAATAGAGAGACGCCCCATGTAGGCCATGCCGACTCCATCACGAACGATGAGAATGGATCCCGGTCGAACATTTCTGATTGAAGCTCCTCAAACCCTGTCACTCGAGTCATCAAGGTAGCATTACCAACCCCCGCTCTTTCTTTATCTAAATCATTCATACATCCATACACACATTCATTCCATATGCTTGCACCCCCCGGACGATTCGGGCCTGAATCGCCCAGGGGCTCAGGAACTAAGGCATCACACATGCAGCTAAAATGCATCACAACGCTTCATGTTGCGTCATGAAGCGGCAGTTGCCTCATTTGACATGAGCAACGATCGACCGGGGTTCGAAGGCCGGCCCATGAAGGGCTCGAGGCCACCTCGCGTCAAACAGAGCCAGGGGAGAAAAATGCAGATGAGCCCCATGTGGCCCTCGCCCAGTCTGTCCCAAAGCAGACAGGGTCATCTCAACCTTCTCGTTTGATCCTAAACCTCTGCCAAACCCACAGAATCTTCATCGAGGGGAGGCCATCGGGCCACCTAGGTTGGTCTCCGGAATGACCCAGGCATCTACCGGGTTGCAGGTAAGGGAGCAGTGGAATGTCACAAGAGGGCTATGCCGACCTCGTCATGAACGACAGACCTAGATTCCACTCGATCATACCCATTATCGAGCTCACCGAAAGTGTCACTCAAGCCCGAGCGATCGAGGCAAGCGACAAAACTTAGCCCCTCTGGTTGTGAGAAACTGAGAACGGGGTAACACACAAAACTCAGACCGACCCCTACCAAAGCCCAACGGGGGCTCAGGGGCTCAAGATACCTAAACTAACTGCCTCGGCTATGCGGGCTGCACCGACGCCAGGATCCACGAGCTCCACCTCGTCCGATCCCTAAACTAACTGCCTCGGCTACGCGCGCTGCACCGACAATAGGATCCGTGAGCTCCGCCTCGCCCGATCCCTAAAACTAACCGCCTTGGCTGCGCAACGACGCCTTGGTTGACAACTCTGTCTCAACTAAAAAACACGCACACACACCAGCTGACAAAAAACCCCAATCAATTCGGCCCGAATCGCCCGGGGGCTACAGCCATGCGTGTGCTCGCGTGCACCCGCTGACAAAACAAAAACTTCCCCCGCTAGCAACACGAAACCCCCTAGACGATTATGCCTGAATCGCCCAGGGGCTCAGGGGCTACACCCACGGGTGCGCTCGCGCGCACCCGCCGTCAAGACAAAAATCCCCCAGTTGATTCTACCCGAATCGTCCGTGGGCTCGGGGGCTCCTGTCGGGTTCATAAACCCGGGGTCCATCATGGACCGGCTTCCTAATAAAGGCTCAGCCCAACAGACAATGTTGCGAGCAACGCGCAACTCATGGGCCGGCCCAAATACCTAGATAATAGGTCAGAAGGACAATCCAATCTTTGACTGGAAGGCCTGGCTGAGGAGGAACGGCGCCCATTCTGACTCCGGCCCACCTCTCCGACCGGAGCACTCGCTTCGGTCTCCAGCCCGCCTCTGGATGGCCTCTCCGACCGAAAGGCCTGGCCAAACACCACTTCTAAACTCCGTCCTGCGTCTCCGATCGGGGATACGCCAAACCCCTGCTTACAGCTCCTCTCCGACTGGCACGGTCAGAGCCGACTGGGGCCAACCGACCAGGGACGCCCGCTCGGTAAGGACGAAGAAAAGGACGAAGTAAGGCAGGGCACACAAGTCAAACTGTAATACCAGGGACCGTACCATGTGCACCTGCCAGGCAGTACCCTGCGATCCACTTGTCACGACTGAACCCAGGCAGTGTTGTAGGCGTCGACATTTTCCCCCTATAGTGTTGTAGGCGCCATTAATTCCCATACCGGACAAATACGGTAAGGCTCCCCACATGCCTCCGGGCAGCAACAGTGTTGTGGGCGCCTACATTTACCGTATCGGGCGAACATGGTAAAACACCTTGCATGCCTCTGGGTATCAACAGTGTGGCAGGCACCGACATCTACCATACCTGAAGAAGACGACGCAACCTCACACGTGCATCTAACATGCAACTATATTGTGGGCGCCTACCATCATCCTGTACCCACCAGCGTGGGCAACAAGACTTAGTAGCATACGTACTCTCTCCCTCTCACTTGTAAGGCCATCCCCTTCATCTATAAAAGGGGATGCGCCCTCTCCATCACAACTAAGTGGATTCAGATCGATCAAGTTCACTTAGCACATAGCGGAGCTCCCGTCACTCTCGCCACCTCTGACCAGAGTTCGACCGGACCTCTTGTACCCCGTCTTTCTCCTTCTCGTTTGTAACCCCACTGCAAACTTCGAGCACCTGGGCTCAGGAATAAAGTCACCGACCTACTCAAACTGGATGTAGGGCACTTTGCCTGAACCAGTATAAACCCTGTGTCATTGAATGCTAGGCCACCTCCGATCACAACGTACGACAAAACTATAAATATTTACGTGCTGGTCACTTTCTGCACCGACACTAGCCATCTCACATCCTTAGCGAAGTTTCCAGCCAACATCCACTACTTTAAAAAGTGTTGTTTCCTGTTAGAGCATCCATTACTTTAACAAGTATTTATCATTACCGGTTTCAAACTAGCCATCTCACAGGGAATGGAACCGATGACAAATGGTATTTTTACTATCTTAGCTACATAGTAACTTTTGACTATAGAGCCGACACTATTATTCTAAGCTCACATTTGTGAATCTTGTATTGCATATTCGAAACTCCAAGCGGTCTCAAATGAAAAGAAATAAACTATAAAGTTATAGATATCATCGAGTACTACAACTTTTATGCTGATTTTGTTTCTATCCGGAATAGTTTAATACGTCTGAGATGATATACACTAGTAGAGAAATGAGTTGTAGTCCTGGTTGGGAATTGGCTTTAGTCCCGGTTTTCCAACCGGGACTACGAATTCAGGACTAAAGGTCCTGACCTTTAGTCCCGGGTCACATAACCGGGACTAAAGGTCCATCCTCAGGAGAAAAATAAACGAAATTGTAGGGAGACATCTCTTACGATGTGTGAGATTCGAACCCAGGACCTCTTTCCTCACGCATAAACTCCTTACCAATTCAGCTGTACACCATATGTGACAGGGTCCTGGACACTCTCCTTTTCAATTGACCTATGGGGTACCTTTAGTCCCGGGTGGGAGACCTTTAATCCAGGTTGGTGACACCAACCGGGACTAAAAGGTCACCCTTTAGTCCCGGTTGGTGTTATCAACCGGGACTAAAGGTTGAAGGACCTTTGTCCGGGTTGGTAACGCCAACCGGGACTAAAGGTGGCCTGCTACGAAAGCGTGCCAGGACAGGGGCCTTTATTCCCTGTTGGTAGCTCCAACCGGGAGTAATTATTCCTTTACTCCCGGACGCAAAAAATACAGAGACTAAAGCCTAAAATCGAAGCGGATGAAAGGTCATTTCTCTACTAGTGATATTAAATATTTGAATGTCTAAACCATCTGAAATAAAAAAGTTATTGACTAAAAAGTTATAGACCTTGTTGAACTCAACTTTAGTATAAATTAAGTTTGTCTTCATATGACTTCGTACTAGTTTTTTGTTTTGATAGTGTATATTTATTTAAACTTGTAGATGTTAATAATATTTTTTATAAAAACTCAGTAAAAGTTTGAAAAAGTTAGACTTAGGGTAAAGCTAAGGCCAGCTTTCATTTGGAACGAGGAGCAATACATAGTGGCCTGTTCAAATTACTCCATGAGTTGACAACTAGGCGATGAAGCTCGCTATGTTTTCAAGTGCCTAGTTCATATATATATTTACTACTTGTGGCTAGCAGAACTGAATATGGTCGTGACTTTCACTTAGAAAATCCCAGGCTTTAGATGACAGATAGAATATCCTTAGCCCAACTAAAATTAGATTGTGACAACAATATTACTATAAATAAGTTGGACTACTCAGCAGGACCTCAGTTATATATCTTCTGACTGGCATCTCACGAGCAAAATATTTTGCCTAAACTCAATTTGCATCTGCATTGTAAATAGGTTGAAGTCCATTCACCCCAAAACTGGCTCTAGAGTGTGAGCATTCATGATATGAAGAAATCCCAGCTGAACGTTGCACATATAAATATATTGAGACTTTTTGTCAACAAATGAAAAATCTAAATATATATATTTATTTGTGCAAGGTAAAATAAAGGAAAGCAATTCATGTAAAAAGTGTTTGAGCATAACTCGATACAAGCATCCGAATACATCCTGTGTACATAAGTATAGATGCATTGAAACACAACAGTGCATAGTAGCCTCTTCAAATTAGCTCAAGATGTGGCAACTAGGCAATGCAGCTTGCTATGTTTTCAAGTGCCTTGTTCATATGCCTGCCACAGCAGGTTATCATCTGCAACATAATTGATACCCGACCCCATAGCCTGTGATAAAGTGTAATTTGTATTTTGTAGTTCATAGCTTAGCTGAGGTTTTTCCCGTGCTGCTTAGCCCATGCAACCGCGCTGGTCAGCCCACGACGTCGCCCACGTCACGGTGTGCTCGGCTGCAGTCGCACCTTGCGCTGGCAGTTGCCTACCTTCTAGCTTGTACAAATACACTGAGATCAATACAGATTGTGTTGTTGGCTCCATTGCTCTCTCTATCATGGTATCATTCGCTTAGGTCTATTCCCCTGTGCTGCCCTCCCCGCCGCGATCTGGGTTGCTGCGTGTTCGCTTTCCTTCCAGCAACCGCCGCCGCCGCGATCGGCGTTGCCGCACGCTCGCCTTCCGCTGTTTCCATGGATACTAAACCCCAGCATGATGCCGATCTCTCTGATGGCGAGTCTTCTTCCTCCACTTCTTCCGTTGGCCGTGTCTCCTTCACCGAAACCGTCGTCCAGCCTCCTTCCTCCACTGTGCTACAGACGGTGAACATAAAAAACCACGTTCCCGTGGAGCTCGATCTCATCGAGTCGAACTACACCGAGTGGCAATGCTTCTTCGACGCCTTCGTCGACAAGTTCAGTCTCAGCTCCCACCTCACTTCTTCTCCCACCAGCACCAACCGCCGTGATCCGGACTGGGTCATGGTCGACCAGTGCATCCTTAGCTGGCTTTACAACACCATGTCCAAGGACGTTCCACGCTATCATGCGTGTTCCCAAGGCAACGGCGTACACCATCTGGCACGCGATCCACGACCAGTTCCGCGACAACGAGCTTCGTCGAGCCATCTACCTTGAGGCCGAGTTCCACAGCTTGGTCCAGGGTGACATGGACATCATGGCGTACAGTGGCCGTCTCAAATGTCTCGCCGACACTGGCGCCACTTCGCACATGGCGTCTGGCTCTGGTAATCTCTCTTCTGCTCGCGCCCTACCCTTCTCAGCACCAATCAGTGTTGGTAATGGTGCATCCATGCCAGTCACTCATACTACCTCCTCTACCCTTCCTGGAACTCCCTTTCATCTCAATCAGATTCTTATCTCTCCTGATCTTGTCAAGAATTTGATTTCAGTTCGTACTTTCACTCGAGATAACAATGTGTCAGTCGAATTTGATCCTTTCGGTTTCTCTATCAAGGATCTTCCCACCCAGACAGAGATGCTCCGATGTAACAGTGACGGCGAGCTGTATCCCCTCCGGCCTTCATCTGCTCAGGCGCTGCTGTCCAGTTCCTCTTCTTCGGCTGATCTGTGGCATCAACGCCTTGGGCACCCCGGCCGTGATTCCCTCAAACGCACTCTTGATCAGTTTGATTTCACCTGTACAAAAACCATAGCTCATACTTGCCAGTCATGTCAATTAGGCAAGCATGTTCGTCTTCCATTCTCCCATTCTTCTGTCTGTTATGTTCCCTTTCAGCTTGTACATGGCGATGTCTGGACATCACCTGTTCCCAGCAACTCTGGTTTCAAATATTATCTAGTCCTCATTGATGCTTGTACTCATTTTATTTGGACCTTTCCAATGCGCGCTAAATCTGAAGTTGCTGAATGTTTGATCTCCTTTCATGCTTATGTTCTGACGCAATTTCAGTTACCCCTCATTTCTTTTCAAACCAACACCGGCAAGGAGTTTGACAACACTGTAGTTCATCAGCACTTTGTCGCACACGGCATCTCCTTTCACCTTTCCTGTCCATATACCTATGCTCGGAACGGCAAGGTAGAACGCATAATCCGCACCCTGAATGATTGTGTGCGCAGGCTACTTTTGCACGCTGGCATGCCATTTTCCTTTTGGGCTGAAGCGCTTTCCACTGTCACTCACCTTCTCAACTGGCGCACATGCCACGCCACGGCGCCGGTGACACCGTTCCAACGGCTCCTGGGTGCTCCACCGAACTACACTCACCTCCGGGTGTTTGGCTGCTTGTGCTTCCCCAACCAGACAGCCACCACCGCTCACAAACTCTGTGCCCGATCCAGTGCTTGTGTCCTCCTGGGTTACCCCACTGATCATCGTGGTTATCGGTGCTTTGACCTCGACACCCGTCGCGTCATCACGTCGCGCCATGTGGTGTTCGACAAATCCGTCTTCCCGTTCCGAGCACCATCTTCTGCCACTACGTCGCCAACGCGTGCGCTCCCTGCCGCCATTGACGATGATCCTCTCATCCTCTCGGACACAGCCCCAAGCGTCGTCGCCCAGTGCCAGCCCTGGCATACCTTCCCTAGTGGTCACGCCCATGCCCATACTGATGCCTGCGACTGTGGCCACGCCCATGGCATCGCCTGACGTGCCTGCTCCCAGCTCCAATCCACATGCATCACCAGCTCCCACACAAGCATCACCGGTGCCCGCGCACGCCATGCCGACACCGCCCCCGTCCATACCATGGTCACTCGTGCGCGCGCCAGCGTGTTCAAACCCAACCCCCGCTATGCCATGGCCGCATCAACGCATCCACCACCATCTCGCCTATTCCGTCATCAGCTCAGGCAGCATTGCGCGATCCAAACTGGAAGCAAGCCATGGTTGCTGAATTCAAGGCCCTACAGGCGAACCGCACCTAGCGTCTTGTCGACAAGCCAGCCGGCGCTCACATGATTTTGGGGAAATGGGTTTTCAAGAACA
The DNA here is from genome assembly GCA_904845875.1 of Miscanthus lutarioriparius. Lineage (NCBI taxonomy): Eukaryota > Viridiplantae > Streptophyta > Magnoliopsida > Poales > Poaceae > Miscanthus > Miscanthus lutarioriparius. Next base: position 92,852,238 of record CAJGYO010000010.1, on the reverse strand, counting down.
AGCTTCATCCTGATGGATCACTCGAGCGCTACGAGGCTCGGTGGGTGGTGCGCGGATTCACACAACGTGCTTGGGTGGATTTCAAGGTAACATTCATGCCGGTGGTCAAGCCGGCGACCATACGAATCCTGCTCACCATTGCTGCGTCCAAGCAGTGGCCTACAAGACAGCTTGATGTCTCCAACGCATTCCTCCATGGCAACCTCGAAGAGTGTGTCCTGTGTCAACAGCCGATTGGGTTCGTCGACCCTGATCACCCTCAGGCTGTCTGCCGCCTCGACAAGTCCTTGTACGGACTGTGGCAAGCGCCGCGCGCCTGGTTCACGCGCTTCGCCATGTTCGTCACCAAGCTTGGGTTCAAGGGCATCAGGTCACACTCCTCCCTCTTTGTTCTTCGCCGGGGAGCTGACATGGCCTATCTCCTCTATGTCGACGACATGGTCCTCACTGCCTTGAGCTCGACACTGCTTCAACGCGTCGTCACCGACTTGCGCTCCGAGTTCGCCGTCAAGGACATGGGCGACCTCCGATTCTTCCTCGGCATCGACGTCCAGCGCACGGCAGACGGCTTCTACCTCTCCCAGAGCCGGTACGCCGAGGAGATCCTACAGCGTGATGGCATGTTGAACTGTAAGCCAGCTTCGACACCGATCGATGGCAAAGGAAAGCTTTCCTCGGACTATCAGCCGCCCGGACCTCGCCTTCGCTGTCCAACAAGCATGCCTCTACATGCATGATCCACGATAGCAACATTCGGCGTAATTGAAATGGATCTTGCGCTACGTACGCGGCACGATGTCGCATGGTCTACTGTTGCGTGCCTCACCACGGCTCGACGTCACGGCCTACTCTGATGCAAACTGGGCCGGCTGCCCAGACACTCGTCGATCGACTTCTGGCTTCTGCGTGTTTCTTGGTGAGTCCCTCGTGTCATGGTCTTCCAAGCGACAACTCACGGTGTCGCGGTTGAGCGCCGAGGCAGAGTACCGCGCTGTCGCTAATGCCGCAGCCGAATGCATATGGCTGCGACAGCTCCTCCGCGAGCTTCACACCCCCATACTCAAAGCTACGGTGGCGTTCTGCGACAACGTCTCGGTTGTCTACATGTTGTGTGAATCCGGTCCATCACAAGAGAACGAAGCACATCGAACTCGACATCCACTTCGTTCGGGAACGGTGCAAGCCGGCGAGCTCCGCGTCCTCCATGTGCCGACCGGCGAGCAGTACGCCGACATCATGACCAAGGGCCTCACAACGAAGACCTTTGAAGCTTTCCGGGACAGTCTTTGCGTCATACCGATGAAGCTTCAGATTGCGGGGGGGGTGTGATAAAGTGTAATTTGTATTTTGTAGTTCATTGCTTAGCTGAGGTTTTTCCCGCGCTGCTTAGCCCATGCAACCGCGCGGGTCAGCCCACGACGTCGCCCACGTCGCGGTGCGCTCGGCTGCAGTCGCACCTCGCGCTGGCAGTTGCCTGCCTTGTAGCTTGTACAAATACACTGAGATCAATACAGATTGTGTTGTTGGCTCCATTGCTCTCTCTATCAGCCTGAACCAGCAAAGAGCCACAGAATGACAGCTTCAAAGGTGTGGTTTGTAGCCATAGCCAATGCTGGCGGCGCTGGAGCGCTTGCACGACCTGACGGGGATTGCGTCAGGTTGCATCGCACAGGAAGCGGCATCCGTACAGCCCCTGGTTCCCACCCTGGAAGGAGCTTCTGGGGAACGTGGAGAACTGCCTACCCGAAGGTATGCTACCGCTCAGGTCGTTGTAGGAGACGTTGATGACCTCGAGGTTCGTCAAGGACGTCATGGCCGGTGGAATGCTCCCCGTGAGATGATTCCATGAGAGGTCAAGTGACTCAATGTTATGGTGGGCCGCGTCTACCAGCGCCGCAAGCGAAGCCGTGGCTGAGAAGGCCCAACAGGTGACGCGCACGGCGTGCACAGCTCCGCGTGGTGACCGCGCTCACGGTGGCTTCGGTTCCTGAAGTCTAGGATCTCAGATTTGAATTTGTTAGATAATTTGGATTTGTTAGTCAGATAGTGATTTGTGGAGAGTCGGCTATAAAGCCTAAACACTTGGTTAATGTGAGATTCAGCTAGGGATTGAGTTAATCTCTCCCACTCCCTTTGCCCCCTCTCTCTCTCTCTCTCGTGTTCTTCGTATGACTTTGTACTAAAAAGTTTTTTGTTTTGATAGTGTATTTATTTAAACTTGTAGATGTTAATATTATTTTTTTATAAAAACTTAGTAAAAGTTAGACTTAGGGTAAAGCTAAGGCCAGCTTTGATTGGAACGAGGAGCAATACATAGTGGCCTGTTCAAATTACTCCATGAGCTGACAACTAGGCGATGAAGCTCGCTATGTTTTCAAGTGCCTTGTTCATATACCTGCCACACTAAATATTTATTTACTACTTGTGGCTTTTGTTTTTGATAAAAAGCCTCAAGTATAGTAAATAAATATTAGGCTTCAGATTACAGATAGAAGATTCTTAGCCCAACTAAAATTAGATTGTGACAACAAAATTACTGTAAAGAAGCTGGACTAATCAGGAGGAATCTCAGCTATCTTCTGGCTGGCATCTGACGAGCAAAATATTTTGCCTAAAGTCAATTTGCATCTGCATTACAGACTGACTGAAGTCAAGGTCCACAAAACTGGCTATACAGTGTGAGCATTCATGATATGAAGAAAGCCCAGCTGAATGTTGTGCATATAAATATATTGAGAATTTTTTGGTCCATAAATGCAAAACCTCAGTATGTTTATTTGTGTAAGATTAAAAAAAGCAATTTACTTATAACTATTCGACCGTAACTTGAGTACAATGTACTATCCGAATGTATCTTGTTTAGATAGATATAGGTGCCTTAAAACACAAAAGGTACATATATAGTAGCCTCCTCAAATTAGTGCCAGAGTTGGCAACTAGGCAATGCAGCTGGCTGTCTTTTCAAGTGCCTTGTTCATATGCCTGGCACATCATGTCATCTGCAACACAATCGACACCGCGATGCCGACCCCATAGCCTGAACCAACAAAGAGCCACAGAATGACAGCTTCAAAGCTGTGATTTGTAGCCGAAGCCGATGCTCCGTCCTGTGGTGGAACACTTTCACCAGACGACGGGGGTTGCGTCAGGTTGCACCGCACAGGGAGCGGGCATCCATACAGACCCTGGTTCCCCCCCCTGGAAGGAGCTGCTGGTGAAAGTGGAGAACTGCCCACCCGAAGGTATGCTGCCGCTGAGTTCGTTGTAGGAGAGGTTCAGGACCTCGAGGTTCGTCAAGGAGGCCATGGCCTGTGGGATGCTCCCTGTGAGATTATTCCACGAGAGGTCAAGTGACTCAACCTTGGACAGGCGGCAAAGCTCGCCCGGGATGTTCCCAGACAAGGTGTTACGCGACATGTTTAGGACATGGAGGGCCGCCAAGTTGCCGATAGACTTGGGGATATAGCCACTAAATCTATTGTCGCATAAGTCAATCAACACCATATCAAATGGGATTTTAATCATACTAAGGTATAGCTGTTTCATGACCACCTTGACTGGCACTGGATAGAGTAAGCCACCCTTAAATGAAGATGAATTATCTCCCATGTCGATTTCGATATTATCAGGGTTCATCTGGGGCCGAATCATAGACTTGAAATAATTGAAGAGTTCCCAAGGAAGGGCTCCATTGAAGCCATTTCCTGCGAGGTCAATAATTTGTAGACTAGAAAAGAACTGTTCACCACTGAGTGATTATTCCCAACTGGCATAGTTCAAGGGCCAAAAAATAGGTTGGATCTCAAGACCAGTAACCAAAGGTCTGGAAGGTTTCCAAGCCATGAAGGAAAAACATCCACAAAATTGTTCCCGCCAACATCAAGGTGTAGCAATGGTTTGCAGCTAGCTAGTGACTTTGGAAGATGCCCTTGGATCTGATTTCCATGCAAATCTATGACTTGAAGAGAACATGACTCTCCCATCTCATCAGGCAATATTCCACTGAGGTTATTGCCCCTCAGATTTAGCATCCGTAGCAAATTACTGCAGCCTTTCAGGAGATAAGGTGGGACTGGCCCGCTTTGGTTACCAGATAGGTCGAGTATTCTTATATTATCATCCTGCTGACATTCCGTGTAGTATGGGATAGGGCCGCTAAATTCGTTGTTTGCCAGGTTGATTGTCCAAGCGGTCCTGAACATTCTGATGAAATCAAGGGATGGTATGGAGGAGAATTTGTTGTTGGAATAATCTAGAGTACGAACTTTGGAAGGGAACGGCACAGAACCCCTGAGTTTATTGAAGCTGAGATCCAGGTCATGTATGGATGTGTAGGCAGGGAATTGACCAACTGTACTGAATAGATTGTGGTGCAGGTGCAAGGAACTCATGTTTCTCCAAATCCAGTCTGGTATGTTGCCATGAATGCTATTGTTGGAGAGATCGAGATAGTCTAGTTTAGGTAGATATTTTAGCACAATGGGTACCCTGGTTAGGCTGCAAGATGCAAAATGTAGTTCAGTAATACTACTATTATTAGTACTATTGCCACGATCGTCCGCGGAAACTGATAGCAAGGGGTTATTGGAGGCTCTTATGCTAGAGAGGTTCCTTAGCATCAAGTAAGGGTACAGATCCAGCGTACCCGTGAAATTGTTTGAGTCGAGCTCTAGGTAAGTGAGAACCCCTGATCTGGGAGAATGAGGTTGGAATTGGGCCAGTGAGCTTATTGTTAGACAAGAAAATATACTTCAACTAACGTCACAGTTGGATTCTGGAACTCTTCAATATGACCGGAAAGACAGTTATAGCTCAGGTCCAAAAACTGTAACGCTGGCTGGGTGAATATGGATGCTTGTATTGCACCGCTGAATGAATTACGACTAATGTGCACTGGAGGTTACGGAGCACATTTCCATCGCTCAGAGGAATATTCCCTGTACAAACAGGCATGGTCAGATAATTTTCTGTTTCCCCAGAAAACGAAAAAATCATTAACCTATTAAATTCACATAGGAGCTAGCAAAACAAAATATTATTGTAGTCGATATATCAACACTTTGAAAAAGCTACTTTCTTGTCCTAATATTCATGGAACTACCACATTTGTGACATATGTGTGTTGGTGATGCCCGTAATCCTCCTTGAGACACTTTTGAGCCCTAGTATCGATCAACTACTACTGGTAAACAGTAGAACCTACTCCTTCCGTTCTAAAATTGAAATTTCTAGGTATAACTATGCATCCAGGAACAGCAAAATGACTTATAATTTGGAGTGGAGGCAGGTTCCTATGCTTACCGACACTAGTATAGAAAAGATTTTTTTAGGACGCCTCCTATAATTTCGTGCAAAGACGGTTTACATAGCAAACCCTTTATAACTAGTTCCAGGAGCACTGTAGGTTATCAACCGCCCCTAGAAATATATTCTTAGGGATGATTCTGTTAAGTAATCCATCACTAAAAATAGTTCTATTTTCAAGGACGGTCGACTTAAGAGCACCGCTCCTCAAAATATGATTTTCAAAGACGGTTGCTTATATCAATGGCCTCTAAAAATATGATTTCATGGAACCGTCCCTAGAAATCGATTTTTAAAGATAGTTGACTAAGTCAACTGCTCTTAAAAATAGTTGCAGCACAAGTAAATTCATAATTTTTTCAAATGAAGTCGGTTGAAGACAAATTTATATCAAAATTATAGATCTTGGCGAGATCTAAAACTTTCTAGTTGATGAAATTTTTATCCAAGATTGTTTATGGGTCCAAATATATATATTAAGTTCTCAGATTTTTTTTTTGATTTTTTCAAATGACCTTAGATGAAGACATGTTCTATATCAAAGTTGTAGCGTTCGACGAGATCTAAAACTTTGTCGTTGAAAATTTTCTCATTTAAGATTGTTTACGAGTAATAAAATCCTTACAGTGGGGGTCTCCCTGCTGTATTTAAAGTTCAAAAAAAGATTTTTTACGAGTAAAAATATTGATTACAAGATCCATACATATCATACATATCAGTACAATAGATAGCATGACTGTGTGGTGTAGTGATAGGGGATAACACACAAGGCGAGAGGTCGTGGGTTTGAGTCTTGGTAGCTACACACTATCGAAAATTAAATCCTAGGAGTGGATGGTTGGTCCTCTAGGCTTGTCGCCACAATATTTTTTTTATTTTTATGGCTTCTAAATGATTTTTTTAAATCTGAAAACTAATTTTATGAACAGTTGACCTAAGTCAACCAACCCTGAAAATAGATTTTTAGGTGCGGTCGTCTTAAGAAAACCGCCCCTGAAAATTACTTTCTAGAGATGGTTTTAGAACCTCTCCTGAAAATATTGGTTTTTTAAACCGGCTCTAAAGATCATTTTTGTCCATCAGTAAAAATCTTTTCTGTAATATTGAATAAATATTAGATAGTTGTATACATCAGTGTGTTAGAGAGCTAAAATGGAGCAGTTTTCCAAAGTCAACTTGGCCACAATGAATGGGCATACCCAACCGTGTGTTTTAGAGATCTTCCGGTATTGACTGAACTAGTGTGAACGTTTAGTTGACTCTGCAAAAGTGGCTCCGATACACTAACAGTAAAAGATGAGCTTGGTAAGGTAACTAAGAGCATCTCCAGCAATCCTGCCCAAATCAGACCCCCTACTTATCTATTTAGGTAGCCATCCATTTTTATACTACTCTTATTTTATGTTGTCTCCAGCAACACTACCTAAAACAGGCCACTCAAATCTATTCTAGGAGAGAATGACATGTGGGCCCCATTAGTCATCATCTCTCTTCTCTCTAGCAGCTATCTCATGACGGGAGGTGCTAGACGGAGGAGACCGGCGGCGGGAGGCAGCTCATCACGGCACGTGGGGAGGCAAGGGACGGCTGGCCGCACCGGGAGCGGTGGGGAGGGTGCCGGGGTGGCAGGGAGGGCCGAGACTGCTGTGCTAGGCAGAGCCACCACATCCTACTGCTCCGTGCCGGGGAAACGGCGTGCCAAGGAGACGCCGTGCTGGTAGGGGGTCTGCTGGAGTTGGTTTTTTTGACCTCCACTGCCCAAATTTGAAGTAGTAGGGTGTCAAGTAGGTGCTGTTGCTGGAGATTCTCTAAATATTGAGGTTAGTTTCAAGAACAAAAGAACTAAAGATTGAGATTATTTGATAATGGTACTAGGGCTGTAAGATATATAGGACAGAAAAAAGGTGGCGGTTTTTGTGAGATCTACTCTTCTTATGTATTCCCTAGCACAGAGGAGAGGGCAAAGGAAAAACAATAAGATAGAAGGCTGGGCAAGTCACAAACAAATGAAAGCAATGGTTTACCTTGGAGGTTATTATCGGAGAGGTCTATAGATTCCAGCCTTGATAAGTTCTTGAGAGAGGGAACTTGGCCAGATAAACCACATGCTGAACAATCCAGTCGTGATAAGTATGTCAAACTGCTAAGTGATGAAGGAAGCCCTCCTGAGAAGTCGTTCGCACTGAGCAATAACTCTGTCAACAAGGAGAGATTCCCAATGGAGCTAGGGAAGTAGGGATTGTACCAGAGAGACCCATGCGTTGCAAATCTACAACCTTTAGTTGTTTTAGGCGAGTGATCCAGAGAGGGAAGGTTGATCCAGCGAACAAATTAAAACCAAAGTGAATATAAAATCAAATGACTCGTTCCAAGAGTGGAATAGTATACGAGATGTCAATCAGGGATCTGATCTCACCGCTAAAATTATTTGACGCGAGGCTAATGGTCATTAGGGAACGGAGACCTGCAAAGGAGGGAGGAATTGACCTAGAGATGTCGCAGTAACGTAAGCTGAGGTCCTCAAGACGTGGTAGCCTCTCAAAACCAGACGCTGGAAGGGTGGGAGCCGCAGAAGTGGTTGCCGTCCAGGACGAGGTGTTTGAGCGAGGTGAGGCTGAAGAGGGCAGGGTGGAGACCGCTGCCATTGATACCCAGTGACCGGAACGAAAGGTCAAGTCCAGTGACGCACCCGGAGCCACCTTCGCAGGCCACGCCCTCCCAGCGGCAGCAGTCGTTGCCCTCGATCCATCACGACAGCGTTGTATTTGCCAAATAATACGGGCAGCCGTTGGAGGATGCGGTGAAGGTGAAGGACGACCGCTTGAGCTGGAGTAGTGCCGCAGCGTGCTCGGGGCAGCAACGCACCGGAACCTGCACTACTAGAAATAGAGACTTTGCCGAGTGCAAAATTCTTTGCCGAGTGTTAAAAATCGGGCACTCGGCAAAGACCTTCTTTGCCGAGCGCTGCACTCGGCAAAGAATTGCACTCGGCAAAGATTTCTTTGCCGAGTGCCGGGCCCTCGGCAAACACGGGCACTCAGCTCTCAGCAAAATCTCTACACTCGGCATAGGCTGCCCGCGAAACGGCATTCGGTCACTGCCTTCTTTGCCGAGCGCTTGCTGTTAGGCACTCGACAAACACTAGTAGAGAACAGGCCTTTAATCCTCGGCCAAAATGGGCTCTAGTCCCGGAATTTTTTGCGCCCGGGATTAGAAATACCTTTAGTCCCGGTTGGAGCCACCAACCGGGACTAAAGGTATACTTTTACTCCCGGTTGGGGGCTCCAACCGGGAGTAAAGGTCTACTCCCGGGCCGTGGCTGCGCCCGGGGTTGGAAAGTTACCTTTAGTCCCGGTTGGAGCCACCAGCCGGGACTAAAGGTCCCCCTTTATATCCCGGCCGTCTCCTCCTTCCTCCCCGAGCCCGAGCTCAGCACATTTTGAAGCTCACTGCAGTAGTGTTCTTGCTTCCTTCCTCCCTCCATTGTTCCTCCATCCATTATTCGATTCCTCCATCGATTTTTTCGATTCCTCCATCGATTTTTTCGATTCCTCCGTCGATTCTTCAGTTGTAAAGGTTACCAATCTCATACTCTCATTTTTCACCATTGTCTTATCCCATTTTGTTCACTATATATATATATGGTTCTTTATTTTGGTTTTTTTTTCATTTGTAAGCAATTTGAGCTCAAAATCACTTCAAGCTTGCATATTTACATGAAATAAGGTTAAAGTAGCTAGTTGAACTTGCGGACCGTGTTCATCTCGGCGAAAGCACGTTCTCTGCCGAAATGATAACGGACATCAAGGAGGAGCTTTGATTCTCTGAGGGAGAGCGGCAGCGGTCGTGGAAGACCGTGTTCCTTCCTCGTAGAATTGGAGCTCTTCCGTGGTCAAGTCGGTGCCGTCACTGTGGAGAAATGCTCACCGAGATGATCACGTAAGCAAGGTCAACTAGCACGGATGGTTATTTATTCACATGTCCTGATATCGCCGCAGTGAGTCATCAATCACCGTACCCAAACGTAGTATATATATAAATATAAACTTAGAAAATAGTTAGAAAATTATAGAAAATTCATACTAGTTGAACTTACGGACCGTGTTCATCTCGGCGAGCACGTTCTCTTCCGCCGAAGCGGTAACGGACGCGTCAAGGAGGAGCTTTGATTCTCACGAGGGAGAGCGGCAACGGTCGTGGAAGACCGTGTTCCTTCCTCGTAGAATTGGAGCTCTTCCGTGGCCAAATCACGGTGCCGTCCGGTGGAGAAATGCTCGCCGAGATGATCACGTAAGCAAGGTCAACTAGTATGGATGGTTATTTATTCACACGTCCCGATATCGTCGCAGATGATCTCATTATGTGTGTACACTCCCATTCTTACCGTTAATTTGCGAGAAATATCATGTGAATTACTTACCTGCCGCAAAAAAGCGAGAACACAATGACCATTAAAAATATCATTGTTTAGAGATCTAGATAATTTTATAGTTTCTTAATTTTATTTGTTTATAAAATGAGAAATTTATAGTGTATTAAAAATGAGTATATAGAGTAGATGGCAACTGCTTCCGGATCCTCGGTCTCTCATGGGTTTCCAAAGCGACTTAGGCCGGGCCTCCCTCTCATTCCATGCGGCAAGTGTCGTGATGAGACGAAGATTGTGATGGAGTACCGAGTGAAGAAGGAGGGTCCCAACAAGGATCGTATCTTCTACAAGTGTCCGGATCGCAATGTGAGTTATTTTATCGTATTTAATGATTATGGTTAGTTTATACCTATTTTCATGATGGTTGTGATTAAAGTTCTAATTTTTGTTTTAATTTTAGTGGGATGGCGGTGGGCGATGTTCAGGCTTCTCTTTGGGAGGAAGAGTATGTTGGACTCGTGCAAAAATATCTTGCACAACAAGGCGAATCGACGACTAATGAGGCAAAGATCCAGTATGAAGAAGCCCAAAGATGTTGCACAATCGGGGATCTGTTTGTTTTAGTTGAGATTGGTCGTGAAATCCTCACTCTACTGAAATGTATTTTAGCTTTAGTTCTTTTAGTGGTAGTTGGGATTGTCTACATTGTAGCGATGCTTTCATAAATTTGTATCTTTTGTGGTGGCACGCATGTTGTATAAATAATTAATTATGATCTAGGTTTTAATATGGTATTTATGTCATGTAATGCGAGATGAGCCATCATTGGATGTATAATGCTGATCGCCGCTCCCAAGAGTTCATTGACGGCGTGCATTCTTTGTTACGTCTTGTGCGAGGCAAACAAACGCGATGGTTTCATGTGCTTTGCCCATGTGCCATATGTAAGAATACGGTGGAATATCCTTGCTCAAGGACTCTTCATTCACACTTGTTCAAGTCGGGTTTCATGCCAAACTATATTTGTTGGACAAAGCACGGAGAAACCGGTGTTGTAATGGAAGAAGGTGAAGAAGAACAATGGGACGACAATGATATTATTCCCGATGGTGCGTGCTTCAATGATACTTTGCAATGGGAGAAGTGAAGAAGAGGTAGCCGCAGAAGATGAGCCGGTGATGATCTTTCTCGGGTCATTCGTGACGCACAAAGAGAATGTGAAAGTGAAAAGGAGAAGATCAAGTTCGAGCGGATGCTAGAAGATCACAAGAAATTGTTGTACCCAACTTGTGATGCGAGGCGGAAAAAGTTGGGAACCACACTAGAATTGCTTTGCAATGGAAGGCAAAGAATGGTGTATCGACAAGGGATTTGGAGAGTTACTAAAATTCAAAAGAAGATGCTTCCGAAGGACAATGAATTGCCCGCCACTACCTACGAAAGCAAAACAAGTTGTCATCCTATGGGGCTAGAAATAGAGAAGATACATGCATGTCCTAATAATCGCATCCTGTACCATGGCAAAGAGTACGAGAAATTGGATGCATGCCCGGTATGCCATGTGTCGCGGTATAAGATCAAAGTGAGATGACCCCTGGTGATGTTGAGGGCGAGCGTCCATGGGAAGAAAATCCACGCCAAGGTTATGTGGTATGCTCCTATAATACCATGCTTGAAACGTCTGCTTGTAAACAAAAGAACATGCAAAATTGTTGCGATGGCACAAAGAAGACCGTAAGGTAGACAATATGTTGAGACACCCTGGCTGATGGGTCCCAATGGAAACAATCGACGAGAGAATTCCCGGAGTTTGCAAATGACGCAAGAAACTTAAGGTTTGCTTTAAATGCAGATGGTATCAATCCTTTTGGAGAGCGAACAGTAGTCATAGCACTTGGCCCATTACTCTAAGTATCTACAACATTCCTCCTTGGTTATGCATGAAGCGGAAGTTCATTATGATGCACGTGCTCATCCAAGGCCCGAAGCAACTCGGCAATGACATCGATGTGTACACGAGACCACTTATTGACGAACTTCTCATTTTGTGGAATAAAGAAGGTGTACGTGTGTGATGAGTACAAACAGAACACTTTGATCTGCGAGCATTGTTGTTCGTAACAATCAATGATTGGCCTGCTCTAAGTAATCTTTCGGACACAAACAAGGGATATAATGCATGCACACACCGCTTCGGTGATATTAGAGGTGTATTCTTGAAAAATGTAGAAAGGTCGTGTACCTTGGCCATCGTCGATTTCTTCCTGCAAATCACCCCGTAAGAAAGAAAGGCAAGCATTTTAAAGGGAAGGCAGACCACCTGACCAAGCCTCGCAACCGAACCGGTGAGGATGTACTCGATATGGTCAATGATGTGAAAGTCGTCTTTGGAAAAGGACATGGAAGCCAACCTATTCCAAAAGACGCTAACGGTCACGCACCCATGTGGAAGAAGTCCATATTTTGGGACCTACCCTATTGGCAAGTCACGGAGGTCCGTGAGTTCGATCGACGTGATGCACGATGAAGAATCTTTGTGTGAACCTGCTAGGCTTTATGGGTGTGTATGGAAAGCCTAAGGACACATTTGAAGCACGACAGGGACCTGCGTTGTTTGAGAGAAAGAGACAACTTTGCATCCCGGAGAAGGCAGATGATGGACGCCATTACTTACGTCCCCGCTAGCTACACTCTAAGCAAAGAGGAGAAGGAAATCATGTTTGAATGCTTAAACAACATCAAGGTACCATCTGGATTCTCCTCGAATATAAAGGGTATTATAAATGTGCCGAGAAGAAATTACAGAACTTAAAGTCCCATGAGTATCACGTTCTCATGACGCAATTACTTCCAGATTGCATTAAGAGGAATTCTACCTCCAAATATACGTCTAGCCACCGTGAAGCTATGTGCATTCCTCAATGCAATTTCTCGAAAGGCAATTGATCCAATTGATCTAGCTAAACTACGAGAATGATGTGGTTCAATGTCTCGTCACTTTGAGTTGGTGTTCCTCCTTCCTTCTTTGATATTATGACACACCTCCTAGTTCACCTAGTCAAGGAGATTTTCACTCTCGGTCCTGTGTTCCTACACAACATGTTCCCTTTAGAGAGATTCATGGGAGTCCTGAAGAAATAGGTTCACAACCGTGCTTCGCCTGAGAAGGAAGCATCGCCAAGGGCTATGGAAATGAGAAGAGGTCATTGAGTTCTGTGTTGACTTTATTCCGGCCTTGACTCGATTGGTGTTCTGAATCGAGACATGAGGGGAGACTAAGCGGAAAGGGGACACTAGGGAGGAAAACATATATTGGTACGGATGATGATTATTTCAATAAAGCGCACTACTGCAGTTCTCTGAAACTCCTCTTTGGTAGATCCAGTATTTGAGACACACAAGGATCTCTTACGATCCGAGTTTCTAGGAAGACTAAAGCTTGAATTACGCATAAGCACATGGAAACTTTCGGCGGTTGGTTGCGAAAAAAATGTCAAGGTGATGAGAGCATCCATGAGCAACTGTATTTATTGGCTATGCAACCATCATGGCATATCGTCACATACAAAGGGTACGAGATAAATGGGAACATATTCTACACGGTGAGCCCAAGATAAAAGGAGTACCAACCAAAAGCAGTGGTGTCCGCATAGATGCCACAGAATCTCAATGGGAATAAGCGGACATATTATGGACGCATAGATGAAATATGGGAACTAGAATATGCACCTACTTTGAAGATCCCATTGTTCAAGTGCCAATGGGTCAAGGTGACCGGAGGCGGGGTAACAATGAGACAACGGTATGGAATGACAACAATGAGACCTTAGTAATATTGGGTACAAAGACGAACCATTCGTCCTTGCCAAGGATGTGAATCGGTGTTCTATGTCAATGATATGTCTACCAAACCAAAAAGAGGGAAAAGCGATAATGACTCAACCAAAGAGCCAAAAGCGCCACATAGTTCTTTTCAGAGAAAAGAGTCATCGTGGGAATTGAGGACAAGTCGGACATGTCAGAAGAATATGAAAAGGATGACCGAATTCCGCCCTTCAAAGTGAACAAAGACCCTAGCATCTTGGTAAATGATGAGGACACTCCATGGTTACCAAGCGATCATAACCAAGGGACATACGTAAAGAAGAAGTTCACTGCTGTGCCCACTTGATGATATAGTGATTTAATATAGTGTGTGTTTGAGATATTATGTAATAATTGTGAATTCAGGATGTTTATTATGTCATGTTTCAAATTAAATCAATGTTTGATTTGGTGGGATTTCTCTCTCAAAAGGTAAATTAGGATACCGAGTGATGAAAAATTAAAATATTAACGTTAAAATGACGTGAAAACAAATTTCTGTCCAAAACCAATAGTTTTAATAATTTTAATTAAACACTACATTTTGCATTAACGACATAATAAATATTAGTTACATTATGTTTTATAATTCTAACAAAAATAAAAAAAGTTAGGTTATAGATTTTTCCTATGTGCAATAAACAAAAAGAAAATTCATATTTTTAACAAAATAATTTTATGCCTTTTATTTAATTTACTATGTATTTAACAAAAACTATTGCATTTCTATTGTATTTAACAAGACTATTGCTTAAAACTGGCGGGAAACGAAACTGCAGCCCACCTTTACTCCCGGGTGGGAATCCCACCCGGGAGTAAAGGTGGGCTGCAGTTCAATCAACCCTCAAAAAACCCTTTACTCGGTGCGTGTTACCAACCGGGAGTAAAAGTACTCTACTCCCGGTTGGTAACACGCACCGGAGTAAAGACCTTTTACTCCCGATTGGTAACACGCACCGGAGTAAAGGGTTTTACTCCCTTTATTGGTGGCTGCACCGGAGTAATTCTCTCGATATATAACCTCCAGCCTTTGGCGCGAGATCGATCCGCTTCGTCTTCTTCCTCGTCGAACACCGCCGCCCTCTTCTTCCTCGCGCCCGCCTCCACCGCGTCCGTTCGCCTTCCGTGACACCGCGCCGCCCTCTTCTTCCTCGTGCGGCCTCCATCACAGCGCCGTGCCCCCTCCTCCATGCGACCTGTGGCCTCCACCGCGCCTCCTCCGCGCCCAGAGGCCCCTCCACCGCGCCAGGTGGCCCCACCGCGCCTTCCATGACACCGGGCGCCGCCCTCTTCTTCCTCGTGGCGGCCTCCATCACAAGGCTCGTGCCCCTCCTCCGCGACGACCGTGGCCTCCACCCAGCGCCCTCCTCCTCCGCGCCCGAGGCCCCTCCACCGCGCCCGAGGCCCTCCTTGCGCCGAGCTCGAGGTGATATGTTCGTCGATGTCTTTGTACATTCGCCCGAGCCCTCCACTGCCAATTATAGATCACGTCGAAAACTACGTAAAACTTTGGTGGAAGCCATGTCAACGCCGAGGTCGATTGAAAATTCCAAATTTTGAATCACAAAATCTAGGAACTGAAAATGAATATTTGGAACTCTATATATGCATGAAAGAGAGGAACTCTATATATTTGGAACTCTATATATGCAATGAAAGCGAGGAACTGAAAATGAATATTTTAATCACAAAATCTCGGGCCTGAAAATGAATATTTGGAACTCTATATATGCAAATGAAAGAGGAACTCTATATATTTGGAACTCTATATATGCAAATGAAGAGGAACTGAAAATGAATATTTTAATCACAAAATCATGGCAAGTTTAATTAAGGACCACCAATGAAATTACTTTAGAAATTAATTAGATCGATGTAAATCCATGGCTTGTATAATAAACACGCTATATATTATTTGGAAACCATTGTCGTTGTCACTAAAGCTGAAAATGATCTAGCCAATCAACCGCCATATATTCATCACTATATGATATGCCATTATTCTAAGATGCAGTTTCAATAGAAGAATTTTTCTATCTTCATAGATCAATGTTTGTTAATGAAATTTTATCCAAATATATTCATGTAGGGTCTTTTTTTGAAGGATTTGTTGTAGGATATATAATGGTCAAATAGGAACTCAATTTTGATACCCAGTTTGTAAACTAAGCGTTTTTTAGTTTATAAAAATATCACATGTGATGATGTAAGCGCTTTTGGTTGGACTTGCATGCATGGCTTTCTGAGACAAATGAAGGAAAACTTCAACGTTTCTTCATTTGTGAACTTTGAATATCTGAGATATAATATATTAATGTTGCTAAAGCAATATGATGAATGACACATATACTTACATTTCATAATGACTTATACGTTTCTCGTATGATGAATGACTACATGGTTCACATGGTACATAGGATCACAACATCACGCACCGACACCGCTTCGGCCCGCCTCACGTAAATAAATCGTCGTCGCCAAGACGCTTCGCCCGCCTCGCCTCGTCGTCGTCGTTGCCAAAGACACCGCCCACAGCAAACCGACACGTATATATATCGTCATTTGTATTCATATGCATGTATATATACGTCGCGAACTAGCACCGCCGCTCGTTAAATCCATGCGTTTCTATGTATACGGCGGAACACCGCCCCTCGTTCACCCATGTGTACAGGACATATATATCGGGCGGAGTGGAGCACCACCACTCTTGTCACACCGCCCTTTCTCGTGGCCTAGTTGATCAACATTCAGTATTATCGTTATCGTTAATGCTAAACAATCACACCGTATTAACCGCACTGCTGATGTACTATATATTGGTTTTGTTTTTTGAAGCTAGATGGCCGACCCGAGAAACATGGATGAGGAGGTGGCGATGATGTTATGTATGTTGACTTTGCAGAATTTCATCAACTATGCCACCTGACCTCTCTGGACAAAGTTATCATTAGTTTGCTATTGCACATAAGTAATAATTCTTTCGATCTATTATTAAACTCATCATATGTGTGTATATGCATATAAATTATCCTAACAAGTACTATATATATGCAGATTTACAATGACAGAGCTTCGAAAAGGAAGGCTGCAATGAAATTGGTTTTGTTGATCCCCATATAGTATTCAAGACCCAATTACTCCAAAGACTAATTGGAAGTCCGAGTCGAGAGTAACCTCATGAACTTCTTAGTGAACCAACGCATACAAGAAGGATATACTCTTTCCCTATAACTTCAAGTGAGTGTTAATCATGTCGATCATATCCTTAATGGCTCATATGTTGATTCTAGTTAATTAATGAGTGTTATGCGTTATATCCAATAAACACATGCAACAATCACTTTGGATATTGATGGACATCGATCCGGTGAAAAGTCACTTGATAATCTATGACTCGATGAGAAAACCACAACAAGACTACCAAGATATGATAGATATTATCCGGAGGTAATTTCGGGATCTCTAGCAACTATATATACACACAAACATGATGATTAACTATATCCGATGACGTGGCAAATTTTTTATTGGGCGGTGTTTGGAAAACCTTTATTGAGAAGCAACACATGGAAAAATGCAAAGCGCCACTTTAATGTAATCCCTTTGAAAGTAAGTCCCACAATCGCATCATCTTTATTAATTAAACATATAGCTTTCACCGGATCACCAGATTGGATGACAAATCTTTTTCTCGTAAGTGGTGTCTAAAAAGCGAGGAGCAGGGAACAACTCACATGGTTACTATGTTTGCAAGTTTATCAAGGTGCTCTCCCAAAGAACTCCTCTGAGAGAGACTCAAAGTACGTTAAAAATACACTATATATTCATTTAATTATTATTATTGATTGTGTTACTATGTCTTTATATATATATATGTACATATATTAATTTATTTTCCTTTAATTCAAACCTGTAGACTCGATGGTTAGAGGAAAAGGTCATACGGCAAGACCAAATCAAAGCAATTCAAGAGTCTATAGCCGGATTTTTTAATGAGCAGGTCATCGATTCCAAGGGCGAGTTCTACTTCGACCCAACACTGCCATTGAAGCCAAGCTAGAGGATGAGAGGAAACTTGTTATGTCACAACAACTGTAATGCAATCTTTTGTAATATATGCACATGAAATAATATAATGTAAAATACACATATGCATGCATGCATGTAAATATATATATGATGCATGCATTCATATATATATATATATCTATATATATATATATATATATATATTTCTATGCTTGAATTGTGTGATTTAATATGTTCATTGTGCTTGAACCGAAACATACTATATGCGCGTATAAATGTATAATTAGCAGCGTACAATACGACTTCGAAAACCTATTTTGAAAAGAAAACAAAAAATGAAAAGAAAAGAAAAAAGAAAAAAACCTTTAGTCCCGGTTCCTTATTACCAACCGGGACTAAAGGTGCCGGCCATCGTGGCATGTCAGGAGGCACCTTTAGTCCCGGTTGGTGTTACCACCGGACTAAAGGTCCTCCTTAGTCTCGGTTCTGACCGGGACTAAAGGACCCCCTTTAGTCCCGGATGCTTGCTCCGGGTGGGGAACCGGACTAGAGAGGTTCCCCACCGAGTAAAGCTCGGTTCTCTACCAGTGAAAGATTTGATTTTTTTTTAAAATTCTTTGCCGAGTACCCCAGATCTGGCACTCGGCAAAGATTTAATTTTTTTTAAAATTCTTTGCCGAGCGTATCAGATATGGCGCTTGGCAAGGAATTTTTTAAAAAAAAAATACTTTGCCGAGTGCCCCTGGGACGGCACTCGGCAAAGATTTAATTTTTTTTATTATTTCTTTGCCGAGTGCTCCTGTGGATGCACTCGGCAAAGAGGATTTTAAAAAAATTTAAAACACTCTTTGCCTAGTGCCTTACGGCTAGCATTCGCCAAAGACACCCTTTGCCGAGTGCCATGCCCCGGCACTCGGCAAAGTTTTTTTTGTTTTTTTATTTTTGGCCTCCAATTTTTTTGTGCAGCCCTTTTAAAGCACCAGGAACTCCTAGTTACCATTTGGGGATTTTTGTGGCTTTTTGATATATTTAGTTACTTTATTTCATTTACTTGAATTTTTTCGGAAATTAGAAATTTGAACTGCACGTGGTATGAATAATGGAGTTTAATGATTCGAAAATTGATAGTTAGTGAGTGTTGTGAGAGGCCGTATCTAGGAACGGACCCGAAATTTCGGACATCTTGTTCATGAAACATGTCCGTGAAATTGCGTGTGAAGTGTTTTTAAATTCTATAAAAAGCAAACGAAGTCTGAAAATCATGAAACTTGTTGAGATGTCGGGATATCATATGTGGAGGCTATGATAAAAATTTCAGAAGATTTCGTGCACGTTGTCATGTACGATGCTTACAAATAAGGATATCATATGTAGTAGTATCACATATCACATGTAGAGATGTCCTGGTTTGTAAGCATCGTACGTGACAACGTGCATGAAATCTTCTGAAATTTTTATCATAGCCTACATATGATATCATTTGTTCTCAACAAGTTTCATAATTTTGGAATTTCAAGTAAAACAATAGAATTTAAAAATCAATTTACACTCAATTTCGCAGATTGTTTCGGTGAACAAGATGTCCGAAATTTCAAAGGTTCGCTCCTCGGATACGAGGCCAAAACTCACTAACAAAAACTATCTTTGATTTCTTGGGGCATGAAACTCCATTATTCGTAAAATGTCTTCTTCAAATTACTAATTTCCGAAAACTTCAAGTAAAAGAAATGTTTAACTAAATATATCAAAAACAAAAATCCTCTTGTAACTAGGAGTGCATGCAGGAGCACTTTTCAAAAAATTAAGGCCAAAAAAAAATTAAATATTTTGCCGAGTGCAGGCATCACTTAAGAAGTCGGCCGAGCCTTTCGGACAGAGTTTTTTTAAAATTCTTTTTGGCGCGCCGCATGTGAGAGCACTTCGGCAAATAAAAAAAATAAATCTTTGCCGAGTGCGGATCTGAGCACTTTGGCAAAAGCCCAAAAAAATCAAATCTTTGTCAAATCCTCCTGATCCGATCCGGGGCACTTTCGGCAAGAAATTTTTTGGGACTTAGTCATTTTGGCTCCCCGATCCCAGGCGGTCGAGCCAGGTGACCCAGCATACGCCTACCGCCCGCCTCGCGCGCGCCGCTGTCCCACGCCCACCCGGCTTTCTTTCGCCCATTCCATGCACCGGCCCGCCAGCAGCGTCGTGCCCTCGTGCCAGCCCTTCCCGGCCGCGCCGCCCCACCACTGCAGCCTTGTCGCCCGGCCGTCTGCCGTGCCCCGGCCAGCCCTTCCCCACCGCGCCGCCCACTGCTCGGCCATTCTTCCACACATACGCCACTGCCACGCCACGTATGCCCCCCGGGCCCTTCCCTTCCCAACCGCCCTACCCCCGACCGCCCCGCCCCGGCCATGGCCTGTGGACCGCGCCACCCGACGCCGCCGTCAGTGCCCGACCCTGTCCCCGACTCACTCGATCTCGACGTCAGCCCCTACCCGTCGCCGTCAGATATGCCTTCTCACTTATTATTGTCGAGGTAGCGGTAGTTGTAGTAGTATTAGTTGTACTAGTGGTAGTAGTAGTACAACTAGTGGTAGTATTAGTAGTAGAATTAGTGGTAGTAGTAGTAGAAGTAGTGGTAGTAGTAGTACAACTAATGGTAGTAGTTGTAGAAATAGTGGTAGTAGTAGTAGAACCAATGGTAGTAGTAGTAGCAATAGTGAAAGTAGTAGTACAAGTAGTGGTACTACTTGGATATATTCTTATGCATGGATTAATATCCAAACTACATGGCTTATGTTGAGCCATATGTGCTTGTCGGCTATCGTGCCGTTGTTTTTTGCAGGTTTTGGAAACCTCACCGTGCAGGGGAGGTTCTACTGAAATTTGTTGTAAATGACAGTATTTTGTTCCATTTTTGTAGAGAAGAGCCCGTCGGAGTTGAGTCGGTGTTCTCGCCACCGTGCCGGTCTGCCTGCACCGCGTCGTCTCGCCATTGCACCGACCCGCCACGGCCCCGCTAGCCTGACTCCGCCGCCACCCTAGGTATAACCCCTCTTTTCGTATCATTGTCGTAGATCGCGTAACCCAGTTAGGCGTCTCCCGTTCGAAAGAGATACGGTTGGAGGTATGCAGATCTTTGCATATCTATGACCGTATCTATTTCAGATTGGGGCGCTTTTTGGACAGCCCACGGATGCGTAGATGGGTTAGTTCCCATGTTCTGCTCTAGTCCGAGACAGAGTTTCGGCATCACCTCCCTGTTGTTCTCTGGATACACACTCTTCTTTGGCAGGACGTGTATCTAGAGAACAGCGGGGAGGTGCTGCCGAAATTCGGTCTCGGATAGGAGTAGAGCATGGAAACTAATTTCATCTATGCATCTGCGCGTGGGATTAGGACCTATCCTCACCTATTAGACAGTAGGAACACCATGTAGATGCAATTGATGGTTACATTACTCGCTGATACATATGTTAGAGAATGGATGACCATCAGTGGATGTACACGGGCTAGAGAAGTCAGAGTGATTACACCACGGAATGGATGAACAAGACCGATGCTTTCTTGAACAGTGCATTTGGCAACGCTGCTAAAGGACATTGCCTAGTTTTGTGTCCCTGCAGCAAATGTGGAAACAGGAGAAGGGTAAACAAGGTAGAAATGGGTAAACATCTTTTGAAGAATGGATTTACGCCGGACTACACCCGGTGGGTCCACCATGGTGAAGCCCATCGTATGAGAGAGGAGGTGGTGAGACCACGGGTGGAGGCTTTTGATGCTGATGCCGGGATAGCAGACATGTTAGATGACTTTCACCAAGGACAGTTTGATGAAGGACATGAGAAGGAGGAGATGGAGGCAGCCGCACAGGCGTTCTATGATATGATGGACTCGGCACAGAAACCCCTTCACGATCGGTCAACGGTGTCTCAACTAGATGCCATTGGATGCTTAATGGGGTTGAAGTCCGAGTTAAACTTGAGTCGACCTGGCTTCGATAAGATGTTGGCCGTGATTGGCACCTTGCTTCCGAAGGGCCACATTCTGCCAAAGAGCATGTACGAGTCACAGAAACTCCTTCGAGCACTTAAGATGCCGTATGAGCAGATACATGCTTGTCCGAAAGGGTGCGTCCTATATAGGAAAGAACACGAGCATGCAAAGTTCTGTCCAAAGTGTAAATCCTCCAGGTACCTGGAGGTAGACTCTGATGATGGCCAGAAGAGGCAACTTACGATCCCCATGAAAATCCTACGGTACCTTCCGTTCCTACCGAGGATCCAACGGCTATACATGACCGAGGAATCCGCGAAACAGATGACATGGCACAAAAATGGCAAATGGTACAATCCTGACAAGATGGTACATCCATCCGATGGTGAAGCTTGGATCCGCTTTAATGACAAACATTGTGACAAAGCAGATGAGGCTCGTAATGTACGTGTCGCGTTGGCAACAGATGGGTTCAATCCTTATGGAATGATGGCTGCCCCATACACATGTTGGCCCATCTTTGTTATCCCCCTTAATTCCCCCCCGGTGTCTCCTTTCAATGACATAACGTATTCTTGTCATTGATAATTCCTGGACACCCAGGGAGTAATATGGGTGTGTTCATGGAGCCCGTGTTTGATGAATTGGTCCGTGCTTGGGATGAAGGGGTATGGACATACGATCGAGCTACAAAGACAACCTTCAAAATGCACGTTTGGTACCACTACTCCCTGCATGACTTCCTGGAGTATGGGATATTCTGCGCCTGGTGTGTTCACGGGAAGTTCCCATGCCCAATATGCAAGGAAGGTGTGAGGTTTATTTGGTTGCAGAAGGGTGGCAAGTATTCGTCGTTCGACAGACATCGTCAATTCCTACCTCTTGACCATCCATTCAGACAAGACATCAAGAACTTTACGAAAGGTATCAAAGTGACAAACCCTGCACCGCGAATGATGAATGGTGTCGAGGTTCATGCTTAGATAGGTGCTCTCATGCCCAATGAAGAAGGTGGTTTTGTGGGATATGGTGAGAAGCATATGTGGACTCATATCTCAGGCATGACGAGGCTCCCCTATTTCGATGACCTTCTTCTACCACATAACATTGATGTAATGCACACTGAAAAGAATGTCGCCGAGGCACTTTGGGCAACACTCATGGACACCGAAAAGTCTAAGGACAACCCAAAGGCTAGAGTAGACCTGGCAACGTTGTGCGATAGACCAAATCAAGAGATGCAACCTCCTAGTCATGGCAAGACCTGGAGAAGGCCTAAGGCCGATTTCGTCTTGAAAAAGGACCAAAGGAGGGAAGTACTTGAATGGATCAAGAAGCTAATGTTCCCTGATGGGTATGCAGCAAATCTAAAGAGGGGAGTTAACTTAGGCACTCTGCGAGTCAATGGGATGAAGAGTCATGACTACCACATATGGATTGAGCGGCTTCTTTCGGCGATGGTTTGAGGCTATGTCCCGGAGCATGTCTGGCAAGTGCTGGCAGAGTTGAGCTACTTATTCCGCCAGCTTTGTGCCAAGGAGCTCTCTCGGACCATCATTGATGACTTGGAAAAAGCAGCACCCATGTTGCTCTGTAAGTTGGAGAAGATCTTTCCACCCGCCTGCTTCTTGTCGATGCAGCATTTGATTGTGCACCTCCCGTATGAGGCACAGATGGGGGGGCGTGTAGAACCGTTGGTGCTATCCAATAGAGAGATGTCTGAAGACTCTTCGCAAAAAATGTAGAAATAAAGCCAGAATTGAGGCTTCCATTGCAGAGGCATACATTCTAGAGGAGGTGTCGAACTTCACAGAGAAATACTACACTGAGAAACTTCCTAACGTTCATAATCCACCCCCTCGTTACAATACTGGCGAAAATGAATCGAACCTCAGCCTTTTCCAAGGGCAACTCAGAAGCACAAGTGCATCGACCACTAAGCACTTAAAAAATGAAGAGTGGCGCAGTATCATGCTATATGTGTTGACCAACCTTGTCGAGGTGCAACCGTTCATTCGGTAAGTTCTGAACGAACTTGTTTCTCGTCGTATGTCCTTGTTTCATCGTCCAACCCCCTTGTTTCTTGTTGGTACAGGGAATTTCTTCGTCAATCCTGGCATGGATCAAGGCAACCTACCCCGCAAGAAAATGATACCCTTCTTTCACGAGGTGCGGGACCAGGGAGCCCCGATTTCATTTGTTGGTTCAAACAAAAAGCCCAAATTGATGCGCCTATAAGTGATGAGTTGAGACAGGTTGCAAACGGTTGTGCCGTTAGGGTCAAGTCATTTACCGGTTATGACATGAATGGATATCGTTTTCACACAGCAAGCTACGAGCAGAGTCAGCCCAATCGACAAACCACAAACAGCAGAGTTGTTACGCCCGGCACTGATGGACTCGACTATTATGGAAGAATTGAAGAAATCTACGAACTATCATTTTATGGTTCCAAACCTCTTACTCCTGTCATATTCAAATGCCACTGGTTTCATCCTGGTGTAACGAGACAGACCCCTAAGCTTGGGCTAGTCGAGATTCGACAGGATTCCGTCTATCCAGGAAAAGATGTCTACATTGTGGCTCAACAGGTCGTCCAGGTTTATTATACGTCATACGTGTGCAAAGACGCCGAGCATCTTAAGGGTTGGTCTATTGTGCACAAGGTATCGCCACACGGTAAACTACCTGTCCCAAACGATGAAGATTACAACTTCAACCCAAACACATATGATGGAGAGTTCTATCAAGAAGAGGGGCTACAAGGGAGGTTTGACATAGACTTAACCGAAGAGATAGGAATGGAAGTAGACAATGAAAGGGATGATGACGAGGACGCTGGAGACGAGATGCGAAATCTTAAGGACATACAAATGCTTGAGCGATTACATTTGGGCAATGACAATGAAGACAACATTCCTCCTTCGGATAGTGTTGATGAGTTGGACAATGTTGATAGTGATGACGAGACCTATGATCCAGCTAATTTCAATCATGAAGATTATTTCTAATACATGTAATACTATGTTTTTTGTAATTATGTTTTGTTCATTTTTGCATATATTTCTAATACATGTATTACTATGTTTTTTGTAATTATGTTTTGTTCATTTTTGCACCTATTTCTAATTACGCCTTGTTTTTCTTTTTTATTGCAGGTGATTGAACAAAGATGACGGGCGACCGTAATAGGTCTGTGAATTCGATTTACCAAAGACCACGCCGGTCGTAGGAGGGGGCGGAGGGGCGGCAGAGGGATCGAACAGGAGGAGGAGGACCGCTAGCCATAGGAGGGGGCCGTCTCCTCTCACGCCATGTGAGGACCGCCAGCCGTAGGAGGAGGTGGCGCCCGTGGACGAGTCAGACGAGGAGCTGGTTCGGCAGTCGGAGGAGGAGGAGGAGGACGAGGTGGGGGGGGAGGCGGCAGGCACGGGTTCCGCTTCCTCCAACTCCTCTTCGAGTGTCTACTTACGAGGTCCCATGAGCCTCCCACAGGTTCTGCTTCCTCACCAATGCCCAGTGATTCGCCCTGAAGGACAAAAGTAAGTAACTATATATGTTATCACCATTACTTCATATGATATGATGAAAAAACTAATAATTTTTCTTAATCACTTGTGCAGGAACTGGGTGGTTGTGTCGGGTGGTAGCGCATGGCTAGTCAACGGCATCCTGGGTCTTCTGTGCAGGCAACACTTCCCCGGCATTGTCACGTACGCATCGAAAACGGAGCCGGCCTACTCGTTTGACTAATACGTCGTCGCCTCCGATGCGGAGTACCCCAACAAGGCGGCGCGGGTGAAGGCAGAGTTTTGGGTAAGTCTCCCTCGCACAACATTGCTCAATACGTCGCATTCATTGGATTTTTCTTGAAATAATGAATGGATACATCGCTTTTGTATGCAGACTTATTACAGATGCGAGGACGAATTTGAGGCCAGGGCGGAGCAGGCGACTACCAAAGCCTGTAAAAAACTCATCACCGACATGCATCACGAGGTGCGCATCTAGGCCATCGTAACCTACTATGGGTCGAAGCTTGGAGAGAGGAAAACCAAGAAAGACGCAAGAGAGATGCAGCTGACCCGGGAGCAGTACCTTGAGGTAAATGAAGAACATCAATATTGATTCGTTTTGAGATTAAGTTGGTTTAATTTGATCTTCTTATATGTCCAATACTTGATGACGTGTAGATGATTCCCTGGTGGTGCCAAGCGTATCCCGAGTGCTGGGCGATGATGGTGGACAGGTGGTTCACGGAGGAGTACCTCAAGATGCACAGGGATGCCCGGGACCGTCGTTTGCTGATGCAAGGTCCAGCACACCATCAAGGCAACCGCAACCTCGCCGGATACAAACAAGCATGGGTACGTAATTGATTTATCTATTGTCACGCTCAGTTCTGCCTGATTTCTAATCATCGTGCTGTCTTTCTCGCAGTCGGCGTCACATAGTGGCCAGGCTTGCTCGAACTTCTAGGCATGGTGTATGGCCCACAAGGGCAAGGCGACGTCCGACGTCTCCTTCAACCTGGAGGACCCGCCCGAGGCATACATGAACCCGAGCGTCCACTCCCGCATCAGTGAGTACACTGAGGTGGCGAGGTCGCTCCATGGGTCAGACATGATCCGAGCACCTAGGACTTCGATGGAGAGGCCGTCATGAGGCCGGGGCAAGGCAAGAAGCATGGGCGGTTCTGGCTTGGCGACGGCGTCATCGACACGGCCTCTACTCCCTCTCTCTCCCAGATCCGAGCACGGAGCATGAGCGAGAGCCTGGCCATTATCACATGACCGACCGCTACACAGCACCGGGTCGACGCACTCGAGGTTATTCCTGTTTTACTCGTCATACATTGATCTTTACACACCTTAATTAGCTTTGCATTACTGAAACATTGGAGTGAAATATTATAGGCCCGGCTGGAACAAGAAATGAAGGAACGTCAGGAGCTGGGGGGCCAGCTGGAGGCCGAGCGGGCCGAGCGGCAGGCCCAGGCACAGAGGCTGATGGACATTACGGATTTCCTACAAGGGCTTGGGCAACGTATGGGCTTGTCTCTGCCACCTGGGTTGTTGGTTCCACCTCCGCCTCCACGTCCTGCAGCTGCAGCTACTCCTATGAGTATCAAAGTTTTTTACTTTCGCTTGTGCTTTGCTTGTATGGCCTCTATCGTCCTAGATTAGCTATCAAAATAATCTTGTCTCACATGCAATCTTTTCTCCTTTGTGCGGTCTCCATCTGACGGTGGTTCGAATAATCCACCTCATGCACCTACGAATGATGCATCTGGGCCTTCACCACAGTCGCAGTGGCCGAGATGAGTGCATGTTGTATTTTTTACATTTGTTGTTCACTTGGTGATGGACTTGTGATATACTTGTGATGCACTTATGGACTTTGATGGACTTGTGGACTTATTTGGATAAACTTGAGCACTTATTATTATATATTGTGATGGATGTGATATGGGCGGATGGATGTGTGGATGGATGAGATATATATGCGATGGGGGATGAGATATATATGTGATGGATGAGATATATATGTGATATATGTTTGTATGAATGTATTTGTCATGATGGAATGCAAAAAAAAAATTTGCCGTTTTAGATCACTTTGCCGAGTGTTGCACTCGGCAAAGGACCCCTTTGTCAAGTGCAATGGCCACAACACTCGGCAAAGCTGGAAAAATGGATGACCAGAAAACATATTTTCCAGTTTTGGCGAGTGCTGTGACTATAACACTCGGCAAAGAAAATTTTCAAAAAAAAAATAAAAAATCTTTGTTGAGTGCCTGGAGGGTTGGCACTCGGCAAAGAAAATTTTTTAAAAAAATAAAAGCTCTTTGCCGAGTGTCTCACGGGTAGGCACTCGGCAAAGAATTTTTTTTAAAAAAAATAAAAAATCTTTGCCAAGTGCCTGTCGGGTTGGCACTTGGCAAAGAAAATTTTCAAAAAAAAAATAAAACCTCTTTGCCGAGTGCCTCACGGGTTGGCACTCGGCAAAGAATTTTTTTTTTAAAAAAAAAATAAAAAATCTTTGCCGAGTGCCTCACGGGTTGGCACTCGGCAAAGAAATTTTTTTAAAAAAATAAAAAAATCTTTGCCGAGTGCCTGCAGGGTTGGCACTCGGTAAAGTGACCGTCAACGGGACCGGCGCCGTGACGGTCCTTTTTCTTTGCCGAGTGTCCCGGGGGCACTCGACAAAACCTTTGCCGAGTGCCTGATAAAAGACACTCGGCAAAGAAGGCTTTGCCGATCAAATTTTTGCCGTGTGTTCTTTGCCGAGTGCCGCACTCGGCAAAGGCTTTGCCGAGTGTAATTTGGCCTTTGCCGAGTGCCTCAGGCACTCGGCAAAGAACCTGAATTCAGTAGTGCTGCAAGCTGCTGCTGCCGCCACCACCGAAGCCAAGCGTGCTGCTGTTTGTCCATGATGCGTTGGACCGATGCGGAAGGAGAGCTAGTGTTATTAGCACCGAGAACCATGAGGTGGTGTGATGGTTCTTGAAGAGGGAAGCCATTTGCAGCTTGGAAAACTAGCAGGGATGGCCGGGCAGAGTGATAATGACATGAACGAACGCTGTTGCTTATCCGTATTATACATGAGTATATATAGGCACATCTCATGAGATCGCAAGTCAAGCAAATTAATAAATGCTGACAACAAGGGAATGAACAGCTGCAGATGGAATGATGGA
This sequence comes from Miscanthus lutarioriparius, assembly GCA_904845875.1. NCBI lineage: Eukaryota > Viridiplantae > Streptophyta > Magnoliopsida > Poales > Poaceae > Miscanthus > Miscanthus lutarioriparius. The sequence continues at coordinate 92,823,985 of CAJGYO010000010.1, read as the reverse complement.
TCCATGTGTTTTTACTACAGATGGCCGGTTTTTACACGGTGTAATTATTACGAAGTCAGCAGTAACAACAGCGGCTACATGCATGCATGCATAGCTATTGAGTTGTCTGCTGGTCTTTGAGACTCTGAACCTGGCTTGTTCCCAGAGCCTACCACGAGTATGGCGTAGCTCTTCATTCTTCCCCGTTTTATTTTGGCTGCATGTATTTTGCTTGACTTGACTTGGTAAGATGTATTAAGGGATATTAGATTAAGACATTAAAAGTAAAATAGGGACTACTTGTTTTCTATTTTTGTTTCATACGATATAGCTTCATGCAGCCAACCAGACAGTCGTTTCTTAGTCAGACTCTATACATACAGACAACCAAACAACATCTTGCATCTCCATGGCCTGTCAAACGAGAATCTGGTTCCCACAAGATGCGAGCCAGGCTCCGTTCACCAGCGAAGCGAACCAAACACGCTGATACTTGCTCTACTATTAGATCAGACAAGTCAATAGTTATGGAACTGTTATCTGACTGTGACATGACTCCGACATTATTATAATTGCACCGTGTTCAAATTGAAACCGTACCTATGTACGTAGATGACTTGACTTGACTTCATCTCATTCTTCCTAGTTGGATCCAAACATTGTTCAGTATATTGTCGGCATCATTGTTCAGTACTACGTGACTGCCTTCATGTCATTATTATCACTCCATCTCCCATCCGCCCAGCGCGTGACAATTTTCCAAGCTGCGGCAACGGCTTGCAGCATCCACGACCATCACACCACCTCGTGGTTCTTTGCACTACTGCTAGCTCTCCTCCTCGCTGAGACCCTGGCACATCGCTCCAGTGCATTGTGGGCAAACAGAAATAGCAGCAGTCCCAGCGACAGCGGCGCCACCGGCGGCAGCAGCTTGGAGGTTCCAGTGCGTCGTTGCCGCCCCGAGCACGCTTCGGCACTACTCCAGCTGAATGCGTTGCCGGCAGTGTCACTGGGCTTGACCTCTCGTTCCGGTCACTGGGTATCAATGGCAGCAGCCTCCACGCTGCCCTCTTCAGCCTCACCTCTCTCAAACACCTCATCCTTGACGGCAGCAACTTCTGCGGCTCCCACCTTCCAGCGTCTGGTTTTGAGAAGCTGACACGCCTTGAGGACCTTAGCTTTGGGGGTTGCAACCTCACTGGCGCAATCCCTCCCTCCTTTTCAGGTCTTCATTACCTAAAGACCATTAACCTCGGGTCAAATGATTTCAACGGTGAGTAAGACATCCCTGATTTGACTTGGTTTTTTCTGTCCTATACATCTTACAGCCCTAATACCATTATCATGTAACCTCAATCTTTAGTTACCTTACCAAGCTCATCTTTTACTGTTAGTGTATTGGAGCCATTTCTGTTGAGTCAACCTAAGGGTCACAATAGTCCACTCAATACCGTTCGATCTATAAAACTGCTCTGTACATTTCAGCTCTGTCACTGATGTATACAACTATCTAGTATTTATTAAGTAAACAGAGGAACATGCCTCCACTCCAAATTGCAAGTCTTTTTGTCGTTTCTAGATGCATAGTTGCACCTACAAAGTGAAAACGACTTACAATTTATAACAGAAGGAGTATGCTCTACTATCTATTTACAAAATAGTACAGCTGTGTCGCGCTAGCGGCACACGCCTCGCTCTGGCCAGCCGCCCCCCTCCCGCCGGCGGCCGCCTTGGCCCCGCCGTCCCTCTCGCTTGTTTGCCGCCATGCTCCTCGCCCCCTCAGCGCGGGGTGAAAGCTTCGCCTGCCTCCGCCTTGGATCCTCAGCCGTCAGTAATGCCGCCGACGGGTGGGCTCCTGCTTTTTGGTTGGGCTGCTGCTGCTAGCCCCTGCTAGTGACTCCCTCGACTCCGGCGACACCCCCGACTCTGCAATGGATCTTCTTGGCCTTAGCTCTCGGCCTGGAATCTGCGTCCAGTCGGTGATCAGGAACAAGTTTGGCTGCTCTGTCTCGCCCTCTGCTGGTGATCGAGCTTTCTTCCTGGTCGCCTCCTTCGGTCGCTGTAAGTTCAGACTTTCGCCGGCTGCTGTGGGTGCTGTTCTTCAAGCCACGCTTGGGGGATCCATGGCAGATTTCGATGTTCTTGCTCTTGCTGACAGAGTCTTTCGTTTTTCGGTTTCTTCGAGTCTTGTAGGGTTTCACATTCTTAAGCTTCGTTCTTTCGAGGTTTCTTCGTTTAAAATTTTCTTTCACCTTTGGGGTAATGGTGGTCCGAATTGGTTTCAAGAATGGAAAAGCTTCTGCGTGGAAGAAGAGGCTAAGTGGACTACAGTTGGAAGTAGCAGCCCTGATCGCCGTCCCAATGTCTCTTTTGCTGATGTTGTAAGAGCACCTCCGCTTACTGGAACTAACAAAGTTCCCATCGCAGTTCGTCAGCCAAGAACAAGTGTTTTCAAGCGTTTGGATTTTCAGAATGCCTCAAACCTGACCATGGGCAATAGGGGGTCGTCGATTGGTTAGGATGGTCATGCAGGTCCCACCGCCACCCGCCCGAATTTGAATTTAAACTCTGTCCCAGAGATGAGTCAAAGCTTTTCTGCAAGAGATCTTAGGACAGTCCTAATGGTGTATTGATGATGGTTTCTATCCTCATTAAATGACTTGCCACGTAGGCAAAACGTTGACATGACAACATAATTAATGAAGAAAGAGAGAAAAAATTGTAGGAATTGTTTCCTCATGAAGAAATCAGGTCTTTTCTTAACCCAATGCACCAAGAAACCATGAAATCGCTATTGGGGAGAAACCACCAGTTTCTAGGGGCTCGTGCCGCACTCCCATTGGAGGAAGAAGATAGTGTTGGAAGAGAGAAAGAGAAAATAATTATTACTCATAGAAACCATGGGTTGAAAAGCAGTATTTTTTTGTGCGGTATCCTATGTTATAGAAACTACTAGTATCTTTCATTAAGACTGCCCTTAGGGCAGTCCCAATGGTGTATTGATGATGATTTCTATCCTTATTAAATGACTTGCCACGTAGGTAAAATGCTGACATGACAACGTAGTTAATGAAGAAAGAGAGCAAAAATCATAGAAATGGTTTTCTCAAGAAGAAACCAGGTCTTCTCTTGACCTAATGCACTAAGAAACCATAAAATCGCCATTGGAGAGAAACCACCAGTTTCTAGGGGGCTCGTGTCGCACTCTTATTGGAAGAAGAAGATAGAGTTGGAAGAGAGAAAGAAAAAATAATTATTACTCATAAAAAATCATGGATTGAAAAACAGTATTTTTTTTAGTGTGGTATCTGTAATATATAGAAACTACGTTTCGTTGAGACTGCCGAGCTCTGAAGCCCAGGATTTGCTCGCGCTGCCTGGAAGGGGGACATGTTAGAGAAGCGTGCAAATCCGCTGTCAAATGCTTTGCATGCACGCGCAGGGGACATATTGCCCTCTTTCGTCAGAATGGGAATAATTGGACAGGTCAACGGAGTGATTTAGGGGGTAAAGCTAGCGAAGTTACTGCGATGAGTAATGGAAAGAAGATTGGGCCTTGCGCGGGGTAAAGGGAACTGGCCACTGGGCTGCTTTGGCAGAGCCCACCTATCTTCGAGTCGTTCTCGGCTTGGGCCAGGACCAGAGCGTCCACCTCGCAAGCCACGCCACAGTTAATGCCAGCCCCCGCTGGTTAACACTGTGGCTCCCCCAACTCAAGAAAACCCCACCAAGATGGAGATAATCAAGCGCCATTGCCACCCAACCAAGCTCCAGCTGCTGCACAAGCTTGCACTGCCATGGCATACCAGCGTGCCGACCCCTCACCTTTTAAGCCAAGGGGGATGCACATTGAGAACATCCCCAATCGGCCCATGATGGTCCGAACGGTGGCTCCGAGAAGACCGAGGCCAAGAAACGAGGACATGGCAATCGTCACGATTTCTCCTCTGCCGGGTAATGTGCTTCATTTCCCCATCATTGAAGAAGTTGTCAGAGAGTTCATGGCTCATAGGAGAACTCAGATTAAGGATGTGCAGCCCACTCACCTAGGTCAAGCTTTTGTAAGGTCCGAGTATGATCATGACAGAGATAGGTTCGTTCTTGAGAGGCCGCACCCTTATGGGGACGTCAACTTCTCTTTTGTTAGGCATAACCAGGGTAGGAATTGGAGAAGGCTCATTTTCAATCAAGACTGCTGGCTTATGCTAATGGGCCTCCCTGAGGATTATTTGGAGCAAGAATTCATTGATACGGTCTTGGGCCCCTTTTCTTGAGCTGTTAGCTGGGATAATGATATGGATCATCTAGCAAGACTGATTGTTTGAGCTTAGGTGGTTGACCTTGAATCAATCCCCCACTTTTCTGTGTTTTCTGATTCACCAAACTATGATGGGCAGTCCTGGACAGTACAAATTGAAATCTTGCAGCATGAAAACTTGGTAGTTGGGCCACCAGAAGAAGAGGTTGTTCTTCCAATGCCTAATGATCATGGACTCCCCTTTTGATTTCTTTGGCTTGGGATAGCAGGTTCTGTCGCCAATCGCTGCTCATGCTGACTAGCAGGCACTAGAAGTCCAGAGGGGTAGGTTGGAGCAGGAGACATTCAGGAGAATCAGGGTGGGCAGGAGGATTGGCCAGAAATAGCCAGAAGAATTGCCTGCACAGTAGCAGAATGGTGAGCAGCTTTTACAACTCAACCTTTGACCTCTGATACAGCAGCCCGTTGTGATCCAGCAAGATCTGAATGAGGTCCCCATGGTGGAGGACCCACAGGAGATGATTATACATCCTGCGCAGGAAAATGACCAGATTGATGAGCAAGAGTTGGTGCCACAGCCAGTAGAAGCGCAACAGCAACTGCAAGAGCAGCAACCCCAGCCTGAACCTCAGATGAATGTTGAGTTACCTGTATTGCAGGCACCCATGGAAAACTCATTTTGAAATTTAGGAAGAAGACCTAATGGACATGGAAGAAATCAATCAGTTGAATGATGCACAAGATCAGAATGCTGCCCAGGATGCTGTCCAGGTTCAGTCTGAGGAAATTAAACTGGCCAATGCAGTCCAAGGCAAGGATGATATCCAGACTCAGCCTGCTAGGGTGGATGGCCCAGTCTTTCAGAACAATATTCAGTTGGGAATGGTTAGAACTTTTTTCACCTCTGTACCTGATTTGGCACCAAAGCTGGGGGAGGGTGCCAGTTCAAAGAGCAAAACAGTCATAGAGGTCCCTTCAGCCTGGTTGGGCTTCTTCCAGGCTATCCTGCAGGCCCCGGCCCATCACAAGTGGGCCAAAACTTTGCTTGAGTCTGGCCTGCCTAGGCTGTTACACCTGGATGGAGACACTTGCCCTCCTCTGGCTATCAACTGCAAACCATCTGAAACTGACTCGTGTGGGCTGCTCGGCTCTGAATTGATGCTTGCAAAGGAGATAGAAGAAGCCATTGATGAGGATCCAGTGGAGGAACAATCACCTAACAAGAAGAGAGGAAGAAAGCCCAAGGCAGCAACCCCTATTGTTGATTCTGCTGCCAGACGAAGCAACAGGGTCAGAGCAAGCAGCAATGGTTTCAAAACTGACATTTGCAAAGTCAAAAACTGCCTTGGTTGCAATACCCCACTGCCAACCTTGTCACTGTGCTCTCTCAGGGAGATAGGAACTACCCTTTGTAACCTGCAGGTTAACCAGTTGGAAGGTACTGTCATGAACAAGAACAAGCTTGAGCAAGTGGGCAAGAAAATGAAGAAGAGCAAAGAGGGAAAGGACAGCAAGAAGGATAGGAATGATGACAAGAATAATGACAAGAATGAAGATCATTAAACTTCCTGCGCCCCTTCTTTCAGATTTTACTTGATTCAAATGATTCACAACAAGAATTGGAATATCAGAGGAGTCAACTCCGACAAGAAATGGAATTCCATCAGAGACAAGATTACAGAGAGTAAAAGTGAGATCATTTGCCTCCAGGAAACTAAAAGAGAGAGCTTTGACAACAACTACATCAAAAACTTCTGTCCCCATGACTTTTATGCCTTTTAGTACCTTCCCTCCATTGGAGCCTCAGGTGGAATTCTTGTAGCCTGGAAGACCTTTGCCTTCTCTGGCAACCTGATCTATCTTCAGCAACAGCTATGTCCTCTCCATTGAGTTCACCTCCAAGCTCAGCAATGATACATGGATCATAACCACCATCTATGGTCCGTGCACCCCCTTTGGTAAATTAGAGTTCCTAGAATGGTTTGGGGACATTGATATGCCACCTGACATAGATTGGTTAGTGGTGGGGGATTTCAACCTAATCAGAAGGCGAGAAGACAGAAATAGAGAGGGAGCTGACCCAAATGAAATGTTTGCGTTTAACGAAGCCATCAACAAGCTTGGATTGATAGAACTACCTCTATATGGCAGGCACTTCACCTAGACAAACAAACAGTTCCCCCCCACTACTAGAAAGGCTGGACTGGTTTTTCACCTCCAACTCATGGACATCTAAATATCCAAATTCCCTGGTCAAAACCCTTGTCATGAAAACATCTTACCATTGGTCCTGTGTGGTTGAGATCAGCACAACAATTCCCCAATCAAGCATTTTTAGATTTGAAAATTATTGTCTAAGTCATGAAGAGTTTCCTCAAGTGGCAGTAAATGGGTGGTCAGCTCCTGATCATGTAATTGACCCAGCCAAGAGAATAACAGCAAAGTTCAAGAACTTAAGGAAAGAGCTGAGGAGTTGGAAAGAGCAGCTACCAGGTTTGAAGAGGACCATTGAAAATATCAAATTGGTGTTGCAAGTGCTCGAGACTGTGGAACTTTATAGAGACTTATCCCTGCCTGAGTGGAACTTCAAGAATCTAATCTTTGAAAAATTGATCCTGTTACTAAAACAACAAAGAACATACTGGAAACAGAGGGGAAAAATAAGATGGGTTAAAGAAGGGGATGTAGGTACAAAATTCTTTTACGCCCATGCAACAATAAGGCATAGGAAAAATAGCATCACATGTCTGATAAATAAAATGGGCATTGAAGTTTATAGTCATGAGGCTAAAGCTAAAATCTTGTGGACAGTTTTCAAAGATAGAATGGGAAAAACTGAGTTCACCCAAATGTACTTTGACCTTGGTCAGTTATTGCAGCCTGGTGAAAACCTGGAAAGGTTGGAAATCCTTTTTGCAAAGGAAGAAATTGAAGGAGTTGTAATTAACCTACCCAATAACAAATCCCCAGGGCCTGATGGTTTTAGTAATGAATTCATAAAAGGGTGCTGGTCATTGATCTTAGATGATTTCTTCAAGTTGTGTGAAGGTTTTTACAGTGGACAAACTTGCTTGAGAAGCATCAACAATTCCCATATTGTGCAAATTCCAAAGAAAGATGGCCCTCTAGGGGTGTCTGATTACAGACCAATCTCATTGCTCAACTCTTCCATCATGCTGTTAACCAAGATTCTAGCCAACGGATTGCAAAAACCAATCAAGAACATCATCCATCAAAACCAGTATGGCTTCATCAAATCTAGAACTATTCAAGATTGCCTAGCTTGGGCCCTAGAATACATTCACATTTGTCACAAGCCCAAAAGAGAACTCATCATTCTGAAATTGGAGTTTGAAAAGGCCTTTGACAAGATAGAGCATGGGGCAGTGATAGATATCCTAAGAGCAAAGGGTTTTGGGCAAAGATGGATTAATTGAATGGAGGCTATCCTTGACTCAGGTACATCTTCAATACTCTTAAATGGGACCCTAGGGAAAGTGTTCCACTGTAGGAGAGGGGTTAGACAGGGTGACTCCTTATTCAAAGCTCTAGATTGGTTTTGGTGAATTGATCAAACCCTTAGTGCTAACCTAGTGTGGGGGGTACGACCCCAGATACCCACGGAAGACTACATGGACTGTGCTCTCAGGGGCGGTCCAGCCCACAAGATGAAACTCACGGTGCACGACACTGCTTGGCGTGCACCGCAAGACATCAAGGGCGGTATCCTAAAGATACTATGAGATCTGTTAGGATACGTTCGATCTCATGATTCATGTAATCTATTATTACTTTCCGGTTATCTCCTAGATCTAACCGACTTGTAACCCTACCCCCCAGACTATATAAGGCGGGCAGGGACTCCCTCAAAACACAAGCAACATCATACAATCGCCAATACAATCCAACATACCATAGGAGAAGGGTATTACGTCGCACTGACGGCCTGAACATGTCTAACTCTTGTGTCTCTGTTGCTTTCTTGTTCTCGATTACACGCATCTCTGTCAATCAATCTACCTTCGTGGGATACCCCTCAGAGGACTGCCGACGATATTCTATCAATAGTTGGCGCACCAGGTAGAGGTGTGCGTGCTATTTCCATGTCGAACAAGATGGTACGTTTTGTAGGCCCTTCGTCCTTCCCCAAACCCGGCTAGAACTTTACGGTCGGATCGATCTCCTAGGTCATCAACACTGATGGAGACGGAGAGCTCGTCGAGCCGGTGCAGATCGATTCTACGCCGAGCACCCCAGCACCTGCGATAGCAGATCGGATGTCGGAACCACCTCTGAGGTCGTCTTCATCAACAACTCACCGCCTGCTCCCCCGCTACCCGAGGAAGCAGATCGACAATGATGATCTGATCGAATCCATCGATTAGGTTGGCCAGAAGCTCGCCGATTGCCTCTCCATCGTAGAATTGGCTCTGACCACTTTGGTTCGGCGCCGACCACCTTCCAATTCAGATCCATTGGAGGCCGATCAGGAAACTTTAGGGATTACGGTCCTACCCTTTGGGCTCACTAGCATCACCGCCACCTATCAAGATGCCCTAAGGGGCAAATTCGTCGACTAGGTGGGAGACGTCTATCCTCTCGCTGACTATCAACATGCTGCAGATCGACCAGCGCCCCAAAACATCCCTCCAAACCATCCTGGAGGAGAATCCAGACTCCCAGTCCCAGGGCTCGACGGAGACTGTCGCCGAAACCACCGCCGTACAACCTCCTTTCCCACCCTTCCGAGGAGGCAGAATTTTTAATGTTAGCATCAACAGCCCCCCACAGGATGCAGAAACCGATGAGGACTGCGCCGCTCATGTCAACAGGAACGCCAACCGCGTGCAGCGCCGAGCAAATGAGGCTTCCCTTGTGCTAGCAGAGGCTGCTTGCAACGAACAACTCGACTCGCAAGGAAGGCCACGCCCACTCCAATGCAACCTCGACGACGAGTTCGTCCATGTCGACGGCCACGACGTCTACAAAGACCCCAAGCGCCAACTTGACCGTGGCTGCTAATGAGCTCTCCCGGCGCGAGCAAACAACAGAGGTCGCCGCAATGCTCAAAGCGGCGCACTGCCAAGTCAACGAGATCTACCAAGATCAGATACCTTCCTACTCGACAAGCTCAGTTCGCCGATCCACCACGCCAAGATCCAATCGCCGCCCCGGCAGAAGCCGTTTTGCCAACTAGCATCGAGATGATGGACAACCCCTCCAGGGGGGAGCTGGGGGCAACCACATCGACTACACTCACCAGCACGATCAAGAAGTCGACCAAGAAGTCTGAGCGCACCTCAACAACCTCCGGGATGTGCGAAATCAAATTGACGGGTGCTGTTTCTCCTGCCATGAAGAGGAAGTACGCCAACGTTAAGAATATGAGCAAGAGTTTGGTAATCCGGACATAGCCCTCCAACCACCCAACGCCAGCAACACCGCAGATCATGACGGTGACGATCCTAAAGGGCCCCAAGCATTCACAAGGGCACTCCAAACACTCCAGTGGTCCCGTGGTTTCAAGATCATCGGGGTCGAGCTGTACGAGGGATGGATGAACCCCACACAGTGGCTACAAGCTGATGCCACCGCCGTGCGCGCCACTAGGGGAGATACCAACGTCATGGCGAACTATCTTCCCATCATGCTCACTCCAACCACGATGAACTAGCTCACGTGCCTCGCCCCGGATTCCATCGGATCCTAGGAACAGCTGAAGAAGGTCTTCACCGACAACTACATGGCTATGTGTACTCGACCAGGCACCAAGCATGATCTGAACCGCATCTAACAGAAGCCGTTCGAGCTCCTCTGTAGCTACATTAGGCATTTTTTTGAGATGAGGAATTCTATTCCCAACATCATGGAAGTGAAAGTCATCACCGCCTTCGTCCGAGGACTCCATCACCGCGACCTCCGCTCCAAGTTCAATCGCAAGCCGCCAAAGGGGATTGGCGAGAT